>VIIQ02000746.1:0-221031 GCA_007449985.2 Desmodesmus armatus
TCACTATGGGGGCTCGGGACCAACAGCAGGTGGGTGCGGTGACAGCAGTTCCTGGCAGGGGCAGTGGTGAGGCCGATTTCGCTCCAGCGGCTGGGTCCACCAGCATCTCGCCCCTGGCAGCGCGCAGCAGCAGCGGTCTGGCCGCTGTTTCAGCCAAGTCCGCGGGGCGCAGTGTGCCTCGCAGCAGCCGCTGTCAGCAGGTCTATCTCTGGCGCAGCACTGGGCTCCTGTTGATGTCAGGCCCACCTCTCAACAGCGCAGCTGGCGTCGGCAGCACAGGCAGTGCCATCAGCAGCAGGTCGGGCTGTCTGAAATCACACCAGCAGACGAGGACTGCCCCGCCTACAGCAGCAGCGGTGGCAGTGCCCGTTTGTCTGCTGGGCAGTCTACCCACACAGCAGCAGCAGTAGCAGCGGCCCTTGCGCCGCTGCCCCTTCTTACAGTCCCGGCGAGCGGCTCACGTCAGAGGCCTTCTTCAGCCTTGTGCAGGCAATTTCAGCAGCAACACAGGCCCCACTGGCAGCGACAGCAGCAGCTGCCACGTCAGTGCCGCCAGTGCGCAGCCGTAAGCCACGGGGCACTGAGCGTGTGGTGTCGGAGTCACACAAGATGCAGCAGCAGCGCCCGCCCCGGACCCTACGTTAGTGCGTCTGCAGCACCAGCTGCGCAACCTCCAGACCCCAATGTCCATGCAGACCCTCATTGCTACGGTCAGCGCTCCTGGTTTGGAGCAACTGCGGGCGGTGCTCACCCAGCTGGGCGAGGTGTTGGGCCTCCCCACTGGCTCATACGTCCAGTAGCCGCTGGTGTTCTGGGCGCCCTGGCGGCCTCTATACTGCAGACCAGCAGTATCGACGAGGCTCCGGCATCCCCCGTGCAGCACCCCGGCAGCCCTGCAGGTTTGGCTTCAGGCGCCCTGCCTTACAGCAGCCTGGCAGCGGCAGTACGCAGCGATGGGCAGCAGCGGCTCTGCGCCCGCTGCTGGTCCCTCTCGCATCAGCAGCAGCAGCAGCAGCCCCCGCGCGTCAGGACCGCCACCTCCTGCCACGCCTTACAAGGATGCAGTGCAGTCGGAGGTGGTCACTGTCCCGTTTACCACACCCATCACGGTGACAGGTGGGGTTCAGGGGCGCCACTTTGGGACGGTTCTCGACATTGGGTGTACTTACTCAATCATGAACAAACCGTGGCTGCGCAAGAACAGCCATGTGTTCTTTTACCCCGGCAGCCCTGTGGAGCTGCTGGCCTTCGAGCCGCCCGCCCCCTCCCTGGGTGTCATGCTGGGCGACACACGCAGCCAGGCGACACACCTGCTGCGCAACGTGCCTCTTGAGCTGGGTGACGGCATCTACAGGGTCAACTTCTGGTCATGCCGCACTCCATGTTTGACGTGGCGCTTGGGCTTGAGTTTATGGACGCATACGCGGCGCGTGTGTCCACCAAGGCTTACGGGCTGCCCGGCACGGGCCCCAGCTATACATCCCTACCCCGCGCTCCTTCTGCCGCCGCAGCCTGCAGCAGTCCTGGCCCGCCGGGCAGGCCTTCTACCACAACAAGGTACCGGGCCACTTCACCATCAGCAAGCAGCGTTACAACGCTGTGCAGGTGGCGCCCAGCTCCCTCTCTGCCTAGAGCAGTAGGGTGCCGCTTCAGAGTGTCTTAGTGTTGTTCTCGTCCGTTGTCAATGTCTGTTGTTCATGAGTCTTTTGTGGAGCCCGCCTCCGAGCGTGGCCTGCCCTCTGAGGCAGATGTTGAGGCAGTCATGGCCGCTTTGCAGTTGCAGCGGGAGCGTTATGCTCACCTCACTGATGAGCAGTTTCACCGGCTGCAAGTCTTGTTGTTTGCTTATGTGGATATCTTTTCTGTGGATGGGGCCTCTTTTGGGTGTGTGGCTCGGGATAAAGAGTTCTATCATCGCATCCCAACGGGTGATGCTCGCCCTATTACTCAGCGCCCTTACAAGCTGAGTTATGCACAGGCTGTGTGGCTCAAGGGTGAATTGGATCGGCTGCTCCAGTTGGGGGTCATTCGCCCCAGCAGTAGTCCGTGGATGTCCCCTGTTGTGATTGTGCCCAAGCCGAATGGGAGCTGGCGGTTGTGTGTTGACATGCGCTTGCTCAACAAGTGTACAGAGGCAGACCCCTACCCCCTCCCTACTGTTGAGGAGATGCATGCGGCTATGGGCGGTTGTGCCCTGTGGTCGAAGATGGATTTTGTGAGTGGGTTTTGGCAGGTGGAGATCCATCCTGACGACTGCCACAAGTGTGGTCTCACCACCCCTCATGGCAACTTTGAGTTTGTGCGTATGGTTATGGGCATGCAGTCGGCTCCCTCCACGTTTCAGCGTCTCATGGACACCATGCTGGCGGGAGTGGAGCATGCTAAAACGTATATTGACGATACTTTTACCTTTACGCCTGACTTTGACAGTCAGATTGCGGCTCTTGAGCGTGTTTTTGAGCGCACCAGGGAGTACAAGCTCACCATGAACCCCCTGAAGTGCAGCTTTTGTGTTGAGGAAGTGGTTTGTTTGGGGCATTTGGTGTCCGCTGAGGGCATCAGTCCTGTGATGGACAAGGTGGCAGCCATTCTTGAGCTGCAGCCCCCTACTAATGCCAAAGCTATGCGTCGGTTTTTGGGCATGATGGAGCAGTACCGGAAGTACATCCCCCGCTATGCTCTCTTGGCGGCTCCTTTGCAGCTTATGTTGCGCCGCAATGTTGCGTATGTGTGGACGGATGAGGCTATTGTGTCTTTTGAGGCTCTGAAGGAAGCTTTGTGCTCGGCCCCCGTGCTGGCCTTGCCCAACTGGGAGCAGCCATTCATCCTCACCACTGATTGGAGCCGTGTGGCTATTGGTGCTGTATTGTCACAGGAGCATCCGGGTACGGGTGAAGAGCACCCCATTGCTTTTGCTTCTCGTGCGCTTACCCCAGCTGAGCGGAACTATGCCGCCACTGAAGGGGAGTGTCTTGCTGTCAAGTGGGGTGTGGATAAGTTTCATTATTATCTGCATGGCCGCCACTGGCAGTTGCGCACTGACCACAAGGCCCTTGAGTGGCTCAATACTGCTAGATTCACCAACTCCAAGCTGGAGCGGTGGGCTATGCAGTTGCAGGAGTATGATTTCGATGTTGAGTATATCCAGGGTTCTACTAATGTGGTGGCTGATTATTTGTCCCGTGCCTCTGAAGCCACCCTTGAGCGGGAGGATGGCACGCGTGAGTCTGTGGTGTGTGGTGTGGCTGGTGGTGTGGTGCCCTGCAGTTCTGCTTGGCCTGCCGAGGCCGCTAAGCAGGCAGACTTTGATTCTGTGGTTTGTGATGTATGCCAAGACCCAGGGGGTTTGATAACATGGCCATTTGTTCAGGTTGCAATCGCTGCCTGCACCTGCGTTGTGTTATGCCTCCCCAGTCCACAGTCCCCACCGGTGAGTGGTACTGCCCCGGTTGTGACCCGCTGTTTGGCAATCTGGAGGAGTTGTTTGATGCTGCGCCCATCTTGCAGTACACAAGCTGTGACCCCTACTGCAATGAGGTTTTGCTTTCCTTTGTGCGCAGTGGTTATGATGAGGTTTTCTTGGAGGGTTTGCCTTCCCGCACAGCGCGTATTGTGCGCCACAGGGCGGCTTCTTTGCGCCCTCACCTTCGATTGGATGGTTGGTTGATGGTCATGCGGCATGGCACGTCTGGTGTCCCGCAGTGGCTCACTTGCCCACCTTTGTCTTACCGCTGGGACATCATTCGCTGTATGCATGATGCCCTTGGCCATGCTGGTACCCGTCAGTTGAGCGCTAGCATGAAGCAGCATTTCCACTGGCGTGGTTTGGATCGTGATGTTTCGTTGTTTGTTGCACAGTGTGATGCGTGCCAGCGGCGCAAGCTGGTCATTGCTGCGCCGCCGCCCCTCACTGAGCCCATTATCAGGGGCCCCTTTGAGCATGTTCATGTGGACTTGTGTGGTCCGTTTGACACGCCTGTGGCTGACCTGCATGGCAGGCTGTTTATGCCTGAGAAGCCGATCAAGGCGTATGTTGTCCTAATGATCGACTACTTCACCAAGGCCGCTGAGTTTGCTGTCGTGTATGACAAGCAGGCCCCGTCTGTGGCAAAAGCTTTTTATTATTCGTGGATTTGTCGTTATTTTGTGCCCTCTCATGTCACCACCGACAATGGGTCGGAGTTTTCCGATGAGTTTAAGCACTTGCTGGCGCGGCTTGGTATCAAGCATGTGCACACCACAGCCTGCCACCCCGCAGCTAATGGTGTTGTGGAGCGGCTGGTTCAGTCCTTCAAGGCCATGCTTGTGAAGCATGTCAACGAGCACCCCCTGCACTGGTTGCAGAGTATGCCTGTCATGCGGCAGCAGTACTGGGCTCGTTTGCATACTGTTTTGGGCATGTCACCGCATGAGATGGTTTTTGGTCGTCGGCCTGTTCCAGTCATGCCCTTAGCGCGCGAGTTTATCGCTGCCGCTACTGTGGCTGACGTGTCGGTTGTGCCTGACGAGTTTGGGTGCCCTGATCCCCATTCACATGTTTATCATATGCGGCGGTTGTTCGCGGGTTTCGATGCTACGGTGTTTCAGGCGATTCGGCAGCAGTTCGCCAAAAACGCAGCTGCTTGGCCGTTGCGTGGTGGCAGTAGTCGTGAGCTGGCCCAGTTGAAACCTGGTGATTTAGCTTTGGAGGTTGTGTCTGGGCCTGTTTCTACTTTGGGTGAAGCTGTCAAGGGTCCCTTCAGGGTTGTTGAGGTTCGCGGCAACGGTGTGGTGGTGCTTACCACGGGCAGCACTGACTTCAAGCAGGCTGTGCATTTCACCCGCAACATCGGCAACTTGGCTCGGTATCTGGATCGTGCTTCTGTGCGGGCTGCTATGGCGCAGTCGTAGGCTTGTGGACATGGCAGGTGATTTTTTTTGCTGCTGTGGCGGTAACAATCCTCGCGCTACATAATGTAGTGCAGGGTCACTGCACAGTGTAGGTATGGTGTCAGCCGGGTTCTGGCTGTACCCTACTGTCACCTGGCCCTGGGTGCCTATACCTGCCAGCCTGTGCAGTGCACCTTGATCGGGTGGTTGTTGTCTTTCTCTTGTTTTGCGTGTGTTACCGCCACAGTTTGCAGCCCTGTCCCTCTGTCCCTGCCTGCGCCCGTTGTGCCGTTGCAGATTGGTGTGTTTTGTGTGTGGTCATTTGGCCGGCTGTCTTGTGCAGTTGCCAGTGTGGCTTGGCTGGTGCAGCTTTGAGGTTGGTGTGGTTTCTCTTTTGGTGGGTCTCAGGCTTGTTTGGTTGGGGGGGAACGGCCTAGGCCTGACACAGCTTGGTGTAAATGCATGCAATGCTGTGTCATTCCTAGCAGAGTCGGATCAGCCTGAGCCCCACAGTAAGGTTGTGAGGGTTGCAGTGGTTGGAGCAGTTGGAGCAGTTGAAGCAGTTGGAGAAGTCCTGTGGTAGCAGTTGTGGCAGCAAGCCGTGGCAATTGCAGCAGGTGTGTCAGGTTTGAGCCCGCATGTGTGTACAACACACTGTGAAGGGCCAGGTTCAGGTCAATGTGCTGACAGTGTCATGCACTTGGAAAGGATGTGCCGCCCAAAAGTGGTGTGCGTCGTCCAAAACAACTCGGTAACAATCCTCGCGCTACATGTGTCCTGTGATGGAGTACGCTTTGAGGCACAATGCCATTGCATGATGCACCTGTTCAAGGCAGCCCCCGACGACTCACCTTGCCGCAATATGGGGGGGGGGGAGAAAATGTTACACGCACACACATTCGCCGCACATCAATGGCATTGCCTGCCAGGGTTGAACCGGTCGAAACACTAAGGTTGCAACACTAATATGCAGTGGCACTATGCACCCAGTACTTCATACAGTGGGCCCTCCTGCTGCAGCTGGAGCAAGGCAGTGCGAGGTCCAACGACAGTCCAACACAACCCAAGCCCCAACCCTGCCCCGCTCACCGGAGCCACCAATGGCACGCTGCCTGGGAACACCTGCAGGCCTGGGCCCTCACCAGCATGGCTGATCATTTTAGCAAACTGGTTTCTGTAAAGCTTGCCTGCCTCAGCCAAGACCGGCATGGTGTGCAGCAACAGCTGGAGACCTTCACTGCTGAGGAGCTGCACACAGCACAACACGACACAACTTGTGTTGTCACTGATCAGCTAGTTGACGGGATGAATGAGTGCCATTTCCCTGGTGTCTGTTAGTGCGATATGTGGCACCGTATTGTGATGAATGCCTGCCCAACATAAAACACCATCGCTCAGCACCTGTGAGTGCTACTGCAGCTTACCCGTTCTTGCAGGACCACCGCGTGAGGGGCACCACCACCAGCCAGCGCCTCCTTGATTTTGTTTGTAGGCAGCCCACCCAGTAGCAGCTGTCCTCGCTTCTCGTGCAGCTTTCCTTTCACGCGGGTGAGGATAGCCCGAAAAGGCTCAAGTGCCTGAGTGGTGCTGACTGCTCCCGAGCCTGAAGATTGTGCTGCTTGCTGCAGCTGCTGCATGATGGGATGCTGCAGCACATACCCCTTGTTGTCCCAGGCAGCTGGGTGGCTCACAAAGGACACCTGAACTGGGCAGCTGCCATGTGCAAACTGCAGGGCTTCAATGTCTGTGCACAACGCGCTGGCTATCGCAAAGCGGTAGGCATTGTTCAGATTGGAGTAGCTCTGGACAAGATGGGAGTAGGGCTTGTGCAAGATGGGCCTCTGGTGTGCCAAGGTTGATTGCAGCCCCCTGCCTGTGCGCTGTTGCTGCCTGCAGACAAGCTTACTGCCACTGGCCTCTGGGCCGGTGCTGACTGACTCTGATTCGCCCTGGCTGCTGCTCTGTGTGTCTGGGTCTCTAGTGGGTGTCTGGCTGGCCCCTGATTTAGCAGCAGCCTGCCAGCTGGTCTGAGCCTGCCTCAGTGCACACGCCTGCAGGGGCAGCAACACAAAACCCCTGGCTGGACCACTGCAAATACAAACATACTTCCGTATGTACTGTCATATATATGAGTGATGTATCTTTCGTTGCACACAGGGGGCCTGGCTCTTGTTGACAGTGCCCCACCCTAGGAAGGTGCTAGCTAGGGCCTTGGGGTGCAAAAAAGATAGGCAAGGCATGTGGGACGGCGTTGTGCAGAAACACGAAAGCTTAGGGGTTGCCTCAACTCGGCTCTACAGCAGGGTCACCTGCTGGACCCCTCTCCACGTCTGCACTCCACCTCCACTCCAGGCTCCACACCCCTGGCCCGCAGTCCGCAAGCTCGCGCAGGCTGCCAAGAGCATATTGGAGAGATGTTGAATCTGACTGCCAGGCGCCTACTGCTTGGCACTGCTGTCAGGTGGATTGCAGAAAGTCGCGATCTGGATCAGGCTGCCAGCTGTTTTGATGCGATGTAGCTGCGACCGCCCTGCTTTGTTGGAGCAATAACCATCAAAAGTTGTGCGTTTTGAAATGAACGGTGAAGAGAGTACGTCGCAATGGCTTGTGGTTGCACGTGGATGTGCATGTGCAAGCTTTCTGATGCATCTGCAGTGGGATCAACAACGTTAGTGCATTTTGATGGCCGACTCCCAAACAGCAAAGCCAGATTCGTTTGGCCTAAATACTTCTTTTACAAGCCACAAGCACACCCAACAGCCAACTGACAGTGCATGTGAGGCCTGCTAGACAATCAGCAACCAACATGCATGTTGGCATATGACTCACACGCAGCCTACACAGGCCGTGAGGGTGTGCACAGCTAGACACCCTGCTAACCAGCCAACCAGCATTCAGAACCCTGCCAACTGCATTGAGCAACAGCAAGAGGTCCCAGGGCGCCCACCACGCTGCCCAACCTGTCCACCCCCACCCAGCTGCTGCATGAGTCCATGCTGAGCCGCACCTGCCAGCTGCTCATGCGACATCAAGATCACTTGAAGGACAGAGCGGTCTGGTGTGGGACTGCTGTGTGACAGCTGGTGCAGCCTGGCAGCACTGGAACCGGGGGCATGTAGTTGAATCATGCTGCCCCTGACGGCTGCAATGGCTGTCGCTGCTGCTGCTTGGAGCCAGCAACATCCCTTGGAGCCAGCAACATCCCTGAAGTGAAGCCAGCAACACAGGGCTCCTGATGCCTCTGAGTCTGGCTATGTTGCTGGTGTTACAAGTCATCTAAGCTGGCTGGTGCAACCACCACCCTGCACAGCAGAAAGCACACAGGGTGGGAAGAAGGGTGGGAAGGGGCACTGCCTGCTGAAAAGGGGCTGGAGCACCACAGGTGCAAGGGGGAGGTCAGGGCCCTAAAACGTAACCAGGCTTGTTGGACAAGCAGCTCTGCTGCTGCTATTGACACCAACCCACCTGGCTTTGCCGCAGCAACCTTGCCGCCGGCTACAGCCTGCACCTTCCTCCCCTCTTGATGTGCTGATATGTTTGCTGGCAGGGCTGGCTCATGCTGTGAGAGAGCACTGTTGGGGCGTCTTGAGGACACCACACCCAGCACCTGCTGGCCGCGATATTGCTGCTAGTGCGCTAGCTGCCTGCCAATGGTTGGTCAGGGCTGCAGGACCATCAGCTGCCTGCCAGCAATTGGCACTGGGTGGGCAGTGGGTGCTGCTGCTGGTGGCACTGAGACCCGTTGGTTTGCTGCACCGGTAGTTGCTGGGTCAGGGCTGCTAAACTGTGTCTGCCAGTGTAAGTGTCAGCCTGGCACCCTGGGTCGGGTCCCAAACAAGGGCGGCTTTGGCCACCCTGTACCCCACATACTGGGACATCTTGTGGGACTTGCCAAAAAGAATTCTGATCTCTCTGCCTGACTTGCCAGCTTTCTTGTACGCTTTGACCTGCCACTGCCCCAGCTGCCGGCCGCTTTGGCCCTGCTGCCCTGCACACGGCAGGAACATGCACGGTGTAATCAGGCTGTATAAACAAGTTTTTCCTGCACGTTCCTTGCACAGCGCACACTCCAATCACTCCATGATGTGGTGACTGTCTTGAACAACCAGCACATGACATATCATAGATGGTGTGGCATTATACCATGAGCTGCGACAAAGGCTACCGACATGTGTGTGGCACCAACAATGCCGATATTAAGCTTTGTCCACCCAACACCCTGTCACACACCAGCTTGCTCTGAGCGGCTCACCTGGGCCGTTCATCAAGGTGAGAGTCAACTTCAGGGGGTAGGTGGTGTCAGCTGGCAGCTGAGAGCAGATGAGCACCCTGGGGATGACATATGCGCCCTGTTTGCTCCCATCTGAGCATATGTGGCCAGCCTGCAAGGCAATCACGGCACAAGCATGCTGCAGGTAAAAGAGTCCAGAAGTCAGCTGGTCAGCACATGCAGTGCAGCCACTGAAAGGCATTGGTGCGAGCGTGTTGGGCTGGCAAGCGGCAGCTGCAGACCATGCTTGCAGCTGGGCATCAGGCTCAAATTGCAGCAGGATGCGTGCACTGGATCATGGCAGTGCTTGCAGCAAAACGGTACCAATCAAAGACAGCCTGTCAACTTTTGACTGTGACGATTTGCCAACCAGCAGCTGTGGTAGGCATAGAATATTACTTTGAAGCAGGGGGGGGCACTTCAGTCAACTTTGGACACTATGCTGGACTTTGACTTGGTACTTTCACAGATGGTTAACATCCTAAATAACATATACAAAGAAATTTTCGGCCATCTGAGCAGCTTGAAAATGGGGGGGTGGGTGGGTGGGTCAAGCTGGGTTTCAATAAATTCCTGGCATGCTGCAAACTTTTTGTAGGAGCATCCGATGAAGCTGGGAGTTTGCCCATCCAAAAGCTATCGACAAACTGAGTTGATTCAAGCATGTTCTGAGCATCTCCAAATACGATTTACCCCCGAGGCTGCCCATGCCAGTACTATAGCCGTGGCACGGTGCCGATGTCAGTACCCAGACATGCGCCACAAGAGTGCACAGACCAGCACCAAGTCAGCCTCCAGCACCAACGTTCCCTATGAATCCCCCCCGTGTGACAGTGACCCACCAGCTGTGGTTTGGAAGTACCACATGCTGTCTCACTGGCAGCAAATGCACCTAGACCATCAGCTGACAGCAGAGGAGCAGCAAGACGGGTGTGTCACTGCTACAGAGTTTGAGCAGGTTGTGAGCACACATGTACTGAATAAGCCTGCTGATTGGATGTACCAACTGTGCTGTTTCAGGTGTGTTTCTAGGGCTGCACAGATGCTGTGCCGCACAGGTCTCTTGACTGATAGACCACAGCAACACTCCTGTGGCCATCTGAGTACCTCAGGAAACATGTTGAATATATACCATAACACTTTGGACCTTGCATAGGCCAGCTACAAGACGTTCAGAGGGCATTTAGGGGTGGGTGGGTGGGTGGGGGGTCCCACTTTTGACTTCTTAGCATAGTGTCCAAAAACAACCTTAGCGCCCCCCCCCCCCTGCTTGAAGTGTCACCCTGTTGCAGCTGGTCACCAACTGACCCTTTGCTGTGCCATAGCATGCAGTGCACGGTCCATCCACAGTCCAGTGCAAACCAAGGGCCAACCCCGCCTGCTCACCGGAGCCACCTCTGGCACGCTGCCAGGGAACACCTGCACGCCCGGCCCCTCACCAGCACGGCTGATCCTCTTGGCAAAATTGTTTGTGCGCAAGTTGCCTGCCTCAGGTGAGGCTGGCATAACGTGCAGCAAAAGCTGGAGCCCTTGACTGCTGAAGAGCTGCACACAGCACAACATGACACAACTTGAGTAGTCACAGAACAGCTACTTGAGGGGCTGAATGATTTCAGTTTCCTGTTAGCGTGGCAGATCAATCTGCGAGTCAAACACACACCAGATGGCTAAAGTGACATTCCCAGTCCACAAAACCTTATCAGATTCTGGGAATGCATGCTGTGATGATTGATTCCTGCCAAACAAAGAAGCCCATCACCTAGTCACTGCGCTACTGCAGCAGCGCACCCGTTCTTGCAGGACCACCGCGTGAGGGGCACCACCACCCGCCAGCGCCTGCAGGATTCTCTGTCTGGGGAGCTGAACCACTTGCAGCTGTTTTCCCCCCTTGCCGTGCAGCTTTCCTTCTTTCGTGCGGGTTAGGAAAACCTGAAAAGGCCCAAGTGCGTGAGTTGTGCTGACTGCTCCCCAGCCTGCAAATTGTGCTGCTTGCTGCGGCTGCTGCATGACAGGATGCTGCTACACATACCCCTTAATGTCCCAATCAGCTGGGTGTATCATCAGGGACACCAGAGCTGAGCAGCTGCCACGTACATACTGGATGGCGTCAATGTCTGTGCACAGCGAGCTGGCTGCTGTGATGTTACGATTTCGTGCTAACAGTAAGTAGCACCAGACAAGATGGGAGTAGGGTTTGTGCAAGGTGGCCCCCTTGTCTGCCAAGGTTGCATGGTGTAGCGCTCCTGGTGTGGCAGCTCCTGCAAGCTCTGCAGCTGCTGCTGGTTTATCTGACAAAGACGCAATGTCTTGTGGCAGTTGCTGCAGCCCCCTGCCTGTGCGCTGTTGCTGCCTGCGGACTAGCCTGCTGCCACTGCTGGCCTCCTGCGTAGTGTTGGCTGTTGCTGAGCCCCCATGGCCTCTGCTCTGTGTGTATGAGTCTGTGGTGGCTGCCCGCCTGCCATATGAACTGTCAGCATTCTGCCGGCTGTGGGCTTGCCTCAGCACACACGCCTGCAGGCGAAGGACAGCAGCACACCATCAGTGGTTGAGCCGCTGCACAGCCCGTCACTGATCATCAGGGCAAGCAGTTGCTTCCTTCAAGCAAGTCAAACCTGCATAGTTTCTGTGCTGGCCGCTTCCCTCTGGTAAGTGGCCACCTACCATGGATCCTGTCTTTGACTCCCTCACCTGCTGTGCCCAACTCCATGCCTCCACTCCCCACCCCCGCCGTGCAGTTCTCAAGGTTGCGCATAAAGTAGGAATCATTTTGGATGTTGTTGGGAGAACGGGGTATCAGGAGCGCACTGCTGACTGCTGTACGCACTCGGCAGGGTCGTGATCTGAAGCGATCTGAACGTGGACGTGACCTCGTTCCGTTTGACTGTGTAAGCAAGCTGGGTTCAAATGAGTGGGAGGTTGGGGGGTTGGGTGAATGGAGTTTGAATTGTGCGGGGTGGGCTGGAAGCGGCGACGGTGGCAGGTGCTGTGGGTTGAGGTGGCAGGTGCTGTGGGTTGAGGTTGATCACCAAGGTTTTACCGCCATTGAACATTGCGCTGCTGACAGCTTCACGATCACAGCAATTGTTCAAGAGGTTACCTGTTAGTATGGGAGTCTGCTCCTTGAACAGCCAACCTATCAATCATGCATGACTGCACATGTCGTGTGATCAGGGTTGGAAATCGCCCTTTTTAGCGCCGCTGAGCAGAAGCAGGTCACGTCGTTCACCAGGAACCAAATTGAAAAGCACAGGTGGAGGCCTTCCTTCACGGCACTGCTGAAAGCTTGCATCACCCTGAGAGCACAGTTGGCACCCCAGCAGCACACTCGTAGTCTTCAACAGCCCATGGAGGTGAGCTTTGTACTCCTGCACAATTCTGCGTTCCAGCCCCTGTATAGCCGTGCAAGGCAGCAGCCTGGTATTGCTAGGAAGCGGTGTGTCAACTGGAGGAGAGAAGCTGTCGTGACTGCTGCTCTGGCCTCTGTGCAGGAAGTCCCAGCAGCCCCAGCACCTGCAGGAGGCAGCGGCCAGCAGTCACACCTCCTGCGCTGCCTGTCGCAGCTGAACGATGACGTGCTGGCATCATACCTGCTGCCCAAACTGGTGCAGCAGGGGTCTGCAGGCGCAGTGGCCCTGTCCTGCAGCCAGCTGCGCAGGCTGTGCCAGCACAACACACAGCACATCGTCCTAAGCAGGCAGCTGCAGGATGCTGACAACCCCTGCCAAAGCCCAGAGCTCGCCAGGCAGTTGGTGGCAGCCTTCCCCAACTGCACGTCCCTGGACTTTGCATGGGCCAGCAGCAGCATGGCGAATGTGTACCGCAGCATCGGTCAGCTGTTGGCAGGGTGAGTGCAATGGACTACTGCTGCAGGGTGGCTTCTTGCAATTGCCGCAGTCGCGCCTGCTTGCAGCCGTCCCAGTTGGAAGGACAGCTTCCATCCAGGCGGAAGTGTTTGCTCCATTTCAGACGGACACGTGCCTGCCATTTTGTGCTGGGCGTTGCCCAAGAGTCAGGCAGCTGTGCAAATGGCCGTCTGTGCTTTGCTCCTGACCTGCTGCACTTTCCACTGTTGTGCTCATGGTGCTGTGCTGGTGCGCTGTGCAGGCTGCCCCACCTCAGCACCATCAGCATCAAGCTTGAAGGCGACGGCAGTGAATGTGACCTGGATCCTGTGCTGGCCCAGCTGCTCATGCATGCAACAGGCCTGCACAGCTTGAGCCTGCAGCTCAACACAGGCTGGGAGGACAACCCTGTGGCGTGGGCCTCACTGGGCAAGCTGGCCAGCCTGACAAAGCTGCAGGTCTCATTCGATGATGTGGTGAGGCCCTATGTGGTTGGGGGGTAGCCATGCAGGGTTGCAACAAGAAAGGGTGCTGACTGTACAACCGCTCTTACATGCTGCGCTATGTCTGCGCATGGGTAGGCTGGCTGCAGGACACACCATGCTGTGCCCTTAGGTTGCCACACGCTTTGTATGCAGCATAATCATGCCTCTGGTGTCAAACTGGTGTAATGGGGCAAGGTCATTGATAGCTTTGCAGCCTGACCTCACTAAAGTAGGCTTGCTTGCATTTGGAAAAACTATTGCAAACCAAAGTGACGGATAGGACACTGTCATGCGTATGGTCCAACCTGCGCTGAAACATGCAGCATGCTGTTCAGCAAGCGTCCCTGATCGCATTCATACGACTGCGTCTGTGGCAGACTTCAAATCGGCAGCAGCAGATGCTCAGTCACCCTACTGGCAGGACCTTGACTGTGCTGCACGCCTTATCCGCCTGCCGTCCTGCAGATTGGTGATGGGCCCTGCAGCGAGCCCAACCTGCAGCACCTGGCGGGCCTGAGCAACCTGCAGTCCCTGTGTGTGTGTGTCGGCAGCACGGTCAGAGGGTTTTAAGCGAGGTGATGAAGAGCAGCAGCTGTTCCAGGGGCAGCTGACGTGTCTCACTGAGCTGCACCTGCCGCTGTGGCTTCTGAACGACGTCAACCGTGTAAGTCACTGTAGCAGCTTGTGTCACTTGCAGCTGCGTACAGGAGAGGTAGCTGGGCCGCTGTCACCTTGGATGTGGGAAGCAAGGGATTGGGACTCGTTGGCAAGGTTTACCTGCCTTACACGCCTGCATCTTGATGTGGATCTTGCGGACATGGTAGTGCAAATCAATGGGCAGTTGCGTACAATGGGTGATGCGGGCGTGTACTATGATGTGCTTAGGCAGCTGCCGGCCCTGCGTGCGGTTGGTGCGCACATGTGGCCAGCCAGCGCCCTGCCAGTGCTGCAGAGCCTAACCCAGGTGACAGCTGTGTATGGGGGCTGGAAAGTGCCTGCTGATGTTGATGTTGGGGAGTCTGTCTGTCCGCACATCAGGGAGGTTGGTGAAGTATGGATAGGATTTCCTGTCCAGGCTTTCCCCAACCTCACCAGCGCCACGTTTTCCTGGATGTTTGTTGAACACATGCTGTCTTTGAGCCGCCACTGCACTGGTTTGCAAAAGTTGGCCTTGACCCCATCAGCGCAGGGTGGGATGCTGATGTCGGGATCTCCTGCTGCTCGAATGGCGGCAATGAAAGCTTTGGCAGACCTGCAGCATTTGACACACCTTGAGCTGGCACCAGACAATGACTGCGAGCTCATGGGCTTCCTAAGTGCGGCAGCTGTGGGCACCCTGCGGCTGCGCTATCTGAGTGTACGGGGGCCACTGTCAGTGTTTGGGCTGATGCAGCTGCTGAGCGTGCGTGGCTTGCAAGAGCTGTCTGTGCACCTCACTAGCAGCAGGGTCAAGTTCTTGGTTGAAGAAGTAGGCGCGTGGCTTGTGGGCTTGGCACTGGTGCCCAGGGTTAATGTGCTTCTTTACTCACAGGAGCAGGTGGACGTGGTGGCTGCTGTTAGGCAGTGGGCAGCACGGGTCGACCTACCTTTGCCGGCTGTGCTGAAGGTGTCTCTCCTGCCGCGTGGACCCTATGTCTATAGGGCGGGTGGTGGTGATGATGATGATGATGATGATGGTGGTGGTGGCGGCGGTGGTGGTGGTGGTGATGGCGGTGGTCATGATGATTGAGATGATGAAAGTGATGATGGGGATCTGGCAGCGATGGTGATGTGGATGGGGATGGTGTTGGCGGGCATGGTCTGCATGGGGTCAATGCTTTCAGTTTTGGCGTTCATGAGGACGAGGAGCCTCCTGAGGGCAAGTGGATCTAGCTCAGTTTGTACCAAGATCACAGTCTTTGCCAAGAGCACTGTGCGTGGCTTGCAGGAGCTGTCTGTGCACCTCACCTGCAGCAGGGTCGCCTTCCCTTTTGGGGTGTAACGCGTTGTTTGTGGGCTCGGCGGCAGTGCCTAAGGTTTCCTTGCTGCTTTGCTCAGAGGAGCAGCTTGCCAGGGTGATTGCTGTGCAAACTTGGGCACACGTTCTCTCTTCCCCCTGCCAACTGTGCTGAGGGTCTGTATGCTGCCACGTGTTAGTGATGCCATTGATTCTGGTACGGATGATGTTCAAAGTGACTCAGATGGTGGTGACAGCGATGGTGACTGGGTTGATGCCAGTGATGGTGCTGATGGTGATGCTTCGCCCAGCTCTGCCAAGAGCACACATCTGCTCAAATGATGAAGTACAATGCTGCACAGTCCAGACTCGTCTGTTTACATCACTGTTCAAACAACAATTTTGCAGCAGGACAGGTGGGACAACAGGCACTACGCAGATGCCATGCTAGCAGTATGTATCTTGAGCCATACAGAACCATAAAGAAGGCAGTCACGCGCGTCAACACAGTAAGTTTTAACGATAAGGCCGTCCACCAGCCTGGTGTGGCCAACAACACAGTCGATATCAACCGGGCCTGGCTTGGACAGCTACTGGGTGACCTAATTCTACCGTAGTATGGGACATAGCAACACAGGCATCTTTCAACTCCCCTGATAGGTGCTAGTGGTGGGCATGCACATGCAACCTGAGCACACAGCAGGCTTGGTGACCATGCGGCCATCTCCATCGTTCACCTTCTTCTGCTGCAAGGGGTGTGACAGGGAGTTAGGGGGGTTCGCGCCCCCTTGCGGCAACAAGCCACACTTGCAGCCACAAGACAATGCGTGCCTAGCTGCTGTCGCTGATGAGGTCTTCTAGTGCAGCCACCACAGCGCCCGGCAACTGCTGCCTGCACATACGTGTACATGCACCGCAACTGGCTCAGCTGGCCTGCAGTCACAGTCCCGCCACCCCCGGCCTGCCTGTATGGTCCCAAGGCGCCCCTGAGCTGCTCCATGAGGCTGCTGTACTGCTGTGGGGGCAGCAGGCCCCTCAGCCCCTGATGCATGAAGCACACCAGCGCCTGCTCCATGATGGCAGGGCAGCGGGCGTCAGGTAGCACCAGACCAGCAGGCAGGAGGCGGGCTTGGGGGCCCTGGGGACTGTCAGCTGCTGCTGCTGGCTGGGGTGGGACAATCAGGGCTGCAGGCTGGCGCATTGCTGCTGGTGCTGCTGGTGGTCCAGGGGCTGCAGGTGCTGATGCTGTCGGCTGCAGCTGTTGGGGCAGCTGCTGGGTGTTGGGTACGTGTGGCTGCCCCTCATCTTCACCATCAGAGTCAGTTATGAGGTCAATTACTGGTGGCTCCTGCTTGACCACTACAGGGGCCAGGGCTGGGGCAGGCGCTGCATGTGTGGCCGATGCACCCAGGGTGTTGTGCCCTGCAGCCATGGCAGGAGTGTGTGCTGCTGCCAGGGCCATGGCCTGAGCCAAGCCAGCAGTCTCCTGCTTGATCCTCACAGATGCTGCAGCTGCTGCTGGGGCTGGGTGTGTGGGTGCTGATGCAGCTGCTGGTAGTGCCGCTGGCCCGGCAGGAACACTCCGTGGCGGGGCATCTGTGAAGGCTGGGGGCATCTGAGTGGCACCAGGCTGGTATTGTGGCAGCGGCGGCGGTTGGTGCTGGTGCTGCAGCTCAACATTGAAAGCCTGCTGCCGCTGCTGCTGCCGAGTTGGTTGGTCAACTTGCATAGAGCTGCAGCCTTGGCCTGCTGCTGTCACCCCACGGCCATCTGCTGCAGCAAACAAAGCTGATGGTGCTGCAGGTGGGACTGCTGGTGCGAAAGAGGGAGCCTGACTCATGCCAGCAGCCTCCTGCTTTATCATGACAGATGCTGGTGCTGCTGCAGCTGCTGCAGACATCACTGCTGGCTCACCAGCAGCGGCGGCTGCTGCATCTGTCCTGCAGCTGGCAGGGGGCATCTGACCCACAACAGCACCTGGCAGCTGCATGGGTGGTGTCACTGCCAGTGTGTGGCGGCCTGGCGGCTGCTGGGGCTGCAGCACTGGCACTGTTGGGGGCGCAGGCAGGACACGTGCAACCTGTGACAGCTGCTCATGCTGCAGCTGTGGGTGCACGTGCTGCTGGGGCCCAGCTCCTGTGGTTGCCTGCTGCTGTTGAACCGGCAGGTCCACCTGCATTGGGGCGCAGGCTGCACCGCCTGCTGCTGGGGCAGCTAGCGTTTCACCAGCTGCTGCGTTGGGGTTGTCAGTGGCAGTGGCAGCCTGAGGTGCTGTGTGGCACAAGCTGTTGCCGCTCCCTGAGTCAGCAGCACTGGCAGGCTGCTGCAGCAGCTGCAGCCTAGTCTTCTTGCTGCTGCTTGGGGTTGCCGGCTGCAGTGCTGCTGCTGCTGCTGCCATGGACCCCGGGCCTTGTGTTGCAGCAGCACTGCCCCCACCACCCTGCTGCTCACTCCCCTCCAGCTGTGCTGCAGGCCTCTTTGCTGGCAGGGCTGGCTGCTGCTGTGAGGGAGCACTGCTGGGCTGGCTTGGTGGCACCACACCCAGCTGCGGCTGTTGCGGTGCTGGTGCTGCTCCTGTCTGGCCTGACAGCGGGCCTGCCGGGTGGCCATCCGCCAGCTCACCAACATCACCTGCAGCTGCACTGATACCGGCTGCAGGAGTGTCACTAATGGCTGAGGGGTTGACAGGGGCTGATGACGGAACGTGAGTGTTGGCTGCTGCTGCTGGTGCTGCGAGAGCAGGTGCCCCTGCTGCAGCACTTGCTAATGTATTGAGCACAGGGTCAGCTGGCGCAGCACTAGTCTCTGCCAGTGTGAGGGTCAGATGGACATCCTGGGTGGAGCTGTGAGAAAGCGAGGCTGTGGCAATGCTGCGGCCCACAAATGCTGCCAGTGGATGTGCCTTGCTCAAGTCAATTTATGAAGTACGGCGGCTCGTTGAAGCTGTGACCTGCCATGCACCCAGGTGTGGCCCGGCCTGGTGCTGCTGCCCTGTAAACAAGACGCACATGTGGGAGTTGCAACCAGAAAACAATGTCAACTACGACATGGATCCCCGGGATGATGATCATTTTCATGCCACATCAACATATTTGAAGCTACTAGGATATCCACCGCTACCATTGTATTGTCCTGTATGTAGTTAATGGCCATCATGGCGCATTCAGCACATGGTCGTCGCCCACATGCTTGAAGCTCACCTGGGCTGCCCATCAGGGTCAGGGTCAGCTGGAAGGGGTAGGTGGTGTCAGCTGGCAGCTGGGAGCAGATGAGCGCCCTGGGGATGATGAATGTAATCTGTGCCCCACTTGAAGCAATGCTACCAACCTGCAAGTGCAACACATGCTGAATCATTTCAACCAAAAGCGCCTGGTGGTGGTCAAGTGGCCAGCACAGGCTGCCTTGCACACACTCACAGGGTTGTTGCCAACGTGGTGTAATGGTGCTGCAATGCTCGGATGAAGACTCTTGCTATCGACCTCAAGGTGGCTCAGGCCTGTAGCCCCAAGCCGCAACTCTAAACAGCGTGCCCAGCAGGAACTTTGGGTAATCCATGAGTAACAGCGTGAGTTGCTGCATTGGTGTCAATCACCGATCTGGATTGCCGCCGTGTTGGTGCTGGTCACATCTTAGGCCATGATGTATGCACGGCGCCATTCAGATTATGACCACCTCACCTGAGCCACCTCTTTCACGCTGCCAGGGAACACCTGCAGACCCCGACCATCACCAGCACGGTCTATCAGCTTGCCGTTATATTTGTCATGCTGCTTGCTTGCGTCAGGGGCCTCCTGATGTGGCACAGGCATGATGTGCAGCAGGAAGCCAGGCCCGCCGCCGCTGGAGAGCTGCGTACAACACCACATATCGTTCGCAGCCCGCAGTGTCAGACGCCAGCCCAATGCACCAAACCCCCTCTCCCTGGGTTGCATCATCATGATGCATCTGGCAGATGACATGTCAACTCATGCAGCTGCCTGACAAACAGCTTGCAAGCTTTGGCCGTTGTGCTGCTGTTCTGGCGCATTCCTTACCAGCACTGTGGTTCCGCCAGGCCCTGCTGGATTCTAACAGGGCATGCCTGTGAGACATGCAGTGCAACGCCTATGACAGGTTGCCGCAACACAACGCATGCAAAGTGCATAACCCTCTCAAAGGGGACTGTGGCAGCGCACCCGCTCCTGAAGGACGATAGCGTGGGGAGTTCTATCACACTTCAGTGACTTCCTGATGCTGCGCAGAGGGAGCTGCTGCAGCCTCAGCTGTCCTCCGGGTTTGTGCGCAAGGGTAGCCTCACGCGGTACCAAAGACTGAGCAGTGCTTGTGCTGGCTGCTGCGGCGGCTGAGGCTTGCGCTGCTGCCTGCTGCTGCATGACAGGATGCTGCAGGATGTAACCTTTGACGTCCCACTCAGCTGGGTGTTTCCAAAAGGAAACCTCAACTGAGCAGCTGCCGTTCACACTCTGGAGCTTCTCAATGTCTGTGCATAGGGCGTTGCACGCACAAAACTTTTGCTGGATGTTACGATGGCACCAGAGGAAGTGGGAGTGGGGCTGGTGCGAGATGGGGCCTTGATTCAGTGTGCCTGATGGGAGGGCTGCTTGCGTGGCAGGGTCTACTGCCACTGCTGCTGCTGCTTCTGCTGCTGAATCTGCCAAAGCCCCACTTGTGGACGGAGCTTGCTGCTGCTGCCTGCGCATCCGCCTGGCGCCCTGACCCCTGCTCCCGCTGCTAGCCTCTGAGTCACTGTCGTCTGTGTCTGATCCTCCCTCACTGCTGCTCCAGGTGTCTGAGCCTGTGGTGGCTGTCTGGCTGCCTCCAGACCTAGCAGCAGCCTTCCTGACTTGGGCTTGCCTCAGGACACTCGTCTGCAGGGGGAGGGAGCATGGCTTATGACAGCACCGTTGGGAACATCAAGCAGCAGTAGTGGATGGGTGAAGCATGTAGTGCGCTTACTCTAGTGCTCCGTCGGGTAAAGGCTTGAGTAGAAACAGATGCACACTGTGCCGAGGGCTGCAGGCCCATCTGCAGCTGCATCGCCTGTGTTGGTATCTCGAGATACGGAAAGTTCGACACTTGATCTCGTGATGCGACTTCGACCTGCAAGGCTGCGCAGATGATGCCAACACAAGCAACCAAAACATCAATAGCAAACTAATTTTCAAGGACATGGAATAGACCGTCCAAGGCTGTCTGACCACAAAACCATCCGGGGTTCAAGAGTGTACTGCAGGGTGTGTTGCAAGATCATGCACAAGTGATGCCAAGTGCCATCGTGGTGCTAGGAATTCAACGTCAAATCGAGGGGATGCTGCGCATGCGCAGGCTGTACAACTGCTTGCACTGTTGTTGAGCCCCGAGCTGCCTAGTACCTGTTGGTGCAGCCCGAGCGCCCAACCCAAAGCGAAGAAGAGAGTTGTGAGGGTTTCCACGGTCAGTTTGTGCAGTGCAACCTCTGTATTCCACAAGCAGGCAGGGGCTTAGCCGTAGCCGCCCATGCCAACGTCACGTTGCAGTGGCATCCATTGACGCGAAGTGCAGCCTGTGCTTGTTCTCCCTGCTACTAGCATTGAGCGCCTGATTGTGGAGATGCTGACCTTTGCCGCTGATGTGCAAGTCGTTACCGTTGCACCTGTAGGTAGGCCGCGCATGCTCTAGTGGCTGAAGCGATCTGAAAGTTGAGTGCCGAGTCAAAATGCGGCCAATGATGCCAGCAGCGAGGGTGGCTGTCAGCTGTCAGCTGCCAGTCTGTCCATGCTTGCAGCACACTCAGTAAAGTGCAGCAATCAAACTATCCTGAGCTGACCTGGACAAAGACAAGAGTGGAAATGCTTCCAGAGTTGCTTGATGTTTACCACATGGTATCAGCCACGCCATGTCACGACGCGAGTCCTGTGCAGATGTGTACTGCAAGAGCCTCACAGGGCACACAACAACCAGCCTGCTGCCTTGGTGAGCGCTGGATGCACAGCTGCAGCTGCTGCAGTCACATTGTGACCCAGTCTGATGCTGCTGCAAGATATTCGAGATGGATGCATCTGCAAGAACCTCGCATGCAGTTCAGCATACCTCGCATGCAGTAGCCATGCAGCATCAGGCCACAGGCACAGCACAAGCAACAGAGGATGACACAGGGCACCTCTCGACAACACAACTGCCTGGTGACCGCAAGCACTGAGGTCAGCACAAGACCTGAGGCGGTTCTACACCCATAGGGTCCAAAGGCCCATATCAACACCAACTATGGCAGGCCGCAGCCCTCGATGCTGCAGCTGAACCTGCTGACCAAGCCTGCGCTGCAAGCTGCCTGAGTGCGACTGCATTGCAGCCCTGCTGCATGCTGTTCCTGCAGTACACCATTGCTCCCGCTGCAGGAGACGCTCTCAGACTTGTGGGACTGGTGCACAAGCCGCATGCTTGCCAAACCAGTGTACCTGCTGGCCAGTGCAAGCGGCTGTACCAGCTGGTCCCGTGCAAGCTACAAAAGCTGCATTGGCTTCATTGCTGATACACTGCTCAGTACCGAGACTCCATCTTCTCCCGCTCTGTGTACGCGTTAGCATACCTGTAGGCACAACACGGCAGTAGAGCATGAGGGGGATGGGTTTGTCTGTCACAATACCGAATCACCAGTGCTGTGCTGCTGCTATGTGTGCATACGTTGAGCTGTACAGTACTACAGGCTGTGGTGCTGACAGATGGCTGTGTCAAAGCGAGCTGAGTCTGCTGTGCTTGCCTGCAGCTGTCATGGCGATCTGGCGGGTGGCAGGCCAGCTGCGCTGTGTTCCTTTCAAACAAGCCAACTGTCTGATTGCTGCTGCAGGCGCCCCAAACAGCATGCTCAAGCCTGCCACAAGACTCACAAGATGGGGCCAAAGAGCACTGCATTGAAGATTGCGAGGCCGGAGTAGTTCTGCAAGCAGCAACAGACAGCAGGGTGGTGGCATGGGTCAGGCTTGTGCTGAAGAGGCCTGAGGTGCTCATTGGCTACTCCCTTTCAAAAGTGCTTACGTTCTTGAAGAACTTGGCAATTTTGCCAGGCAGCTTGGCCACTCCCTGCATCACGATCTCCTGGTTGTAGGGGCTGAGAGTGTACACGATCTCCCGCAAAGGGACGGCTGGGCGGGGAGCCATGGTGAATTATGGAGCTCCACTGGCTGCTGCTGCTTGCTGGGTGCTGATGTGCTGGCTAGGGCGAGCCTACAGTGCAATCTGCTGTGCCACCAGCTGCTTGCTTTCAGCCCTGCTCACTGACGTTGATCAAAAGTACACAAGTCTCTCAACAGAAAGCGCCCTTCTGCTTTGCAAAACTGTTGTCAAACCCAAGCAAGGGGGGTAGGTCTCAAGAGGAGTCCAAGTTGTCAGATTGGCTCGCTCAACCCATGCCAATGCGTTCTCAGCACCACTTTGCAGTGTCACCGACATCACTATCAGCCACACACAGCTGTTTGACACCCACGTTCACTTATCCTCCAGCAGCAGTCTTGCAGGATCTGTCTGTGCTGTGCTATCTATGCTCTGGTTTAGCTAGCATTGGAGAGGATGAAGGGGGCTTTCAGCATCAAGTCAAAAAAGACTCCTTACCAGGTTCGGTGTTGGCCTGGGCTGTTATGATGGACATCTCACAGCATGGGCCTGGCGCCAGCCTATGCAGCAAGGGCAAACTGATGGCTGTCATGCTGTGCGTATCGTGTATGCAGAGACACAAAGAGCTTGAAGAGGAGAAGAAAAGAGTAGGTTTTCACGCATGCAATTCTCCTTATGCTTGCAAGCCTGTGTCCCAAGCACTGCCACCATGCTACTGCAGTTGGACAGAGTTGCCAGCAGTGCTGATGCAGGACAAACTGTTGCGTATGCACTGTGCAAAGCTTTCTGAAGCAGCCAACTTGTGCTCGACAGCCAGGCTGCAGGTGTAGAAGCAGTCTTGCTTCACAGCAGTGACCATAAGCATCTCTTCTCGTGCCCGTTTGGCAATGCCTGTGTCCCCACATGCTCTGCTTACTTATGCTGCCTTGTTTCTGTCCTCAGCAAGCTGATGCGGAGGCAGCGAAAGTGTATGAGGATTTTGTGGAGTCCTTCAAGGGCGATGAGGAGCCGAAAGATGGCGGTGTCAAGGCCTTTGTGAGGGGTGGCGTGGTGGCCCCAAGCAGCAGATCTACTGATGCCTCTGGTGGGTCCTGCAAGGCCGTGCTGACCACTCAGGGTATCTGCAGTTCCTGCAGCCAACAGCATGCGGAGCTTTGGGTTCCATGCTGCAGCTGACAATCCTACCCTTGACAGCAGCTGTTCCATCGTCACTTCGTCCAATGATGCTGTCTCATGATGCTGATAAGGGGGTTACTGCTGTGGGAGCTGTCTGTTGGGAACCAATGTGGGGCGGCCTCAGCAGGGATCTATGCTGGATTTTCAGGCATGTTGTGCTGCTGTGCGGCCTTGCTAACACTGCACACATTGTCACATCCCAGGCACGAAAGGCAGCAAGTATGTGCCACCTGGTTCCGCCCCTGGTTCAGCAGCAAAGCGGTACGAGCCAGGGCGTGTGCACCAACGACACGACGCATTTGCCGACGATGAGGACGAAGCAGAGGAAGAGGTACAGAGCCGACACTGCTGTTCCTGCCATTTATCGTGCGTCATTGTGCATTGCTTGTGTCGCTCTCCACACAATGTTGTGCCATGTTATGTCATGTCATGCAGTCTATATCATGTGGCGGTGCAACAAGTAGCTGGGAGAGAAGTCAGCGTTGGGGGCAGCTGAAATGCAAGCACTAGCATGGTGGGCTTGTTCTGCGGGCTATTGTCATGCCTGCCTGCCTTTGGGTTCATGAATAGAGCATCTGCTATCTGAATCATCCAGGACTCAACCTAGTTGATTTGTTTGGATCCACGCTTGATGCAGTTGGGTGTTTCTTGGGCCTTGTCACTAGTATCCCGCAGCCCTGTACCCATTGTGGCTGTGAGTGCATGACAAAAAGTTTGTGAAGAAGAAGATGTGTTACACCACACGTCCTCCTCTCCACAGCGCTGTTTGCCATGTGCGCACCGCCACACAATCCAACGGGGCTGTGCTAGTCAAGGCATCGTGCATGCTTGGGAGCTGCATGCCTGCGTGGTTCTCTGGTGTGACGCTTTGGTTGTGTACTCAGCAGAAGCTGGGCCTGACTGTTTACCTGCAGTGTGTTTTGACAACTTGAGATGCTGCATCATCCACATGCCTTGAGTGACACTCACTGTGTGGGCCATCTGTGGCTGTCAGTGTGACTGTGACTTTGTTGATTGTCAAGGCCGCCACCTTGTGGTTTCTATCATATTGTTGTGTGTGCACCTGGAAGGTGTTGGGGCTGCCACTGCTAGGTCGTAGTGCCTGGGCATCAGTGCTGCATCACACACTGCACCTCACTTGCTCCTTGCCTTGCCGCTCCTCCCCTGCTGCCACTACTAAACTTGTGTGTGTGCTGTCAACCACCCCTCACTGGCTGAAGTCTGTGTTTAAGCTGCCCAGCAAAAAGCCAACAGACAAGGAGAAGCCCAGGCAGATCGACCGCATGCTGGAGCAACTCAAGAAGTGAGTGGCGGCACCTGAGTAGGCTGTCAAGACATATACATCTGGTGTGCGGCCTGTGGAATCAACAACCATATATGGTTGCTGGTTTTTTTCCAACATGTTGTTTTAGGTTTCAGCAACATGTTGTTTTAGGTTTCAGCAACATGTTGTTTTAGGTTTCAGCAATGCCCCTGGATGTTTACAAAAGGGTATCTGTGGGGATTTGTCAGGAAACAGCGTTGTGGACGCTTACACCCCTGGCGGCCTTGTTATGCTGTCGGGCATGCCGCTGGCCTGTGGCAACGCATGTGTGTGCAGCAAGGGCTGAGCAGCCTGTCTGTCTGCTGGTGTCTGCCTTGTGCCCTCAATCATTCACCCACTCACTCGTTCACTCACTCACTCGCTCATTCATTCACTCACTCACTCAGGGAACAGGAGGACCGTGAGGAGCGTGACAGGCTCAGGAAGGAGGGCAAGCCACTGCCACCAGAGCTAATGAGAGAAGGTAGGCAGTTTGCTTCCTGCACCCTGGTGCTGCCAGCATGTGGCGCCTCCACATGCTGCCGCTCCTGCATTCCTGACGATGCGCGCTTCCCCACCGTGCTTGGAATGCGGTGCCCTCTCATGGTGGTACACTAAGCAGGTGCACCTGTGAAGCTCTGTCCAGCTGTCAGGTTGGTGCCATTCATAACATGTACAGGGTGCTTGCTGCAGCAAAGGCACCACGCTGTGCCTTCCATTTACATGGAGTGCAGGTGCATGTTCTCCTACTGCTGTCACTCGTGCTTGGCAAAGTGTGATATGGCTGTCTGTGTGTCTGTGCTTGTAGATGAGGGTGACAGGGGCTTTGGTGGTGGTGGTGACAGGGAAAGGGGCAGCTTCAACCACAGCAGCTACGATGACAGTGACCCATTCACCACCAACTTGTATGTGGGCAATATACACCCGGAGGTGAGCCTCACAGCAACACCTCACAGCAACACCTGGAGAAACGTGGGGCATGGATGAAGCTGCAAGCACAGGCATTCAGTGGCGGCCAGTTTGTAACAGCGGTTTGGAGACAGGCAGTGAGGGGGGCACATGTCACAAATATCCTGACATGCCCGCTTCATCAGCACTGTCAACCACAGCACAGCCAGCTGCGAGGCCTTAAGGTCGTTTCGTACTATTAACCCCCTGCAACAAAAACCTATGCAAATAGTCTATTTGTACTTTCACAGGGTTTGGTATTAAAAGACAGTGTTGATTAACATGAATTGGTGTGTGCAGGTGAACGAGGCGCACCTTGCCCGCGAGTTTGGTCGCTTTGGGCCCATTGGCAGTGTGAAGATCATGTGGCCCCGTGACGAGGAGCAGCGGCGGCGCGGCAGGAATTGCGGCTTTGTGGCATTCATGGTGAGGCCAATGGCTACAGCCTTGCGCACACCCTTATGTGTTTTGACATGAATGTACCGCATAGATATACCCCCCCAAATTGCAACAGCTGCTGTTCAACCACCAAGTTGTAAGCCAGCCTGGCATGGCACCTGGGGGTTAGTCAAACATGCTGGAGGTTGCATTTGACCTGTGCTGACAGAGCAGCATCTCCAGCTGCGCACACCATTATGCCATTCGATGGTGGGGCACTTCGTGGGTGGTGCGTCTCTTATGCTGTCTGCGCTGCTACTGCTGCCGCCGCCGCTGTCGTTATCATCGCTGCAGCAACGTGCGGATGCCGAGGCAGCCCGCAAGGCCCTGGACGGCTTGGTCCTCCACCAAATGGAGATGAGGGTGGGCTGGGGCAAGGCCGTGCCGCTGCCGCCGGTGCCGCTGTACAGCGGGACAGGAGTGCCCACTGGGCCTCTCACGGCCATCGTGCCGCCTGCTGTGACGCGTGAGCGAGGCAACCCACTCACCCTTGCGCTGCAGTCAGCGCTGGTGCCTGCAACGGTGAGCCACAAGCTTAGGGGTCAGCCACTGGGGTAGAGTGTGAGGACGGCAGTGTGAGTATGGCCCTGGCAAGGATGTCATGGATAACTGTTTGGTGATGCAAAGTAGCTGATGGATACTTCGGTAAAGGGAGAGGTAATGATGTGTGGCTCAATGCTACTTTCTCTGCCGTTGACTGCAGGGCATGTATGCCAAGGAGTCAACCATGAGCAGGCAGATGATCAAGGGAGTGGGCGTACCCATCGATGTAAGTCCAATCCAGACACGGTGGACAGCTAGCGTTGCTGGCTGGCTGTACATCCGTGTATACAGCATTGATCCATACATCGGACACTCATTTATGTCAACACATCAAGCATCCTGCATCTCAAGTTGCAATACAGGATGGGCCTGCATCAGCGACGTATTCTGAATTGGCAGTAAGTCCAGCAAAGTTTTGTAGTTGCAGCTATCAAGTATGCATGCAAGCACACTTTGTCAACAAGGACAGCTGTAAATGAATTATCATCTGCTTCTGCTGCATGCAAGCACACATATGTCAACAAGGACAGCCGTAAAAGAAACATCATCTGCTTCTCCTGCGCCCTTGCTATCCCAATCATCCTGCAGGTGAAGCCGCCAGATGACTCCAAGCAGCGCTTCCTGATCGACTCCATGGCGCTGTATGTGCTGAAGGATGGGTGTGAGTTTGAGCAGCTGATGATGATGGAGAAGCAGGGCAGGCCTGAGTTCAACTTCCTGTTTGACCTGGAATCACCTGAACACGTCTACTACAGGTGGAGGCTCTACTCCCTGGCTGGTGAGTGGTGAGGGCGAAGTATCATGCATGCAGTCTGGGCTGCTGTGGACGGCTTTGTGCATCAAAACCACAGTGCCAACGAGCAGTATATGTGCGTGCAGCATCACCACCAGGTTGTAACAAGCAGGGGCCATCTGTGGTACAGCAAAATCAGCGAAGGGATGTACAGGCACACGTTCCCGAGGGCATGCATGTGTTGTTGCGCAGCCCCTGGGGACACTTACCTGTTGTTGCTGGTTTGTTTGCCTGTTGCAGAGGGCGACACGCTACGCACGTGGCGCATCGACCCTTTCATCATGATTGAGGGCGGCCAGGCTTGGGTGCCACCTGCCATGCTGGCAGCTGACATTGAAGCAGGTGCGAGAGTCAAAGCAGCAATGAAATTATCGCAGCAAGCTTGGCATGCACTTTGGTCGTCTGCTGCAATATGGGGTGGGAGGGCCACAGGCCAGGCACAGTGTGTGTCTGTGGCTACTGGTTGTGCTCGAGCTGCGCTGAGCCGTGGTCTGCCGTGCTATTATGCCATGCGGTGGGTCTGGGTTGTTTCGATAAGCAACATTGTCACCAAGGCATGCTGTGCTGTGCTGCATCATGCTGTGCTATGCTATGCGTGTTGCAGGCGAGAAGCGTCAGGAGATCACTGCCCAGCGTGGGCAGCAAGCTGTGCTGCTGGCTGACCATGACAGGGACAGGCTGGAAGACATGCTGAGGGGGCTCACGGCAGAGCGGTCCGCCATAGCTGAGGTAAGGCATGGGCAGCTCCATGTGTCCTTTCTTGTGGCCCTGAACGCATGGCTGAGTGCATGCTGCGCACATTGGAAGCTGTGTCAGCAGACATGTTGGGGCCTGTTGTTCCATGGAGTCATGCACAGCTGCGGCATGATGACATGTTGCCGGTGCCGCGGACTGACGTGCTGCTGTACCTCCCCTGACCTCACATGTGACCTGAGAGACTGGGGTATGTTGGTAGGCCCTCTGGGCCCCCTCATGAGTCCCTGGCTCGCTGGCTAGTGTCGAGGTTGGGACTATGTAACCAATTACTGTACTGTGATGTTCTGTGCTGTACTGTATCACCCTGTTTGCGTCAGGCGATGGTGTTTGCGTTGGAGAATGCTGATGCTGCTGGTGATGTGGTGGAGGTCCTGGAGGAGGCCCTCACCATCACTGAGACCCCACCAGCCACCAAGCTGGCCAGGCTGTACCTGGTCAACGACATACTGGCCAACGCAACAGCGCCAGTGCGCAACGCAAGCAGGTGGGTGGGGGACACTGCAGGCAGGGGTGTTGCTGTTGTGTCTAGATCCAGAGGCTGTTTGACTATTGCAGCAGCCCCACTGAGCAACACAACTTGCAGCAGATGAATGGCTGGTAACTGAGCAGTCAGTGCTCAATAGGAATGGGTGCTGTGGTGCGAAAGGGTTACAATCCTGTTGTGTCAGCAGGCTGTGTGCTGCCAAAGGACAAGGAGGCCCTCCAAAGGTAGGGGAGTTGCAGCCACGAGAGTATCGATAGAGTTTGGTACAGGTCAGCGGTAGAGGTCTGCGGTTGAGGGGTGTGGGCACTGCCGCAGGTCGATAATTACTGTCCTACCTCTTCCTTCACACCAGTGCACAAACTGGGTACATGTGCTTATCTGCGGTGTCAGTACAGCTGCTGTCCCCTACATGTCAAGATGTATGGTTGCAAGTGCCACCCCAGTTCCACCCCTGCTGCTTTTCAAAACCCTTCCTTATGCCACTGCGTATTGTGCCGTGCTGTGCTGTGCTTGCAGGTATCGTGCCAAGCTTGAGGCCTGCCTGCCTGAGATCTTTGTGTCCTTCCAGTCCACCCACAAGGCAGCAGACAGCCGCATGGTGCAGGAGGCGCTGCGGCGTGCTGTTCTGAGGCTGCTGCGAGTCTGGCGGGACAGGTTCATCTTCAATGATGACTACATCAATGGACTGCAGGTGGGGCGGTTGTGGCGACATCATGAGGCCTGTGTGGGGCGGGAGGGGGGCACCTTGCGCTGTGATTTTGGTGTAATATTACTTATCATTGTTGATGAATTTGACAATAGCGTGCACATCAGACGGAAGATACCAACAGTAATCAATAAGTTGATCTTGTGCCTTTCATGATGTGGTTGGCCATGCGTTTTTGGAAGCACAGATGGCATGTAGTAACAAAGCAGCAACAGTTCCTGGCAGGTCACTGAGGTAGGCCTCATGTGAAGGTTGGGCAGAGTTTTGGCTCAGTGCAAGGGTACTCACCAGTGCACTTGTGCGTGTGCTGTGCTGTGATATGCTGTGCTGTCCTGCAGGCCACGTTTCTGGGTCACATCCCCGTCATGGAGGCAGCAGAGGAAGAGGAGCTGAGGCAGCAGGAGGCAGCAGCAGCTGCAGCAGCAGCCGCCGCAGCCAACACCGGCAGCCCGCGTGCCGAGCCTGAAGCAGAGCCCGCTGCTCCTGCAGCCAGGAGCCGCTGGGAGCAGATGGATGGGGATGATGAGGAGGCAAAGCAGCAGGAAAAAGAACGGGAACGGCAGCTACGGGAGCAGCAGCAGCGGCAGGAGGCTGAGCGCAAGCAGCGGCAGCAGCATCCGCAGGTGCCGAAGCGGGAGCAGCTGCGGTTCATCCACCCGGTGCTTGTTGCAGGTGGGGGATAGCAAGAGGGAGTGTGATGCCCATAACCTGATGGCTCCAAAGTCTGTTCCTCATACCCTCACGTAATGTTCTGTATAGAACAGTACAGTACAGTACAGTACAGTACAGTACAGTACAGTACTTCACCCTACTGTAAGTACATAAACTTATCAATCTTTGTGTGTCACTGCTGTTGCAGAGCTCGAGGCGTTGACAGCAGAGGAGCTGGAGCGCAAATGCCGTGTAAATGGTCTCAGCAACAAGGGCAGCAAACAGCTGTGCATCGAGCGGCTGCTGGCGCTGGACTACTACCTCCATGCAGACGAGCGCGGCCCGCTGCCGAGTCTCGAAGCTATCGCTGCAGCCACAACACCCTCCGCAGCAGCAACACCAGGTGCTGGTGTTGGTGTTGTCAGCAAATGGGAGCGTGCCGACAGTGATGCAGGAGGTGCTACTGCAGATCAGCTGCAGGAAGGTCGCAGCAACAGCGGTCGCTGGAGCAGCGGGACCATCACGGTGCCATTAGATGGGCCGGTGGTGAAGCAGGAGCCAGGGGTGCCAGCAGCAGCAGGCGGCGGCACGGTAGGGCAGCAGTCTGCTGCTGCTGCCGCAGCTGCCACCGCCGCCGCTGCTGCTGCTGCATCGAGGTGGCAGGTGGTGGATGAGGAAGCCGAGAAGCAGGCGCAGCCTCAGGTGCCCATCAGCAAGTGGTTGCAGGAAGAGGCCGAGGCAGAGGAAGCACGCAAGGTGGGTGATCTGCAGCTGTCCTGTTCGCTTGTCCTGTTCGAGCACAGGGCGCGGCGGATAGGGGTGTTGCGGTTGAGTTGACCGGCGAGGGGGTTGGCTCAAGTACACACTGCACATGTGCCTCAGGCTGGAACATCAGGGTCTAGGTTGGCTGATCTTGAGGGGGCATGACAGTAGCCCAGCAGGTTCTGCATTGCAGCAATGTGCATGCATCACTCATGTCACGGGCACATGCATGGTGGTCCACCTTGTTGCTCATGCTGCAGTGCGGTTTCTTGAGCTCACTTTGCCGCTTGCTTTTGGTCCCTTGATGTCACGTCCTGTGCTTTGTGTTCACGCAGGCTGTTGAGGAGCAGGCCCAGCAGGAAGCTGCAGCTGCAGCAGCTGCAGCCGCCGCCAAGGAGGCTGCTGCCAGGGCTGCCATCGCTGCAGCAGCAGCCAGTGCAGCAGCTGCGGGAGGTGGCTCTGACGCTGCTGCAGCAGGCAAGGCTGCAGACTCAGCCATGGATGAGGAGCGGCGCAAGCGCTTGCGGCAGGTGCGCATATGGATTGTGATGGTTGCGATCTTGCAGAAAGCGAGGGTGCTGGCTTGGCAGGAGTGCCAGGCACTGTGCATTGTTTTGACGAGGGGCATATTTTTGTCTGCGCCATGTTCACCGTGCCCCCTCCATGCCTCCAGGGGCTATGCTTGACTATCAGCAATTGGGACACTGCAGTGCACACCTACAGCACACAGGCAGGCTTGAGGCTGTAGGTGTGAAGATTGTGCGCTCGCAGAACATGTATGTGAGGGGCGTGTTGCTCAAGCTTGCTGGTGATTGCTCTGCCAGTCCACCGTAGGAACATGCTGTCTCACTGATGCTGATGCACGTGTGCTGCTGCTGCAGATTGAGGTGCAGGTGCTAGACCACCAGGAGGATCTGCAGGAGCGCGGGGAGTCACAAGCAGCAGCAGAGGCAGCAGCAGCAGCGCTACGGCAGCGGCTGGTGGCCCAGCTGGATGCAGAGCTGGAGCAGCAGGCGGCAGCAGCAGCAGCGGCAGCAGCCAGAACCCCGTCGGAGAAACCAGGCAGCAGCAGGAGCCACAGGGAGCACAGTAGTAGGGATGGCAGGGAGAAGGAGCGGGACAGGGACAGGGGCAAGGGACAGCGCAAGCGCAGCAGAAGCAGCAGCAGGAGCCGAAGCCGCAGCCGCAGCAGGGGCCGTGGCCGCAGCAGCGGCAGCAAGCAGGCAGAGCAGCAGCCGGAGCGAAAGAGCTCTGAGGGGGGCTTGCGTCGGGGCGGCAGCCGCAGCAGCAAGGGTGAGAAAGAGTCGGATCGCGACAGGGACAAAGACCGGGATAAGGATAGGGACAAGCAGTCGCGAGGGCGGGACAAGGAGAAGGAGAGGGACAGCAAGTCAGACAGCAAACGCAGCCGCCGCAGCAGAAGCCGCAGCCGGAGTAAAGACAGGCGGCGCAGCGCCAAGCACAGCAGCAGAAGCCGCAGCAGATCACGCGACAGAGGCGGCAAAAGGCACAGGAGCTGATGTGGCGACTATTAGTCGGCTGTTACTGAAGGCGAGAGCTGACCAGGCGGCCAACAGCCAGCTGGTTAGATGTATATGCTTGGGGTGCTGTGTCGCTTTGTAGCCCAACTGTACCTTGTTTGTGCCCATTGGAGGTGCTGTTAGTGCTTGTCACTTGGGTCGTTTCAGATGTCATGCACAACTGGGCTACTGGTGATGTGCAAGGGAGCACAGCTGTTGTGCCTCAAGTCCTGCTAGTGGCTTGCTGAGTGAACTGGGGTCTGTGATCCTCAGGTCAGCTCCTGCATTTTGGTTTGTGCTTTATTGAGTGCCACATGCTACTTGGCCCACTGTATCAGGGTTGAAGGCCCTCTCAGAAGTGGTGAGGGTGCACATGGTGAAGCAGTTGTGCACCATCACGTTGCTTGTGGGCACAGCACTTCAGGGGGAAGGGGTGGACACTCTGTTCAAGCACAACGCTCCGTTAGCTTATGCGCATGCAGGTGCCCAGTGGCATCTCATGTGTCACAAACCTGACTGAAATTCTTCACAGTGTGATCTGTCGGGCATTGTAAAGAGTGGACACAGCTTTTGACCACCCCTGAGACCCAATAGTTCACGCCCCCTGAGCCTGGCACTGCATGCATGCACCTTGCTATTGCCTTCTGTGGGGCTGCCCCAAACAGCTGGCGTGATGCGGGTGTGAGCTTAGAGTGACTGTTCAGTGACAGGGTTCACATGGGTTGGGTTCGGCAGCGCAGCTTAACACACAGAGGGGGCAAACATTGGACATGGAAGCCTAACAGCCAGACAACCTATCTTCAACATCAGCCATAGATCTTATCGGCATTGAACTTGGTTCAAAGCGTTCCCGGACTCTTTACAACGGCACATCGACGGTTTTCCTTGAACAAAGCTCAAGCAGGCAGCAGTTGAGCCCATCTATAACAAATTCTTGAAACATCATGTCTTCTTGGCTTTGAGACTACTGGTTTGACTTGGCGCAGGAAGGAAGCTGGCCTGGCGCCCTCCTCTTTTCAGCAGTAGGAAGGCAGGGATGGCTAGTGTGTCTATGATACCAGCTTCAGGTCAGATTGATACTGTACCCCTGGTCCCTGCAGTCTCGTGCAACCAAGTGCAGCTGCAACACAACAGCGATACCAAGGCAGTTGGCAGAGCAGTGGACATAAAATCCCTGCTGGACGCCCAGGTGACAACCCTGTCTCAGCTAGTGACACTGAGGGACTTACTTGCCAGTCTGCAACAGGCAGCCAGCCTGGCAAGCCCTGATGCATTGCTGCAGTTTGTCACCAGCACGGCAGCAGCAAGCAAAGCCACCAGGCTGGCCAGCCCTCAGCACAGCGCAGCAGCGCAGCAGTTTGTCCTGCAGGAGCAGGCTGCTGTTACACCCAAGCAGACGCAGCAGCAGGAAGACAGCACAGCCAGGCAGCATGCAGACGCCACAGGGTCCAAGGCTCACGCAGTCAGGCTTCAGGAAGAAGCAGACGGCCTCCGCACCCAGCTGCAGGCACTCCAGCAGCAGTCAGCTTCCCAGCTTGCTGGCCTTACAAGCCAGCTGCAGCAGGCAGGCAGCGCCCAGCAGTCATCCAACAAGCGCGTAGCAGCTTTCGAGGACGAAAACTCCTGCCTGCGGGCAGAGGTCAGCAAGCTGCAAGCTATGCTGGCACAGGAGCGCGCACAGCATGCCCTCACTATGGAGCGTGAGCAGCAGGTAACAGGGGCACTGCTGGCAGAGCAGCAGCGCCACAGCAGCACACAGGCAGCCCTCACCACAGCACAGCAGCAGGGGTACCAGGAGTCCATAGCAGCCGGTATCCTGCGCAGCCATGCGGCAGACAGTGAGGATGCCATTGCTTGGCAGCACGAGGAGATTGCCCGCCTGCAGGAAGGCCTGTCCAGCTCCCAGGACGCTGCAGTACAGCAGCAGGCAGACTTGACAGGAAGCAAGTGGCAGGCAACCCGCCTGCAGGCAGAGGTAAATCACCTGCGGGCACAGCTGCACGCACAGCATGCAAAGGCTGCTGCGCAGATTGGCCAGCTGAGCAGCCAGCTGCAGCAGGCAGTTGGGGCCAAGCAGCTGGCAGTTGAGCAGGCGGCGTGTGCGCGCGCACAGCATGCTGCAGCAGCCGCAGAGCTTGAGGTTGCGCAGATGAGGCTTGGCTGCATCCACGAATGGGCCGCTGTGCTGGCAGAACAGCTGAGATGTGTTGAAGAGTCCATGGCCGCCAGTAGCCTGCGCAGCAGCTCGGAGCACACCATAAGTGAGCTTGAACAGCAGCTCAATTGTGCAGCGCACATGATGCAACAGCAGCAGCAGCGCAGCGGTGCCACACCTGCAGGGCCAGCAGGCAAGGCTAGCAGCTGTGATGACTCATCCGGCATTGGTGAGGCAGTGTGTGGTGCTGATGCCCTGGCCCGCAGCAGGGACTGGGGCAGCGGGCTTAGTTCAGAGGCACTGGCAGTGAAGGGCAGCAGTGGAGGGGTGTCTGATGCTGGCAGTGATGCCAACAGCTTCATCAGTGGGGTAAGGTGCAGCAGCAAGGTGGCCGTGCGCAAGCTGGTGGTGGTGGCATGCTTGGATGATGAGTCTGAGGATGACGTGGATGTGTTCTTTGATGTTGCAGACTGTGACGGCTGCGCATGCGCATGGTGAACCCCATGCTTTGGGTACCTCTGGGGTGTTGTTGTTGCTGGAGGTTTCTGAACCCTCCACAAGGCTTGTGCTTTGTTCCTGACGGTATCTCCTTGCATGATTTCAGTGGCTGACCCATGGACCTCACTGATCATGGCCTCCAGGATGCTGACAGGTGACTGTGCACCAAATGGTGATGTACAGTGTCGCACACTGTTGGCCAACATGGACTGGATACCGATGCTTTTTGTCAACTGGCTGAGGCATGCCTGTTGCTGAATGCATGTGCAGCCAGTGGCACCGCCGGCTCTTTCGCCATGTTGGAAATGTTGGGGACTTTGTTGGCTGTGCATATGCTGCAATCCTGTTGTGATATCTGGGGTTGACTATCAAACTCAGCAGTGCTGTTGGTGGCCGGGGTTGCTCTTGTACCTGGCTTTTTGGGTGCACTGGTGGGATGGAGCATGGCCCTGCAGGTCAGGTTGCACAGAGGTCTGGTAACCTGTGTCACTGTGCCTACGGTGAGAGTCCAGTTTCATCTACAGACCAGACCAATGACCAGACTGAACTGCTTGCAAGGCTGCTGAGCATGCGTAGCAAGCTGCACCAGCAGTCCAAGCACCAGACGATTCAGACGCGTTGGCCGCAGTTGCAGTGGCCACACAGTGTTCCCAACAAGGCCAGCTGAGAGCACAACAGCGTCCAGTGTCTCAACACAAGAAATGCTGACCAACATCTCTATGGTCTCACCTATTCTTTGTACCGTCGCTACAGTCACTGAATGTCATCGCGCTTGCAGCACCCATCATGCTGCACTCATCCCTTCTTGAACAGGGGGCAATTGTATAATTACATCTTTACAGCACCATGGAGCAGACCCACATACCTAGTAGTCCTGACAGTTCCAAACACCACCATGCTTTCAAGGCCTTGAAGCACGCCCCAGCTGGGCCCCAGGCGCCCATTGTGACTCAGCCACTAGGCTTTAATGGTAAGAATATCGGCATCCTCTTGCACCTGTGGTCAAACTTGGCACAGTTGATGGATCAGATCTGCAGTTGACTTGCGCACCACTGCTGAACAGGGTCGTGCAGTCGATTATATGCTGTGAGCGCTTAAGAATATCATGTAGTTTGAAGAGCTCCTCAAGGGACAACGCACCTGCCGTAACTGACATCCATGAATCTGCTGCAAGCAGCGCGCCAGGCTCTCCAACAGAACCAGGTAAGCTGTGATTGGCATGTGTATCGCTAAGGCCTTGCACTGCTTACAAGCTTCCACCGGTGGAAGTGGCCCTGTGATTTTCTTTGACTCCCCCACCCACCGTCACTGCTGCCACCGCTGCCACTGCTGCACCAGTTGGACAGGGCCATCCAGCTACTGCAGCAGGCATCATCAGACCAGCCACAGGATCCCAATGTCTGGTTTACCTTTGCCACCGCCTTGGCACGCAAGGTGTGCTCTGCTTGCTGCAGTGTTGTGTTGAAGGGTGCCTTCCTGTTCCTTTAGTGGTGGGTCAAACCAAGTGCCAGTGCATATAGTTTGTGCCAGGATGAACGTGCAGCCGCGCTGACATGTTGTGCCCTTAATACCCCATGTTGCAGGGTGGCCAGCAGGCCTTGTGCTGCATGACGTACCTCCGCACACTGCAGCTTTTGGAGGCAGCGGATGCAAAGGGTCAGGTGAGGGCTGTAGGGTGGGGCAATCAAGCTGGCTAGGGTCGTAAGCATGCTACACGAGCCAAGCTTGCTACACTGCAGCCATTAATATCACAGCCAGTGTTTGGCGTATTGTCCTGAACGAAGCAGAATGCAAAAGCATTAGCTGGGTGATCGCGTCATCTGTGGCAGGTGGCAGCTTGACGACACTGTGGCATGGCATGGCAGCATAAAAGCATACACGTGATGACTGCTGCTTCGCTTGTTGCCTGTGTCACATGCAGAATGCTGCCAACATGGCTATGGCAGCTGTGTCCGCAGACAACTGCTGGCTGTTGGCAGAGAAGCTGCTGCCTACTGCATGGCCGGCAGCCCTGCAGGACACGCACCTCACCAACAGCATGCACCGCGGCCTGCTGCAGCACCTACAGGCTGTCCTGCAGCAGCAGGGCCCAGCACAAGCTGGCGACAGCAACAGTAGCGATAGTGGCGACAGCCATGTGCAGTTGCTGTGTGTTGGCGGCATGGGCGTGGAGGCCATGCAGCTCTCCGCTGCAGCAGCAGATGTGCAGGGGAGGGCTGTGGAAGCAGCAGAAGCAGCCGCAGCAGCAGGTGCCGCAGACAGCAGCAGCGTGCCGTCCATGGGCATGACGTTCATCCCTGCTGGTCGGCTAACAGCTCATGTGGCGGGTCAGCTGCTGTCAGACAATGACCTTGATGACATTGTCGATGTTACCAGCTGGCCTGAGTTCATGCAGCAGCAGCGGGAGCAGGAACCTCCAACAGCTGTGCTGGCACTGCTGGCAGGGGCTGTGCAGCCCAACTGGGGCCCTGCTGTTACAGCTTGCATGCAAGCCGTGCACCGGCTCGCTGCTTTCACCAGCACATGCAGCAGCAGAGCCAGGCAGGACCCCAGTAGCCTTGAGTGTCGGTTATGCCCCAGCAGTGTCAGGGTTTATGCTGTGCCTGTCAGCTGTAAGGAGCTTCTTGACCTGAATCAGGTGGACCTGCAGGCTCCTGCGTTGCGGTTGCGGTACAACTACCAGCATGCCAACAGCCGCTTGAGGCGCAGCAGCAGGCCAGCACAAGTGGCGCGGCATGGCCCAGAGCTGCTAGCAGCACCTGCATGTGTGCTGGAGGTGTCGCTGCAGGAAGTCCTGCAGCAGCTGCAGCAGCGCTACCAAAGCGCGCAGCAGCGGCAGCAGGGCAGTGGCGGTGATGTTGCTGCAGCAGCAGATCCTGCAGCATGTGCTGTAGCTGCTGCACTAGTGGCTGGCAGGACAGCTGAGGTCAGCACAGACGTGACTGTGCAGCAGGCAGGGCGGGTGGATTGCCTGGTCTGGTGGTTGGAGTTTGAGTGGGGGCCAGGGTACTCCACATCGTTTGCACCTCCTGCTGCCACGTCAGCAAATCCTGCAGGCAGCACCTGTGCTGGGGCACTACCCCAGGCAGTTGCACCTGCTGGCAGCAGTGCCAGCACCCCTGATGTGCTGCAGCCACATGTGTGGCAGCATGTGCAGTACCTCCAGGAAGCAGCAGCAGCAACAGGCTCGCAGCAGAGTGCAGCGCTCTGCCAGGGGCAGATGGTCTGTGCTGGGCAGCAGCTGCTGCTGCATGTAGCAGCCACAGCAGCTGACCTACAGCTGACAGCCTCGCTGTTGGGTACTGCAGATGCAGCAGCAGCACTCGGGCCCAACAGTACAGCTAGCACTCTGCATCCACAGCAGCAGCACGGGTCACCTGGTTTCAACGATCCAAGCAGAGAGATACTTCCGTACCACCTCTCGATGCTGAACGACCATGCCCGTACGCTAGCATACGAGCGGGGCATAGCTGGGGCTGTCCGGGACTTGCTGCAGCGGGAGCAGCAGGTGCAGCAGCACGATGGGGTGGCGGGCAGCCTGCAGCAGCTGTCGTTGGATTCAAACAGCACTCAAGCACCTGTGGTGCTTGATGTGGGGTGTGGCACAGGGCTGCTGTCGATGATGGCAGCTACAGCAGCAGCTGCCCTTGGCCGTAGCTTACAAATCACAGGTGGGGTTACGCATCGCTGGGTGGTGACAAATCCTTTTGCCAGCCCAATGTGCTCAACATGAACACATGACTGTAGCCCCTCAGAGTTTCCAACCTGCTGCCATACTCGCTTGCTGTCATCTAACATGTCATTGTAACATGTTATGGCACTCCTCATGATTCTGGTGTCGGTGTTCTGTTGCCCTGCAGCCTGTGAGCGTCAGCCAGTCCTTGCCCAAACAGCTCAGCAGCTCATCGCAGACAACTCCCTGCAGCAGCAGATACAGGTCGTGCAGAAGCTCAGCAACCAGCTCACCCTACCAGCAGCAGCTGCTGCTGCTCAGGCCAGCAGCCGGGGCAAGTCAGGCAGCAAGCAGCAGGTCAGCCAACAGCAGCAGCAGCCAGACCTTCCTGGTAAGGCTCAGCTGATCGTGCATGAGATATTTGGCACGGACCCGCTGTCTGAGCACGTGCTGCCAGCGCTGCAGCAAGTCCAGCAGCAGCTAGCAGCACCAGGGGCAGTATTCATGCCAAGTAAGGTGCGCGTGGTGGCCGCAGTAGCCGCTTGCCCAGCAGTCTTGCAGCGGCTACGCATTGACAGCACCCTGCACAGCCACCAAGCACCTGCTGCAGCAGGGGCAGCAACACCGCCAGCATCCAGCAGCAGCTGTGCAGGGACTCAAAACCCTAGCGGCAGCAGCAGCTGTGAGGGCAGTGACAGCTCAGGTCAGTTGCCAGCCTGGGATGTGTCATCCCTGCTGGCGCTGCAGCCGAGGAAGCTGGAGATGCAGCTGGAAGACCTAGCAGACCAGCTGCTGCTGCTCACACAGCCCCAGCCGGTGCTAGAGCTAGACTTTCAGCAGCCAATCAAGCTGTCCGGCAAGCAGGCAGTGCAGCTACAGGCACTGCCAGGAGGTGGGGTACTGCTGCAGGAGTGGATGCAGCAGCGGCAGCATGTGCAGGCAGGGCACCAGTCACAGCCGCTGCCGCCGCCATCTGAACAGCCTGTGTGCAGCTCTTTCCCAGCTGCGAATGATTTCAGCACCACCACCTCTAGCAGCAACAGAGAAGATGCAGGACACGCAAGCGGCATTGCAGCGTCAGCAGGGGTGCCAGCAGGTACCGTCGGCAGTGCTGGGCTGCTTGTGGTGTCATGGTTTGAGGCTGACTGTGGTGAGGGTGGCTGGCTGAGTACTGAGCCAGGCACGACGCGGCTGGGCCACTGGCAGCAGAGTGTTGAGTTTGTGGGGTCAAGGGGCAGCAGCAGGGGCCTGGGGGGCAGTAGGAGCAGCCAAGCCTGTGTGCAGCAGGCGGCTGTTGATGGTGGTGTGTTAAGAAGTAGCTACAAGCTGCAGGTCAGCTGGAACCATGACAGGGTGTCGTTTGCATTGACGGACTAGTGGGGGCGGGGTGCACACTGTAGCAGACACAGCTGCAGCGACTGGCAGGCCCAGTCATACTTTTGTAACACGATTGTGGCGTGGATGATTTGCTTGCAACCCGACTCTGTGGGGAGGATGTTGCCCAAGCAGGGGCGGGGCTGCCAGCACGGCACAGGTTCAATCATTGCTGTTGATACTGTTGCAGCAGAGTGCTTGTTGTTTGCGTACGTTGCAAGCAGCAGACCCACTGTGCCAGCCTGTGACTGCCAATCATGGCTCAGGAGAGTCTCTCACACTGTATCCTCACTCAGGGGTACTGATCAGTACAGGGAGTGTCTTAGGGAGTGTTGTAGATCAGTACAGGGAGTGTCTGCCAAGCCTGAGTATGTCTGTAGCTGGGGCTGGGGCTGCATCCTGGCCAACTTCCATTCCAATTCCAAGAGGGGGCTTGTCTCGCACACAAGGTATATTTATTCATACACAGGAATATTCTTACACAGGAAAACACCACACGTCGCTCCAGCTACCACTGCAGGATCCTGTTGCAAAGCCTTGTCTGACACTGTGCTGGTTTGAGATGAGCGCCTTGATCAAGGGCACCACAAACGGTTGATGTAAAGCTCACAGGCAATAAAAACAGAAAGAAACAGCTGCACAAATTCCATCAGCCAGCTGCCCTAGCAGCCAACTCAAAGCTGTCACCAACGCTCTGTGGCCACAACATGTCAATATGCCAATTCTCAGTCAACTCATATCCTGACCTCCCCGCCCACAACTTGACCTGCATCTCCAACAGGTTGAACACAACCCACAGTGTGGTGCATCCACCGCGCTCCAACATTGGCAAGCCATTAATCACGCGGCTGTTGCAAATACACCAAACAACGCTGCAGGCTGTGCCACTCGGCATGCATGCATTGCAAGGCCTCACCAGTTGACTGTGCAGCTGTCATGCACTTTCCAGGACTGTTACTCGCTACGTCCCCTCTGCTTACTGCGTTCCCGCTTCCCGTCCATACATGCCAGCCCACTAGTGCTGTGTGACAAAGCCGCCTGCTAGTTGAAGTCGATAACGCCAAAGGCTGTGCTGATTTTCATACCCCATACACGACTTGCTCAGCAAGCCAAGTGTGGCAGACATACCCACACACCTGGCTGCCCACCCCATATTGACGCCTGCAGATATCCAAGCACAACCAGCCGGCCCCCCTGAAAAAACACATCTGACCGCGTCGCCCCCATGACTGCAGCTGCACCACAATAGCACCCCACCCTGTTGCCCTCTGCATGCCCCAAGGCCCGACGAAGACGCATGAAACCGCAAAACCCTAGAGCATCAGGTTGACGCAAGGGCTTGCAGACATCTGCCTGGTGATGTCCTCCGTCACCTTCACCCCTACTGCTGATACATGAACAACGTCATGCGCCCCCCCCCCCCCCCCCGCCTGTAGGTAAAGCACGAGGCACAGCCGTCAACGGCCCCACACAAAGTCAAAACACTATCACCTTGGTTGTGACAACACTAACCAGCACTACATCAGGGCTGTACTCAGTACTGAAACAGCAACGAAAGGGGCACAGGCACGATCGGATGCAGGGTGGAATGGCTGGAGGGTGGGGAATGCCTCACCAAAGAAGGATATAGAGGCACAGGAGGCCACGGTAGCGATCAGGGATTTACTCTGGACTAGTCTCCAGCTCCTGCTTTGGGGCCAAGGCCCAGACCGTGGGCAATCAGACAGCTCCAAATCCGGAACACAGCCAAAATCACACAATGCGTGGTGTTACTGCACAGTGCAAGACTGCCGCCTCCTGTAAAGCCGCAAACACCACTGGCAGGAGCAGCAGAAACAATGGATCACACCAGGAACTGCTCATGAGCAGTTCACAGTGCTCCAGCGCAAAATCTTGTGCAGGCCAGGAAGCCACGAATGAGTTGAGCACAACACCAGGTTGGTAGCCACCAGCGCACTGCTACACAGAATGTGGAAAATCATGCAAAACCGTTGCATGCACCAGCACAAAATGAACAGTCCGTGGCCTGTCCTGTTCAGCACAAGACGCCTCCCCAAACCATAACAGTAATAGATACTTTGACACCACCTGAAGACACGTCGGGGAGCAACTACATACCAGATTTAGCAGATGTAGAAGCCCCACAGGCACACATATTCTCAAAAGAATGTAACACATGCATGTGTGAGCATACCTCAGTGTGATCCAGACAGCAAACAGCAATCCCGCAAGCCGTCACAACACGCTGCGCAGAAAGATTTTCACTACGAGCAGCACCGCCACCCCACAGGTCACTCAGTTGAGCAGACACCCACACGACCCCGCAGCAACGCCCTTTGCCGCACGTCAATGCACCCCCACCTAGCAGTGCACTCCTGACGCATTTTGAACCAGCACCATAGGAACATTCTTTATCACATTTTGCTTTGAAAGAGAACACCCAGCCCAACCCCTCTCCTGTCACAGGGACGCAGATTCACAGCTGCAGCAACTGACGCTGCTTGATGAGCCTCTCATATTGCTGCATGATCTCTGTGGCGATGAACAAGTGGCGGGGGGCGTACGGCCAGGACAGGACAGCCATTTTGGAGAGCTGCTCATATGAGAGGGATCCAATAAACCAACTCATGGCCGTCATCCTCAGCCGGTACTGCAAGCAATCAAGGCAGCACATGCAGGCAAGCAGACATTGCAGGGCGCAAGATCAGAAACACATGCAAAATTGCAAGGCAGTGGGTGGTGAAGGCATGCAGTCAACAGGCAAGCATGCCAATACTGCACGGCTCAAGGTCAGTCCTGCACACAACACAGATGATGGGGCAGAAGGCACCTGCAAAATTGTGCTGGTGTTGCCTGCCTGTTGTGTGCGTATGCAGTTCAGCTGACACCAGAGACCATGCCATGCTGGGGGCCCCTGCATGGCGAAGCTTGTTCGGCAAGCAGGACCAGCGCCCCGCCCTGCTGCACCCCTTGCCTTGCTCAAGGATTCACCTTCCACCCACCTCTTTGTGCAGCAGCAGATTCAACCTGTCTATGAGCGCCTGATGCACCTGCAGCTGCTCCTGGCGTCCTGGTAAGCTGTCCATCTGCTGGCTGCTGCTGCTGCTTGAAGTGCTGCCGCCAGCCATTGAGGCATCCGTGCTGCTGCTGTGCTGGCCCGCGGCTGTCATTTGGATGTCGAGGTCTTGTCGCTCTTTGTGTACGCTGGCGAGCAGCTCGTAGTAGAGTGACATAGCAGCTGAGATGAGCTCTTGCTGCTGCTCTGACAGGCGGAGGCAGGGCACAAGGGCGCTTGCCTGCACGGCCTGGTGCTGGGCTGCCTCCGCTGGCTCGATTGCCATAGTGTCCAGGTTGATGCAGTGCGCCTGCTCCACAACATCTTGCCTGCCCAGCAGCACAAGGGACAGGATGCAATGTAGGTACCTGCACATCACATCACAGCACAGCATAGCACAGTACAGCACAGTACGAAACAAGCCTTCAGAGAACTCTTGTGTTCAACCAAGGGGGGGGGGGGGGGGGCAGAAAATAAAGTTGGGGACACCATGATGAAAAAGTTCAAACGGGCCCAGACACCCCCCCACCCCCCCCCCTCCCCCTTAAAGCTGCGTTTTAGTGCCCCACAATGGTTGATATGCATATATACGTATGTAATATAGTTTCTAAACCCTCAGAACCGTGCTCCAAGCTCCCTTGAGGCCTGCTTTTGGAACAGTGATGCCAAGATCCATCAATGGTGCTTCGCATCCTGAAATTGGCCCCAGAGTGCCCAACAGCATTGTAAAAAGAAATTGGCCCCAGAGTGCCCAACAGCAACAGTAAAGACAACCTGATGGTACCACAATACATTGACATGACTCTGCACTGCTTCACATCGAGCCCAACCAACATACAGGGCCACGGCCCTCAACCGCCAGTCAACCGCCGCTGTGCTGCTGCCTTTCTCAGCCTTCAGGTTGCTTAAAATGTATTGTGAGGCCACTCAAAGGCTTGCAATCGATAGTATGTGATGTAAGCTTTCAAATGAGCAGCTTGCGGGGTCGATTGGGCTGCAAACAAAAAAGTTACCAAACCCTTTGGAAAAAAGTCCAACAGGGCCTGGACACCCCCCCACCCCCCCTCCCCAAAACCCCCTCAGATTTCTCTCTAATAAGGGGTCCACCGCAAACCTAAGACCCCGGGGGGTGACGCCAAAATTTTGAAAACCCCTCCCTCCCTCTCGATTTTAGGCTCTTCGGACGAAAACACCCACCCCCCCCCCCGGTTGTAGGCTGATCATTGGTACTGCTGTCTCCCTTGCTGGCGAGCTGCTGGACCCCTCCCTCCCCCTTCCGTTTTAGGCTGTTTTCGCGATCCAACCCTCCCCCCCTATCCCGTTTAGGCTTGGCGTCACCCCCCCGGGGTTTTAGGTTTGCGGTGGACCCCTAAGGTCAAATTAAAGTTGTTTTTATGTTAAACGTATCCTGCAATTTGCAGACCAAAGTGTATCATGGTGCTGTCCAGCTTACAGACTACCCCCCCTTGGTTCAACACATGAGTTGCATGAATGGGTACTGTCACAGCCAATCACTGTGATTAGGTGACTAGCTCCATGATCTTTGTGAGCTTCATAGCTACAGGTGCAACGTGTGTTTATTACTGTGTGTATGCGCACATGCACAAGTGCAACTCATGCACGCCTCTATGGCCACACAGACATGTACACTGTTCTGGCATGCATGACGACGCAACCCTAGGTACCTATGCACATACCCTCAGGTCACCTGCAAGTGTTCCTGCTGAAGTAGTCCTGCTGGATGCAACACACAGCACCCAGCAGCCTTGTCCCAGCACAACATGCGGGTTTCCTGCAGGTTACATGCTCAGGAACAGCACAGCAGGATGCTGGCCCTCCTGACCAGACCCCTGCTCACCTGTCCCAAGCAGCTGCAACCTGTGTCAGCATCAGGGGCTTGGACCAGGGGTTGCTGCAGGCAAGCTTGTGCAGCAGTATGCTCAAGCCCTTGATGGTGGTTGCCATGATGCCTGCAACCTCCTGTGCTGACATCGTTGCTGCTTTAGCCATGATGGGCCTGGCCATGAAGGCGTACATGAGCGCCATGGGGTCAGTGGTTGGAGCAATAAGACCATGGTCAGGCTGCAACAGCTGTCCCAGAAGCTCCTGAGGGTTGCTTGGGATGTCGCCGCTTGACAACTGCTGCAACAGCTGCACCTCTAACTGCAGCAGGGGCTTCAGCTTGCATGCTGCCGCGTCCTCCGAATCGCCAGGCTGCTGCAGAGATAGGTTGAGCTGCAACACTGTGAGGGAATCACACCTGCATGCATCCGTACAGCACTGCATCAGATGTCATGCTGGCAGCAGCCAAGGCCAATGAAACCCGAGCATATCTGGCATGGGCACAGCATGGCAGGGGGGCGCGCCTTAGGCGTGCTGGGGCTACCTTGAGCTGAGCACCCATTCAGCAGGTTGCTGCTGTTGAGCTTCTGCAGCAACTGCACCACCTGCTCTAGCAGCACGCATAGAGCAGTATTTGACCCACCAGATCGTTAATATCCCCTGCTTCAAAAGCAGCAACCTCTTCAACCTGCACAGGAGAGAGGACACTGAGCTGACAGACCAAGACCAGACTGTCTACCTATGCAGCTGGTGGTTCAAAGGTTGCAGCGTGGGTCTTGCCTGGCCTGAGTTACCATCTCACCAGCCAACTCAGCCTGGCGGAGCTGCAGCTGCTTCAATTGATCGCTGAGCCTGGTTGTCGGCCGAGACATCCTTGCTGGTCACGCTGTTTGCGACGTCGCCAAGACTGTGTGTGCATTGCAGCAATGCCATGCTCAAACATAACGTACAAAACGCTTATTAGCAAGCAGGTTCTGCTTCGGTCTGTTGCAGTTGGTGAAACCTGCACCCTCCACGATGGGACAATGAGTGCGAGGGACCTTTTGATCTAAAGCATCAGGGTCAGCGGATTCTGGAGACGATGAGAAAGTGCTAACGGTCCAAGTTGCAGGCACAGCTGGAAGCGTGTGTTGGAGCAACTTGACAAACCAGATCATTTGAAATGGCTGGGGGTGACTACCTCCTTTACGCAAGAGTTTGCACATGCTGGCCCTCGTCAACATTTGCCATCAAGCACAATGCCTTCTTCACCTCCACCTGTCATACACGGAATGCCCTGTGCTCACACACCCGATAACCGATGATACATTGGCCCAGCAGATCCACATATCAAGGACCGCTGGCCCTGCTACAGAGGGCACGTACCCACCCATAAAAGAGGGCACCCAGCTGTCACCGGATACTTTCCTGACGGCAGGGATCAATAGCAACGCGAATGCAAACGTCCACCTTGGCGTGTAAGCCTTGAGGGCACGCACCAACCCATAACAAACAGCGCTCAATAAAAAACTTTGGCGCACGCAATCTTGGGGCCCTCTTTTAACAGCCACATTGAAGCCCCCATGCACGCACACACCAACCTCACTCAGTGCATGCACCTACAACACACATACACGTATGCCCTATGCCAATACATGCCACACCACCGACCATTAAAGGCCAGCAGCTTTGGCCATGTTCAAACCTCACAGGCAGCAACTGGGAAACCAGCTCAAATTCAACACTCAACTCCGCTTTGACAATGACAAACCCTTTTGTACCAAGGCAGATACGAAATTTGAGAAACATGTATAGCACTGAGGCCAAGGCGACGACACAGCCTCGCCTGCCAGGCGAGGCAACAGTGTTGCATGACAATGAATTTGCAAAACAGCACATCAGTTGCCAATGAACGCATGTGGTGCCATGATGTCCCTGATGCTTCGTTTGAACACAACGTTGATGTTCAAAGCACAGCCCTGCGTGCCAGCACAACCTACCTCCCTGCATATATGTGGTAGTGAAATAGGAACCACACTCTGCTACCTGCCTGCAGCCCAAGTCACAGGCAGGTGCCAGGACTAATTGCTTGGCCTTCAGCAGGCTCTGCCGATACCAGCAACTGTGGTTTGGTACCCAAAACAGTGCTGCGCAGCTGTCACAGAGCAGACAGTCACAATCATGCACGCGCAGGGGACAAAGCAGAGTGCACAATGAAGCACCAGACCTGCTGAGCGAGTATCAGACGGCCACACACAAACACACGCAGCAGGCCTGACGGGGTGCATACAGGATGCCTCTGAAGGGCTAGGAACATACACTACCCGTGGCAGCACTGCAGCCACTGGCTATGCACCGCTGTTGACAGTTGACGCAGTTGTTGCCAGACTGCAAAGTGGTTGTACACCACCAACCTGCCTCACGACAGTAGGGATGTCCAAGACCTTGCGCTCCGGACATTTCCTTGCACACACGACCCCGACCATTTCAGATACAAAAGCTGAGGATCATATTCTCTATTGCATGGAATGCAAGGCCAGCAGGTGCAAGTGCTCCAGCAACAGCACCTATGTAAGAAGCACATAGCACACATTTGTTTCCCGCAAGGTGAGGCATGCGTTGGACTCTGCTTGTGGGACACGCACACAGCACCAGAGCAGTGCGCAGAGCTTCAGGGACAACTGTTGGACAAGCGCCCACAACACCAACACGCGAACCACACCGCAGCACAGCAAGCTGGTCATAACCCCTGCCTCTGTGAGGCAGCAAGTGCAGCCCTCAACACCAGAACAAACTCGCAGTGTGCACACGTTGTGCCAAGACATCCCAGAACAAACAGGCATAGTATCTGCATCTGACACGATGCAAATTGAAAGTACCTTGTCACCATGATATGTATGTATGCCGAAGCAAATCATGTGTTGGAAAACAGCACACATATCACACAGCTCCAAGAGCACATGCCAAGCCTCGCAGCACAACACACCCACACCAACACCGCAGCACAACAACGCAACGGCAGGGCCAAATGCCATGTTATTGATGCATGCATGGCAACGTTCTGGCTATACCAACCAGTCACCCTGCAGCACGTGTGCTACTCACGTGATCCTGCAGCAGGTCTGCTACTGCTCAGCACTGATGTGCTGCCACGCAACCTGTGCACACTGCAGCCAGCTACTGAATGCCAGCCATGGCTGCAAACCATTTAAAGCCGATAACCCAGTATTAATCCAGCATACCAGGCAACCCTGCCCTGAAAGCCCAACCTATGCACATACGACAGCCCACAGGCATGGCGTGTTGTGGGCTGCAGGTGTGTGTGCTGCCTGCAGCAACACACCTACATACTATGTCAGGCTCACTTGGGTGCCGCCTTTTCCACATACCATAACAAGCCATTGATAAGCACGTTATAGGACCTCAATAACATAGCTGGGAAAACTATGAGAGCACACAAGGGACACTTGAGCGGCAACAACACAATTTGCCTGTGTCACCAGCTGCAGCAGGACAGATGTCTGTCAGGCGTGTGGGATCACGTCACCACCACAAAGACATACAGTGCGGTCAGACTGTTGTGCGGAGTCTTCAGTGCCAAGGAACCGCGCACAGTGGGCAAAATTTCAAACAAAGCACATACCTTGATTAAAACAGTATGAAACCGAAGCAGCCAGACAACAAGACCGACTGGCAGGCAACAGACAAACATATAGCAAGATAGACAGGCAAACAGACGGACAAACAGACGCTTTCCATGTGTGGTACATACATCAACACTCACACACGTTTGTGTAGAAAGTGACTGCAGACAACACTCAGCCAGTCCTGCACTCGCCCACACACCTCCAGCTAACCCAAATCCACAATACAACCTTGAGCATTGTACCTGTGGTGACCACAAGGCTGTGTTGAACAACCATGGTTGCAGGGCAGCCCCTGACACCCCAAGACCAAGTAGCCCATGCTGACGTACCCACAAAACATACAGCTTTCAGAACCTGCTGTCCAGGGAGAGTAGCTGGGGTAAGCACTGCTGTTGCGCAAATGCTGCCACCGCCTGTGGGGCTCATTCCCAGATGTTTCTGCGTGCCAGTATCACGCTGGGCCAGTTCCCGGCGCATAAGTACGCCACAAGCTGCCTTCCCGCAGCCACATGCCTTGCAGGCAGGAGGAAAGTCAGTACCTTCCCCAGTATCAATGCTCATACAGGGTGGACACGCCACCACCGCCCTTCAGACCCCCTTCCCACAGCCTCTAACCACACCGACGGCCTGCTGTGGTACTTGCCTCCCGTCCAACAGTGCAACACAGCACACACAGCCTCCATGAGTCAGCACATCTGCATCCGCTGCTTTGTCACCCTCTCGTGATGCTGCATGATTTCATTGCCAAGGAACAGCACGCGCATGCCGTAGGGCCACGACATGACTGCCAGCCGTGACAGCTGCTCATACGACAGCGCCCCTATGAACCAGCCCATGCACGACAGCCTCAGCTTGTACTGTACATATACAAAGAAGACAGGAAAGCAAGCAGGACATGGCAGCAGGACACCCGGTGAGTTCAAGGGCTGCTTGATGCGTACAGCTGGCCCAGGCGACTGCAGCTTGAAATGCAAGTGCAAGCACGCAGGGGCCGTCCTGCTGATTGCTGGTGCAGAAAGCTGCACACCAGGGCGTATGGCAGAAGGCTTCTTCCCAAGGCAGAGCTAGCACTGTTTCAATCCTTCATAGCACCTCCACCTTGCCAGCCAGATTTCTTTCCTGCTTCCAGCACAAACCATTCCACCAGCCCCAGCACACAGTGCTGCAGGACAATTGCACTCAAACCAGAGGCCCGTAGACTCACCTCCTTGTGCAGCAGCAGGTCAAGCCTGCTCGTCAGCTGCTGCTGCTTCTGCAGCTGCTCCTGACGGTCCGGCAAGGTCACGCGGTGGTCCCCGCTGCCGCTGCTGCAACTGGGGCTGCCGACGTCTGCCCCCTCGCTGGCAGACCGGCACCCGCTGGCAGACCGGCAGCTCCTGGTGTTGCAGCCATTGCCAGGCTGCTGCTGGAGCCACTGTTCTGTGCATTTTGACTGCGGGGCAGACCGGCAGCTCGAGTCCTGCTGCTTGTCCACTGCTGCTATCGCCTCTGCCTCCTCCGCTGCTGCTGTCATCTGACTGTTGAGCTGCTGCCGCTCCTGGTGGATGCTGTGCAGGATGTCAAAGTAGAGGCCCATGCCGGCTGCGATGAACTCCTGCTGCTGCTCCGAGAGACCCAGCAGTGGCAAGCAGCAGGCGGCCTGTGCTGCCTGGTGGCTAGCAGCAGCTGCGGGCTCGGGCTGCATGGTCTCCAGGTTGAATGTGAGGGCCTTCTCCACCACGTCCTGCCTACCTATCATCACCAGTGACCGCATGTACAGCATGAACCTGCGGTGGTGCAACATGTTCACAGCAGCGACAGCAGCGACATGTGTTAGAGGCTGTGTCACAATGAAGCACTGCCCCTACGGCCAGATTACATGAGTGGTGCCGTTGCAAGCTGCAGCAGTACACAGCTGCTGCAAGGAGGGTTCATACAGGTGTAGAGGCTGTGACAAGTTCAGGCTGCGAAGGGTGCAGCAAGCAGCAAATACACACCTCGATGCCTGTCTGTTTGCGTTATTACCACCAGCTGTACATGCTTGCAACAAAGCTGGAATGCTGCACATGATTACACGGTTGCGGACTGAAGGGTGTGCCTTACCGGTCCCAAGTCTCAGCAAGCTGCTCCACCATGCTGTCCCGTTCCGATGGAGCGAGACACTCCAACAGGTGCAGCTTTATGCTGACCCTTTGCGTGGTGTGTTGGATGACTGCTGCCATCTGCTCTGCCGTCATGGTGTAGGCATCGGCTGCTGCCGGTTGGGAGATGAATCGATGCAAGTACACCATGGGGCTGGTGGCAGGGCTGATCGTTCTCTCAGGCACCAGCAGCTGTTCCAAGTGCAAGGAATGGGCCTCGGGCGTGCTGGGGCTGCCCTGAGCTGAGCACCCATTCAGCAAGTTGCTGCTGTTGAGCTTCTGCAGCAGCTGCACCTCCTGCTCCAGCAGCACACTGAACTTTGCAGCCTCCTCCTCCTCCACTGAAGGATCGGGCTGCTGCATGGCCAGGCTAAGCTGGACAAAGGTCATACTGTCACACCATGCATTCAGTAGACCCTGGCGAAGCAGCAGAAGTCTTCGCTGCCGCTGCAGGCCCCGGTGCTGGGCAAGAAGGGTGTCGTGCTGCTGCTGCAAGGCTCGCAGCTGATCGCTGACTCTTATCCGCGCCATCCAGCGGGGAGCAGTTTAGTGGTGCAAGTGGCACCGTGGCAACACCATAGAATGGTGTGCGTTGAAGAGTTTACGAGTGCCAAGACATCGGACACAAACCTAGCGTATGGCTTTAGACCTTGATCATTTTCCAGCCGTGATTATAATGCATCTACGCTTAGGGCGGGCTCTACGCATCACTGGCATGTTACTCCCAACCAACTCGTATGCATGGCTGAAGGGCCACGGTCTGCGAAACAGTTACGTTTCATACATCTCAATGTGTCGGGTGGCAGCCTGTCCCGTCCTCCTATGGATTGAGCAAACAAGGATGTAGATGACTATGACCACGGCGCAACCACGGCATGCTGTTGCTGCTGGCCAGGAGTTAGAGGCCAGTATGAGACTCAAGAGGAGAGGTTGTGGCGGGCCTGCCCCGCCCCCCCCCCCCCCCCAACTGATATCTACAGACCAGGAACCCATACCTGGTCGTTATTGTTACTGTGCCTAACTGATAGCCAACAGTCAACACCAATAGCCAGGATGCAAGCACGGCAGTCCTGCACTGCTCCACTACACAGCCCAAACCTGTGCTGCCGGTGTGTGTCCATCCGCTGCAACTGACCATGGGCGTCTCCCCGTACCCTTCTGGTCTGTGCCAACGTTCTTATTTCAGAGGGATGGTCAATCAGCACTGCCACCTTGAGTGGTTATGTGTGTGCCTTGCTTTTAGGGATTCTGTTTGGGCTGGAAAGCCTAGTCAGTTCGCACAAACCCCAAGCAATGCACCCAGATACAACATAAACAAGGATGCGAGACACCACCGACCCATTGAGTTGGTACATTCCTATACATGTACTGTACGCCATTCTTCAGGAGACATCTTACACCGATAGTGTGAATCGACAATGGAATGCGTGAGATGGGCTCATAACCTGTTGGGATTTGGTGAGGGGACTGTAGTGACGCTGCGGAGAGCAGGCGGGAGTCACTGCTGTTGTGGACGGATGGTTGGTGGAGCATGAAGAGACTTACATACATAAAGAGCCAGACAATACTTATTAGATCCAACACACCTAAGGTCCGGTGCGTGTATATACTGTTGGTAGAGAGAGTCAGGGTATAGCCAACTTGTGGGCTTGGCTAACTTCAGAACTCAAGGTGCATGATTGTCCGAGCATACACAATGCCAAATCAACAACATGTGCTGTGACTGCACCACGGCAAGCATTGTGGGCACCCATCCTGCCAGGCTGGCTTTGGTCCAACAGTCTCAACACTGAACACCCACTGAAAACCCTACTTTGCAAACCTCCACTGGGGTGCGTCCAAGTCAAAACCCCATACAATCGCTAGCTTTTCTTTTTGGTTTACACACTGCAAAACTGCACAACTTCACCCTTTGAGTGACGGCCTGGGAGGACAGGGGGCAGATAGGGGACGCCATGCGGTGGCGGCTGCGGCTGCGGCGTGCACATGCAATGACTGGATCCCTTGTTGGATGCATCCTCGACTGTCCTGCTGAAATGCAGCCGCAGGTTGGAAGGCATGTGTCAACAAACACACAGCCCCATGAGCGTCTGCTCATGCGGGCATGCAGGACCACCTGTGCTCCGTAGCACCAAGCTCGTATTTTCTTTTAGATTGGGAAGGGGGGCGGACCCCCACCGGCTGGCCACACACACAACAGCCGAAGCTGCCGGGAGCCCGAGGTCTAGCCTCACACCGATGAGAGCTGCCTAAACACCCTTTGTACTCAGGAGGTGCCCAGCGCCCGGACCAAACTCGCATGTGAGTTGAACCCATACACAAGCTCGTATTGAGCAGGATCGCCTGCTGAGGTGACAGGTGTTGTGCCAACATCTCAGCTTGAGCGATGCACAGCTCAGGCACCAGCTGTGTGACACACCAAGTAGCTTCAGCAATTGTAGCACTCAGTGCTCTGCGCACATACAGGGTGTGGCGCTGTGCAAAGCCGGACGTTGTGCTTCAGAGTCCAACAGCATGCAGACAAGGCAAAAAAATAGGCACTCACAATGTCTGGAGGTACAAGTGTCCACGTGCATTGGTACACCACAGCAACTCAAAAAGGGCAGCCTGCATGCGCATGCCAGGGCGCTGATCAGTCACCTGCAGCTCCTCATCAGTCCACTGCAAACTTTGTTAGCAAACTTTGTGTGCGCAGCGCTGCGCACAGCACAAGCGCTACACACGGGGGCACCACACTGCCCTGCCATCACAGTGACGGCTGCTGCAGCTTCTCCAGCATACCTTACGAGGAAGAGAAGGTGTCAACACCTGCAGGACGTGCATCACATCCACCAAGCATCACCATGTCATGCCAGCGGCTGGCAAAGCTGTTCCCACTGCAGTCTCAGACCGACAGATGGACCCACACCACTGTCACATGCTACGGTAGCATGGCACAAACCTACCACCAAAAACAGATTGTGAGGCTCTCGGCATGATGCCGGACAAGATGAGGTGCCATTCACCACCCGGCCGCAACACAAATGACAAGAGCAGGCAGTGCATGCTCCCCAGAGCGCACTTCCCAGTGTACTGCCCAAGCCGTGCACTAATCCCTACAGTCACAGACAAAGTGAATCTGTTGAGCAAGTCCTCAAATCCTGGGCTGTGTTGACAAACACACGGATCATCTAGAACAGATCTGCCATCCGCAGGAAGATCCCTGACAGCAGTGAACTCAGGCTGTGAGGTTCCAACACCATCAAAAATCAGGCGCTTTTGCCTGTTGACAATACCAGCAACTGATATATGCTGCAGGATATTCTGCAAAGGCACCACCAGGCAGGGTGGCATACACAGGGGCTAATCGGCCCCCGTGGCAGCTAAACTTAAGTGCAGCTTGGCTGTCAAAAGCCTTCACTGCATATTGCAGGTCAGCAAGGAGGGGAAGGCACCTAGCTGTCGTGCTGACAGAGCGCTGTACCATTGCAAAGCTTTTGCCAGCAGATGTTGCGCGCTGAGCCGATGTTGTATGTCATCATGCATTTGCGTGCCGAAAGCATAGCTCACCAGACTGAAGCACCCTATTCCCACTACAAACAGTAAACAGAGAGGGAAATTCCCGGCAGCCTGTGCTGCCTGGCATGCACGTACATTGCTGCACATGGTGCAGCTGTTGCACCAGACAAGGACGAGCAGCACAACAGGACCGCCAACATGGGCGAGCAAGGTGCATCCAAATGCTGACATCAGCAACTGTAGCCAAGACGATAAGGGCGCCGCAAGCTGGGCTCCATTTGGTCTGTCTATGCGATGCGCACAGATGATTTAGGCTCAGCATATGCTGATTCTCAACACGGACTGCATGACAGCAGCATGCTGTTGCATGATGCACAGGACACAACTTCGGACCTGCTGGCGTAGGCAAGGCCTAGAACACATCTGCACCGGTCCCGTCACACAACTGGACGTCTACAGCCATTTGACCCTCCCAATGCGGCGGCCAGCAAACTCAACATACATGCCTTGCCGTCAGCCCGCAAGAACAAATATGATTGCGACCTGAACCTAACAAATGCCAAGCTTTGGCCTGCCAGTCCGACTCGAGTCGGATGTTTCAAAGGATGAGCAGCCTGTGCTGGCCTTGCCCAACGCAGCACCCAGAGGGAATTTCAGGCAAAACAAAATTTCAGGCAACAATACTTCGGGATTCTCATTGCCAGCCGCATGCATTTCACAACGGTTGAGAGTGTGCCAAAGTGGTTTTGCCGTGCGTCCACCAATCTGCAATCCTATGCAACCACTAGCAACCGAGGCGACATATCCACAGGGGTCGTGTGCATGTCAACAAACATATCCTGACTTCTGACATACCTGCTCATCTTCAAGCAGGCATGGCGCTTGCCTTAGCCCGGACATATTCCATGAACCAAAACTGAGTGCAGCACCCCCCTGCACTTGCGCCAGTAGGTGCCGTGCCATCCATGCAGGTTCTCGCTGGCCGGTACGTAGCGGCCAGCGAGATTGTTTTTGTTTGGTATACCAACCCAAAAAAACAAATCAGGTCATCAACAGCAGGCGCTGCTGCAGCAGCCTCTCGCGCTGCTGCATGATCTCATTCCCCAGAAATAGCACGCGCATCGGGTAGGGCCATGACAGCACGGCCAGCCTGGAGAGCTGCGCATAGGTAAGGCACCCCACAAACCACCCCATGGCAGTCATCCTGAGCATGTATTCCTGCAGGGACACCAGGGACGGGAAGAATCAGATGACTCAGCACAAATGCACTGCCTCCAAGCTCGGCCTGGAGCTTGAGCTCATACAGGCGGCATCACATGTTGTCTTGCTGTGCTGCATGGACTATGCAAGTGGAACAATGCAGACGCAGCCCTCTGTGTGTTGCAGTCAAAAGCTGCTGGAGGCCCTAGAAAAGGGAGAGTTGCATTAGCGAGCGGCTTCCTTCCTGCGTTTGTGGCCAAAAACAGCAAGACAGACCCAGTATCTCTACGGCACTGTTGCCTCACCTTGTGCAGCAGCAGGCTGAGTCGGTCTGTTTGCGCCTGCTGCTTCTGCAGTTGGTGTTGGCGCAGTGACAGGCTGTCCAGCTGCCCACTGCTGCCGCTCGACATGCTGCCGCTGTTGCTGCCGCGCCTGTCGCTGCTGCCTCCGTCACTGCCGCACGAAGCTAGCTGCAGCTGCAGCTTGTGACGCTCACTATGGATGCCCAGCAGCAGGTCTGCATGCAGGCGCATCCCCACTGCAATAAACTCCTGCTGCTGCTCTGACAGGCCCAGTAAGGGCACCAATGTGGCCGCCTGGGCTGCCTGGTGGCTGGCAGCAGCTGCAGCTTCAGGCTGCATGGTCTCAAGGTTGATGGTGTGAGCCCTCTCCAGCACCCCTTGCCTACCCAGCATGATGCAAGACACGTTCATGTGCATGTACCTGCGCCAGGCAGCCAGCACGATAGCTTGTGGGTTAGTGTGTTATATGCTCAACGATTGGATCTACATCTACGAGAAGCGACTTGCAAGGTTGTGCACAACCGTGTGGGACTTGTAACAGCGCGTGCAGTCGCGGTGCAGCTCAGTGCCGTCGGCAGCACGGACATGGCAGTTGTTCTGTGACGAAGTCGTAGCTTGTGGTGCTGGCAGTGTGGTGCTGAACAAGGAAGGGGCTTGCAAACAGGATGTGCGGCGTCCCTCATCGGTGAGGCTTTGCCTCCGGCCCCGGGCAGTCGAGTCTACTCGGCTGAGTCGTGTGTGGCCAGCCGGTGGGGGTGCGCCCCCCCCTGGAACCTTCAAAAAAAACAGGGCGCATGGCCTTGCAGCTGGAGTACATGCAGCATGGTCTCCTGCGCTGTCAGATGCATACCTGTCCCAGATTCCTGCAATCTCCTGCAGTATGCGCGGCCGATCCCAGGGCGGCGCAGCCTGCACTGCATGGCTCTTGAGGCTGACGCTCAGCACAGCCCTGTGAGAGAAAGCAGCAATGTCCTGCTCTGTCATGCTGGTCAATTTGTAACTGTGCTCACCTGGTAGACAAAGGGCTCTTTGCCTTCTTGCCCAAGCTTGTTGAACCAGCGGAGGATGTGGGTGGTGCCTGTGGTGAGTTCATAGTACACCAAGCCGTTCTTGTCGCTGAAGCTGGGGTGTGCTGACACGCATATGAAGAAGTGAACTGTCTGCTGCTTGTCCCCCTTGATCGTTGGCAGCGACACGTAGTCGTGCAGGGGGAGGTGCTGCAGGTCCACATATGCCCTGACATGCGCATGGGTGTAGGTGTTGTATGTCCAGCGGCCCTCGTCGCACTGCACAATCCTAGCTAGGATTGCATTCAGCAACGCCTGTGCGACGTTCCACTCTGCCAGCAGCTGCTTGCAGAAGCTTTTCCGGGCAGCTTTCTCCTTTTCTGTCAGCCGGTACTTCAACGCAAAACTGCGCCGCCCGAGGTTGGGATCCTCCCTCATCATGGCGTTGTACAGCTGGTGGGGGGTGCAGTTGTATTTCTGCATGACACCCTTGACAGCATCAGACTCCACCGTTGCCTGCCGCACTGTGGTGAAGTAGGATATCAGGGTGATGGTGTGTCCTTTGCGGGTCTTTGTGTGCAGCCTTCCTGCCTTGATGGCTGTACTAGCTGTTAGGGCATCTTCTCTGCTGATAAGGACAGGGCGGCCTGTGCGGAGGTTGTCCTCGACGTCACCGTACTCCACAAAGTGGTCCCATCTGCCCTTCAATACAGGCTTGGGATCCTCTGCCAGCTTGTCACCACCAAGCTGCTTGCGCACCTTCTTATATAGTCTGCCGGCAAGGCCATAATCGACCTTGCCGTCGACGAGAGCCTGGGCGCAAGCCACGACGCATGACTTCCTGGTGGCCGGGGTGTGGCGGTTGTGACCGCTGTGCACAGGCTCCTCCTTAGCTGGTGCCCTGCGCGTGGTTGAAAACAGCAACAGGGTGCATTTGAAAGCACTGAAGCAGCAGTGCCCAATGGGCTGGGGCTAGGGTTCAAATGGGGTTTAATCAGGGGGGTGGTCACACATGTGAGACCTTCAGAAGGTTGGTTGACTTTCGCCGTTGGTGCAGCTGCTCGCCCGCAAGCTGTGCCAGGCTGCAGTGCTACCTGGGCAGATCTGATCGCACTCACTTGTCACTCGCTCTGCTGCGCTTGTTTTTGCCCATCTTGCTGCAGCGTTCCAGGCAGGCTGGTGTCGCGGACCTGCATAATCCGCAGCGGTGCGTGTACCAAAAGGTGTGTTTTTGTGCATTGTGAGAGTCTATCTGGTGCAGCGGGGCCATAGACGCCTCAGCTGACTTCAGACTTGAGCAGATGCTAGTGATGTCTGGCGCGAAACTTCCAAAGGGCTTGCGTGCAGCTCTCGAAAGCAAAATGAATGACTTATGAATGCTTTAAGAGGACCTGTCAAGCACGTCACACTGGCACTGGCCTTATCGCGACAAGCCCGCCACACCTGGAAAGCTGGCAGTCTCTGCAGATTGCTTGCTGTTCCTGCTGTGGGCACCGGCTGCTCTCCAGACGCCTGCTGTTCGTTGAATGCTTGATTTACTACAAACTGACGTTGCTACAGAGGGTGATGTTGATGTAAGCGCGGACCATTGGCCTTTGAACAGGGGTGAAGTTGGCTTGGATGCTTCCAGGTTGCTTTCCTTGCGCAGCAAATGAACTCGTTTCGTACTCAATATTATAGCATTCGGCCTCGAGCATGCCTGGTTGCACAGCTGTGAAAGCACAGCTGCTAACAGTGCAATACCAGGCACAGTTGACATGACATAACTCCCAGTAGTGCCTGTCTCAAGCACAATGAGGTAAAGATGGGGCATCTAAGCTGCAAACTCTCAACACACATACCAGTTTATGTGACAGAATCAATGATTGGACAGCTGCTATGTGTGCTGCCTGCCCAACAGTACACCTGGGTGGGGGCCAGTGGCACTTCCAACACCCTCTCTCACACACAACCCTGATAACTACATTGATCAAACTTGCAACAACTACATTGAGGGCTGTGCTTTGAATAAAAACAGGCTGCACTACATCTTGTTAGCTCAGCGGATGCACTGGCCACAGATCATGAAGACACTGATGCTCACCACAGCAGTGGCTGCAGCTGAACCCTAAACCCTATAGGTGGCATACCCTGGGAACACACACCCCATGCGCAGCCATGTGCAGGCTTGGACAGCAAACTGCTGCCATGCTGCTGCTGCATCTGCTGCATGCGCTGACGCCTTAGCGGTCGCCTGCATTCGGCCAGTCGCCGTTGCTGCCATGGTGCTGCTTGCCATCTGGATCTGTGAACCACTCATCCTCTCCGGATGCGATAATCCTCAACACAGTGGGCAGCTTGCGCATGTTGCGCTCCACCCCCCGGTGGTACAGCTCCCCCTTCTCAAACCTCTTAAACACACCCTTGAAGATGCGCCGCAGGGACTCACCCGAGAACACAACCCCATGGCAGCATTCATCAAACACCTTGTCTGTTGCTGCTCCCTTGACTGCACCAATGGAGTGCTCCACCAGCTGATCAATGTCTGAGCTGTGGGGGGGGAAGCGAAGGCGGCAGCCTTCAGGCAGGGTGATGGTGCCGTAGCGGGACTCGATGATCTTATCCGGGATGTTGGCCTGTATGCGGACGTTGTCCATCATGATGATGGGGTCCTCACCAGTCACATTCCTAAACTTCTCCACCATCTTGTACAGGTTGTCAGCTACCTCATCAGTAACAGTGCTTGCTGCGTCTGCTCCATCCTTCCTCTGCAGGTCACGGCATGGCGGAGCAACAGCACGGCAACAGCAAAGGGAGGGAGGCATTGATGAGGAAGGCCTTGGCAGCACATCAACTGGGGGGGATCAGGGTGAAGAAGCCACACAACAGAGCAGTGACGTGGGTGGACCGTGCTGGCAATGAGTATAAGTTGCTCAAGTCAGAGAAGAAGCAGCAGTTCATGTGGTGCACTACATAGTGTCGGGACAAGGTGCAACACTTCAAGTTGTGCACCCCTGACGCTGTGCGCAAGCCTGTCGCACTCATGTGCTGCTTCTGCACTTATGAAAGTGGGGCATGGGAGGCTGCTGGCCGTCCTGTTATCCCCCCTGCAGAGTGGAAGTTCATGCAGCTAGTTGCGCAGCAGCAGCAGTCACAGGAGTGGTGTTGGCAGGTGCACTTGACCGATTGCCATGGTCGCATTGATTTCTACAACTGGAAGCGCGACGTGTATCTACAAGTTGACGATTCTTATCACTTCAGGGATGGTTGCAAGAATAAGGCATTTGAGCGTGATTTCAAGAGCAACAAGGTATGCTGCGAGCGCCGCCTGGCGCTCGTACGCGCGCATCATGCAGACCTCGCGGCACCAGATATTGTTATGGCAGCTGTTGAATATGCATCGCAGCATAAGGGTGTTGTTTTTACTGCCAGCTACGAGCTTTCTGGCAAGCCTCACATTGAGAAGCTGTGTGCTGGGGTGGGAGCAGCAGCAGCAACTGCTGCTGATGCCTTTGGAAACCAGCTGGTCAATTTGTAACTGTGCTCACCTGGTAGACAAAGGGCTCTTTGCCTTCTTGCCCAAGCTTGTTGAACCAGCGGAGGATGTGGGTGGTGCCTGTGGTGAGTTCATAGTACACCAAGCCGTTCTTGTCGCTGAAGCTGGGGTGTGCTGACACGCATATGAAGAAGTGAACTGTCTGCTGCTTGTCCCCCTTGATCGTTGGCAGCGACACGTAGTCGTGCAGGGGGAGGTGCTGCAGGTCCACATATGCCCTGACATGCGCATGGGTGTAGGTGTTGTATGTCCAGCGGCCCTCGTCGCACTGCACAATCCTAGCTAGGATTGCATTCAGCAACGCCTGTGCGACGTTCCACTCTGCCAGCAGCTGCTTGCAGAAGCTTTTCCGGGCAGCTTTCTCCTTTTCTGTCAGCCGGTACTTCAACGCAAAACTGCGCCGCCCGAGGTTGGGATCCTCCCTCATCATGGCGTTGTACAGCTGGTGGGGGGTGCAGTTGTATTTCTGCATGACACCCTTGACAGCATCAGACTCCACCGTCGCCTGCCGCACTGTGGTGAAGTAGGATATCAGGGTGATGGTGTGTCCTTTGCGGGTCTTTGTGTGCAGCCTTCCTGCCTTGATGGCTGTACTAGCTGTTAGGGCATCTTCTCTGCTGATAAGGACAGGGCGGCCTGTGCGGAGGTTGTCCTCGACGTCACCGTACTCCACAAAGTGGTCCCATCTGCCCTTCAATACAGGCTTGGGATCCTCTGCCAGCTTGTCACCACCAAGCTGCTTGCGCACCTTCTTATATAGTCTGCCGGCAAGGCCATAATCGACCTTGCCGTCGACGAGAGCCTGGGCGCAAGCCACGACGCATGACTTCCTGGTGGCCGGGGTGTGGCGGTTGTGACCGCTGTGCACAGGCTCCTCCTTAGCTGGTGCCCTGCGCGTGGTTGAAAACAGCAACAGGGTGCATTTGAAAGCACTGAAGCAGCAGTGCCCAATGGGCTGGGGCTAGGGTTCAAATGGGGTTTAATCAGGGGGGTGGTCACACATGTGAGACCTTCAGTTCGGCAGAAGTAAGCCAGGTGGAAGGTCACCGCTGCTGTCTTGGGTCGACAAGTGCAGAGAAATGCTTTTCCGTAACAAAGAATCCCTATGGGGCCCTGCTAGGGCGCAACTGGGCCCTTTTGCCCCATGGCAGTTCGGACGACATTATGGCCGTTGAATGAGAAAGTGAGGTTTGCGTTCAAAGCTCCAGAGCAGCTTACAGCTGGATAGAGCAATCAAGATTTGAATCCCAGGGGCATATGTGCCTGTGTGTTGCCTGATCAGCGCTGGGTTGTGAGCTGCTGCTGTTGCCTTGTTGTGAGACAGTTTGTTGGAGACTGAGACAGCCTGGCCTCGCTGCTGCTGTTGGCGTTCAAAAAGCTGCTTGAGAGTCAGCTCCCTGCTGGTGCGTGGGTGGGTGCACAAGCCATGCAGCTGCTGTTACAGCATGTTGTTGAGGCAGCAGCTGCTGGTCCCCTCCTGGCCATTTTCAGCTGACAGACCCCATTTTTCACATGCAGCTGCTGTGCAGACACTCAAGGCAAGCACTGCAGCTGCCTGTACGATCTGGTAGGTACTTGTTAGCCCTAGCCAGCTGTGTGTAGACCCCTCCCATCTGTCCCTGCATTTCAAGCCTGTGGTCCCAGTGACGGTCTGACTACTTGCTGCCAAAGCGTCAGGTGGGAGCACTGGCGGGAGTGAGCAACTGCATCTCAGCAATCTGCGGGCCACACTGAGGATGGCTGGGGTTTGTGAAGGTGGAGTCAGTCACTGAGAACGGTCCCAGTCGTACAGTTTTGGTGGTTGCTCTATCGTCTTGACAGCTTGTCTGCACGCTTTATCAGGCGCTATAATGCATAAATAGCAGAGTACAACTGCTGTTGCCAGCAGAGGGAGCGGCAGGGGGCCATACGCAAAGATAGTGTGAACGTAACCTTGCTCACTTTGCCACAAATTACGCTGGACCCTCATTGGGGCTGCAAGACATGAAGTATAAACACAGAGTCTTGTCCTAGCGTTTAACCTTGCGCAGGACTTGCTGTGCTGTACCCCCCTCTGATCTATCACCTCTGATCTGACTGCAGTACACTTTGCTAGTCTAGCGCCAGCACGCTGTGATTCCCTGAATTAAGTACAGTAATAGGTACATGTTTTCCCCTTATCCATCAGACTATGTATCCACGGCCAGCAGCCCCCCTTTTTTGAGGTTTCAGGAACTTGCAAGGGCTGCTGGACTGAGTCGGGCTTTCACTCTGTCGGTAGGTGTTGGACACCTGGACCCTGTGGTCGTTGTAATAGCAGCCAAACCAACCCCTGAGGTCACGGCTATAGTGCCATACCCCTCACGCAGCATTTCTTTGTGCGGGTTTGCCTCAGGTCAAGCTGCAGCTCTACACTGTGCTGAGAGACCAGCGGGAGAAACAAGGTAATGCAGAAACCGCGCCATTCCACGTAACAAGCATCGGCAGGAGCCAGCCAGACCCTGTACTCCTGGTGCCAACCACCTCGTGGTCAAAGCAGCAGTCCACGCATGTACTCCGTATGCTCAGCACATAGCATTCAGGGGCCTTACATGACAGTTCCAAGCTGAAGTTCTGCCTTGTGTGAGGGGTTCGCTATCAGGCAGTGCCGCTTACTGAACCAGATCTCAACGGTGAAGGCCCCAAGACAGACTACAACAATGAGGGAGGGGATACAAAGGGCTACAAGGGGTTACAAAGCAGCTCACAGCCACTATACACCCCCATGCAGTGGTGTTTAGAGGGTGAAGGGGAGGGCTTCACGCTAAGGGTTATGCCCTTCACCCGTCAAGGGTAGGAGGGTGAAGGGCTTAGCACCCCCCTTGACCGCACCCTTGACAACCAGGTGGATCAGGGGTGAAGGGTGGGGCTTCACCGGATAAAGGCTGCCGGCCTAGTGAGCAGTCTGCAAGGGAGCCCACTATCAGCAAGTGTGTGCCTGCCTCAAACATGAGGCACACATGCTGCCTTACTCAGAAGTGCTGAGCTAAGGCTGGAGCCAGTCCCCCGCCACCCCTCTGCAGCAAGGCCATCTCAAGGACAGCACAGGGCAAGGAGCATCACACACTCAAACATTCCAATGCCATAAATGCCGACGCGCCATGCTGTGCGATGCAGGCAAGCCCGGACTAACAGCAGCAGAGGTTGCACAGCTGCTGCAGCTCAACACACAGGCAGGCTTCCGGGGCGTTGTGGACTGGCTAGATGTGCTAGTGACAGTGGGCACCTTACAGCGCACAGGTGGGTAGCAAAACAGGCAGTGTGGCTAGTGCGGGTTTCTCAGACATGCAGCAAGGTGGTTGACGGGGCGCGCACAGGTTGGTTGTGAAGCCCTATAGCTGCATGCAGCGTTGGAGGAACATGGGATGCTTGGCTGGTGGTTGTACAAACATGTTTTGCAGTTGCATGAGGTTGTCCCGAAGGAAGCCTGCCTACACACCTCCGTCCGCTGTCCCTGTGTGGCAGGCCAACAAGTTGGCTTCCCATTTGAGAGCCACAGCAAGGCATAAGATGGATGCATATGTCATAAGCCGTGCCGCCACGGCACCGCTAAGTCAGCACCGCTTGTGCGGGAGCAAAATAGCTGGCCACACATCCTGCATGTGAAGCTGGGCACCGCCTTTGACTGCTGCCTCGCTGCCTGAGTAATTCTTTGCTGTCGGTTGTAACCCCTTTGTTGATCTGCTTAGGTGTTGGAGAAGATGCCTGCTACAGCAACAGTGCAGATGCAGATGAGTATCTGTCCAAGCAGAGTGAGGCCTACATGGGAGGACATGCCATCCTTTACCATGACAGGTGCGCACTATGATGATGCACGAATTATCTACCTATCTGGGCCGGGAAGAGGCCCGTGCTGGGTTGTTCAGTAGTTGTACTTGCAGCAGATCCAGCTCAAGCACCACAGCTTGCAGTTGTGTTCGAGCGGGTTGAGCATGATATATGACGGATGCAGATGCCTTATATACGTCAGCATTTGGCCAGCAACAATAATGAATCAGGGGGAGTTGCAACGCTTGTACATGTCAAGGCAAGGGTCCCGGCAATGCTACAGCTAGGCCTGCATGTTGCTGACACGCATGCAGGACATTCCTGCAGTACAACTTCCTTGAGCACAGCTTGAGGGCTGGCTCCCAGCCTGAACTTGCTCGGCAGCTCGTGGTGCCAGTGCTGCAAACCTTTGCTGGCGCTGGCGCTGGTGCTGGTACTGGTGCTGGTGCTGGTGCTGGTGCTGGTGCTGGTGCTGGTGATGCCGCTACTGGCGGCGACCCGGGAGCTTTTGCTCTGGGCATGACTGGGTGCAACAAACGTAAGCAGCGACCTGCAGGACAGGGCTTGGATGGAAAGTCTGCTTATGATTCTTGTTGCAAGAGTTGGAGTCACAGCTGGCGCACTGGCGGCTTGAGGCATTTGCGTTGCGCCTCAGTCCTTGTGTTTTGGAGGGCCGGGGTCGTACTGCAACAGCATGTAAGGGTTTACTGGGTGCAGCAGGGTGTGTCAGAAGGCATCCGTCTTACACCGACCCTTCTTCGCCTTCTGCACCTGCCGCTGTGCTGCCCACTCTGTAATTGCAGCGGCCTTCGAGCTGCTGGCTTCGAAGTTTGACTTCAGCAGGTACCACACCCTTGGAGACATTGGGGGATCAGCTGGTGTGTTGTGCTGTGCTGTGGCCAAGGCGCACCAGCACATGACGTGCACCACCCTGGACTTGCCGGCAGTGCATGCAGCAGCTGAGGAGTATGTTGCACGGCAAGGGCTGCAGGACAGAGTCAAGGTAAGCGTGACAGCTGCAGTCTTGTGACGTGCACACAATTACGTTGAGCTGCAGTCTTGTGGCATGCATACATTGACGTTTTGTCAAGCAGTTGCAGCCCTGACACAACTTACAGGTGCTGAGTCAAGCAGCTGCCATTTCCATACGTCTCACAAAAGACACACGCCGGATGCGGTCCTGGTGCAACACAGGAAAGAGTTCAACACTGCAACTCAAGTCTTTCAGCACTGCAACTCGCATAGAGTCGCCGATCCCCTTCCCGCCCTGTACTGTGCTCAACTTGAGCACAGTACTGTTTAGTCAGGGCGGGAAGGGGATCGGCGACTCTATGCGAGTTGCAGTGCTGAACAACTCAACTGCCAGCAAGATGCATAGCAAGCGGTGGTTGGGGAGTGGTGCACCAGTGACTGCTGCAAGCAGCGGCCTTGGGCACCCCCGTGCCGTAAGGGCAGCAGCCAATACAATACGCTTTGCGGTGAAAGTATCTACTTGTAACAACCCCCCCCCCCCCAAAATACTGAGTCAGCCGTTGTGTGTGGTGCTGCCTATGCAGGTTGCGGACATTGACTTCTTTGCAGAGGGTCCATTCCCATCCGGCTTTGATGTTATCACCATGGGCATGATCCTGCATGACTGGGGCCCACAGAAGAAGATCCTGCTGGTGCAAAAGGTAGGTAGGTGCGTATGTATGTCATGCGCGCTGCACGTGCAGCACAAGTGTTGACTGCCTGCCTGCCTGAAGGTGCCATGGCTAGCTACCTCACATATGCAGGCTGCATGTTCAGGGGTCCTCAGCTCCTCGGTGGTGGTCTGCCAGTGGCCCAGCATCCCACAATCTGCACTGCCGGCACTGGTGGCACCTGCTTGTACAAAAACCAGAGAGCGGCATCACAATCATGTCATGACAAACCGTTTGTTCGGCGAACTGACAGACATATATGTCACTATATAGTGACAACCCAAAAGGAAGGCAAGCGCGCTGCAAGCCAAGTGTGCTGCACGCATACTGCCTGTGTTGTGTATGCTCTCTCCTCAGGCCTACGATGCGCTGCCGCCTGGCGGCGCCTTCATATCCCTAGACACCATCATTGATGATGGCCGGTGCAGGAATGTGTGGGGCTTGCTGATGTCCCTCGACATGTTGATGGAGTTTGAGGAGGAGGGGTCGGCAGACTACACGTTTGAGGTGTGTTGGAATCTGCTGCGCTGCGCTGCCGCTGCCATCGGCAGTTGCGCAGTGTGGCATTAGAGCCTGCAGCAGCAGCAGCAGCAGCAGCAGCAACAACGGCAGCAACAACAGCACAAGTGCACCCTTTAGCTGCAGACATGCAGGTAAAGCGTAAGCTGTTGCGCTACGCATGCACTCAAGCAGCAGTGATACCGTTGTTGTCAAGGATGTCATGATGCTACCGTGTCAGTGATATGACTTCATAAGCACAATGCTGTGCAGCTGCGTCTTTGGGACCCTCACCAATCCGATCGGGCCTGTTGAAACATGAAGTCCACGAGAAGTTTTAGCTGACATGTACGATGCAGTGCTCACATATGTGTACTTCTGCTGTCCTGCCGTGTCCTGCAGGAGTTCACACGCTGGGCCAAGGCAGCAGGTTTCAAGTCTACACAGCTGATTCGCCTGGTTGGGCCAAACAGTGCAGCGGTTGCGTTCAAATGACCAGCCTTTGACCAGTTGGGGTTTGAAGCAACCTGCCCACGGTTGCGCTTGTTGCATCTGTGTGATTTGTTACAAGTTGTTCAGCTCTAGGACCCTCGTTTGAAAAAGTGCTGGCTCAACCACCGAGCCGACGCTTTTGGCGTTCTGCGCAGCTGGCCATCAGCGGCAGACGAACCCTGCGGACCCTGATAAGACACATGAATCAAGCCGAACTTGCGGCCAAACCCATCCGTCCACTCGAACCCATCAAACAGCGACCAGGCATACCACGCGATCAGTTTGACGCCGCCCGTCGCGACCGCAGAGCAGACGCTGCTGAGGTACTTTTCGTAGTAGTTCACCCTGAAAGCATCATCCAACACTCCCGGTAAGGTCTTGCTTTCTTCGCCTGGCACTTGCGTCCCGCTAGACGAGATCAGGACAGGCGGTGGACCCTGCGAAGTGGCGTAGCGCTTCGACAAGTACTGCAGCATCTTCTCCTGCGACCAGGGCACGACGTTCATCCACGGGACACCAGTCGCAGCCCCGATTAGCTGCCCAGTGCTGTTCGTCTTGGATTCTTGCCAGCCTGTCCCTGTGCCTCCCGGCCTTGCTGATACCCACTTGGCTGTGAATGCATTGGCTGCAATGAAGTCCAAGGACCCAACCAGCTGCTGTCTCTGCTGGGTTGTGAAAGCAGGCAGGTGTTGCCCCTTGCTCTTGCGCAGAGATGCTGGGTAGTCGCCAAACCACACTGGGTCCAAGAACCACCCGACTTCTGCATCCAACCTATTCTGAGCTGCCTGTTGATCAGCCTGTGAGCTAGTTGCCGGTTCAGCCCATGTGACCAGTGTGCTGAAGCTGAGCTGACCCCGCTGGCTGCCCTGGTAGCGCTGCCTGTACAGTTGCACTGCAGAGGCATGGGCCAGCAGCAGGTTGTGACCGCACCTGCACAGCAACAGGGAACCACACACAAAACAGCAGAACATATTTGACACTGACACTGCACCCTTACATTCGTGGCTGCCTACGACGGGGCGTGACCAGCAGCCATTGACAGTAGAAGTCCACTACTAGTAGTACTAGTGGACTGCTGCGCTGTGCAATGCACACGTGCCGTGCGCCTAGTGAGCCAGCTGAAACCTGCAGGGCATCGTGCGGAAATGTGCATTGTGCACAGACTGAGCTTTCTGAGCATCAACAGGCAGTGTCAAGGGTGCGCTCCTCAGGGACCTGGGGACCAGCTGTGCTTACTTGTAACGACCTGGATCTCCATTATTAACCCCGGTGCGTACTGTCCGGAGCCGTACTGCATATCACAGATGACGTACGGCTCAATGAAAGTGAGCCAGCGAGTCACCCGGTCACCAAACAACCTGAAGGCTGTGTCTGCATAGGAAGTGAAATCCTCTATGATCTGTGGCCCCAGGAAGCCTCCGTAGCTGTCCTGCAGGACCTGTGGTAGGTCCCAGTGGTACAGCACTACCATGGGCTTGATGCCTGAAGGACGCAATAGGGCAGGCAGGCCTAGTCAAATGCTCGGCAAATGGCCAGCGGTCTCACTCTCAACTTTGCCACAATTGGTGGCATCCACTGCTATGTATGATGCAGCTGCATGCTGCAGCACGACACTGACCCGTCTGCTTTCTCATGGGGGGGGGGCGGTTTTTAAGTTGCGGCTGTCTCTGCAGCGCCTGGTGTTCCGCCGAGAAGTGCTAGTGTGTTTCACAACTGCCGTGGGCATGCACTGCCAAGATACTCTCGATCATCAGACAAGACACGTGACACGCCTGCATGTGCACCAAAAGCTGACTCACCTGCTGCTGCCAACAAGTCCAGCACGCCGCTGTAAAACTTGACAGCCTCTCCATTGACTGCTGAACCCTTCCTGCCACCAGGTATAAGCCTGCTCCAGGAGATGCTGAGCCTCAAATGCTTCAACCCAAGCTGCTGCATGAGCACAATGTCGGACTTGTACCTGCGTACAACGGGGTTGCCACGTGGTCACCAAGGCTGTGCCACAGTAGGCTGCCTGATCACAACTGTGTCGTGTTGCGGGAGTTGGAAGCATTATCTCTTCCTTGCTGCTCAGGCTGCAGTGCCTTTCCTCAAGTGGAGGGTGTCTGAAGACAGCTGTGTGCTGCTTGCTAGAGTGCTGCACGTACTGTACCGCATTGCACGCGAGGCAACTAATGCGGTCTCTTGTCAATTAATTTCCTGAACCTCGACCTTACCTGTGGTAGAAATCAATCGCAATGTCTGCAGTCGCTCCACCTGCAATAGCCCCTGGCTTCTGCTGATAAGTGTCCCAGATGCTCGGAGCCCGACCGCCTGCTTTAGCAGCACCCTCAATCTGCATATCCATCATAACACACAGATCATCCAATAAAGCTTTGCAGATGTGCCTGAGGGCAAAAGGCATGCTGATGCAATGAGTGATGGCTGTGTCATGGTCTGCCTACGCAGGTCTGCATGCACATTTGGCCCTCACCCCGAACGATCCAGTGCCAGCTCCCCACTCAATGCTTTTGATTATGTCTGGTGTGCACTGCTGGGGTGCACTTGGGAGCTGGGCTGACACTAGGGGGTGACCCAACAGCAGCAGCAACAGCAGCAACGGCATGGTCGCATGCAGCAGCTACAGCTACTTTGCGCCCTGCACGGGATCAAATTGACTTCACTCAGAACTCTTCTGACGATGCGGAGCTGCAAGGTGGGATTGGCCCTGGAGCAGAGGGCGCGAACTCAAATCGTTGCATTACGTGCGCACCCCAGCAACCATCGAGACGCATAGTCCATTCAAAATGCAGGCTGTATGATGAAATACCAGTGCGCTGCATCAAGTCAAACACAGAACTTGGCTTGTTCCTGCTGGGCGGGAACGGTCGCTTTTCAAACCATGGCAAAACACACTCGATCAATCGTCTGCAAAACGTATCCGCTTCTTGGCAGGCTTTTCAGCCCCTGCAGCAGCGGCGCCTGTTGCATCAGCATCTGCAGCACCAGATGCAGGTGCAGCAGCCTCAGCACCAGACTCATCAAGCATCGCTGATCCAGCAACCCTGCCTGCATCAGCCCCCTTCAACACCACAGCAGGCTGCCCCCGTCCATTGGCCTGAGGTTGCTGCTGCTGCTGCTTCTGCTGCTGCATGCCTTCCCGCCTTTGCTGCAGCAGTGCCACATCTGACCACAGCTGCGGGGCAGCCCCAGGAGAGCCGCCCTGCAAGCCCCCAGCAACTCTGCCACTACCACCCGCCTCTGCTGCTGCTGCCATCGTGCCACCAGGCAAGCTTGCTGCTCCCTCGTGCACTGGCAGCTCAGGAAGGTCTGCCACGTTCACCTTCTTCAAGTGCAGCAGCAGGAGGTTGCGCATGGCCCTATTGTTCAGCTGGTTCTCCCCTGCACCCACTGCAATGAAGTCTGTTATGTTGCTGATGTCGACTGCATTGGCTGTGGCTGTTGCACCACCCAGCTCCTCAACCTCCTGCTGCTGCTGCTGCTGCTCCTGCTGCTGCTGCTGCTCTTGTGGGTCGAGGGAGCTCTTGCTGGCTCCTTCTCCACCTGCTGCTGCTGCCGCGTCCTCTGCCACAGCTGCTGCCGCCTTGCTGGCTGCTGCATCTGCTGCTGACCCACTGAGCTTCCCAAGGGCTGCTTGGTGCCTGTACATGGTCAGGACATGACAACAGCGCAGCAGCAATATCGTCAGGAAGTGACAGGAGGGCAGCGGCACCATGGTCAGGACATGACAAGAGCGCAGCAGCAATATCGTCAGGAAGTGACAGGAGGGCAGCAGCACCGTGGTCAGGACATGACAAGAACGCAGCAGCAATATCGTCAGGAAATGGCAGGAGGGCAGCAGCACCGTGGTCAGGACATGACAGGAGTGCAACAGCACCATCGCCAGGTAGTGACTCACTCCTATCGGACAGGAGCACCTCTGTTTACCACACTCATATGCCGTGTGGACAAGCAGGACATGCAATGGTACCGGTGCTGTGCACCAACAAGCAGGCTACAGCACTGCACAACATACCCTGTATTGCTAGGGTGTAGTGTTACTTCAGCAAAAGCAGCAGCGAAGCCGTCAGTCATGCTGCCGGTGACCGCCCAGGTGTGTCACACCATCCTGACTCCCGTGCTGAAGGCCAGCCCTAAGCTCCTCCTGTTGTTGCCACGCCAACCTATCTCCCCCATCCCCTGTTCCACTATCAAACGCCATTACATCACCAAGTTGACTTACTGTGAGCACACTGATGCTCTTTGTCACCCGGTGTTTGACCAGCACCCCAGCCCACGTAAACTTGGGTTCAAAGAGACTGGGGCGCTGGGTTTAGGTTTCCTCTAAACCCTACCTGAGGTTGACCATGTGTTCCTCAGCTGTGTGCTTCATGGCCAGGAGCTCCACATGCACGGGGGCAACAGCACCCATACGGTGCGCACGAGACACCACCTGCACCACACAACAGCAGCAACAAAGACACACTTGACAACCTCAGGCTGCTCGTCCACACGGTTCAGCACAACGCTGTTACTCCAAACCAGGTATTACAAGTGACATTGTCTAGCAGGTGCTTTACAACGAATTTGTTGCTTCGAAGCAACATGCACACAGGGTTTTGCTGTGCCATAGCACAGTGGGCAGCAGCAACATCCCGGGCTGGGTGTCTGCGGCCTTTGCACACTGTGCTAAACCCTAATTCTTAAACCATAAACCCTAAGAAAGAGGTATCTCTGCAGCGTACCTGCTGCTCCAGTGATGCATCAGCCAGTGGCTCCATGAGGAAGATGTACCTCACAAAGGACAGGTCAAGGCCCAGCGCACCTGCAGGGCAGCAGCAAACACTGGCAACTCAACGGCAGTGTAGCAGTCTGAACTGTTACCTCATTACTACACTTCCACTTCCCTCTGCACAGAGAGTATGTAGTGCTTGGTCTGCTACACGCACCTGCAGGGCAGCAGCAAACACTGGCAGCTCACTGAGCTTGAAGGGCAGTGTAGCAGTGTGTTACTTCACTGAGCCTGAAGGGCAGTGTAGCAGTGTAAATTGCTACCTCATTAAGGAAGAAGGGGTTGCCAGGGCGGCTCACGCAGCTATGCTACAACGACACCCAGCATCGTGCTGAAAAGCAAGATCCTTTGCAGAACCTACAGGACGGGAACGGACAGCACGAAAAGGAGAGAACCCGCCACCACAGACGTCTGCAGAGGAGACTGAAAGACAAGTCCCCTCACTACTACACTGCCCCATCCCTTTGCACAGAGAGTACTAGATAGTATGTAGTGCTTCTGTCTCCGAGCGACTCCTAGCGACTTGGCAGCGTCGCAGCTCTCTGTGCAGAGGGATGGGGCTGGGTGCGGAGCCTGCCCAAGTGGCTGCCTCACGTAACCCAGGATGCTGCACACCACAGCTGCAACCCACAGTCCCTCACAAGCGTTGGTCTCCCTGACTTATCTTGTCTCTCTGTGAAGCTGGCTTGAGCTAGATATGAAGGCTCTCTGAGCTCCATAGCTGCTAGAGGCTCTATAGAAGTAGAAGATGTATGTATGCCATGGTAGCGCTGTACCCCTCAACAACATCGCCTGGACATCACCTGGACATCGGCCAATGTCCAGCGCCAATGTCCAACACCGCTACACGGCGATGTTCAACCTTGCGCCGTGTTCAGCTTAGACATTGACCAATGGTGACCAAACTATTAGAGACGCACCCACCTGATGCGTCCATCACGAGGCAGCAGGGGTGCCGTGTGGCCGTGAACTCCCTGACAGCCACCTGCTTCTCCCGTGCTGGCATGTCCCGCTTCAGCACAAAGTGGTGCACGCCCCGCGCAGACAGCTCCGCCGCAATCAGCAACACGTGCATCCAGAACTGACTGAACACAATCGCCTTGACCGCTGAAGCTGGCGCTGCCTTGTCCTGCTGCTGCTGTAGCTGATGTACACTCTGCTGGCTTGGGGCCGCTGCTGCTGTGCTGCTTCCCTTCAGGCAGCCCTTGACAGCACCAGAGACAGCACTCGGGGCTTGTTCCGCCCTTTGCGCCAACGCTGCTGGACCGTGACCCTGGGATCCTGCTGCGGCTGATGGTTCGGCAGTAGTGCCAGCTGCAGCAGCGGTCTGTGCGGCAGCATGCAAAGCAAGAGAGGCACCGGCCTTGTGTGGCCTGTATATGCCGATCTCCGCCAGCCGTTGCACCAGCAGCAGCACCTTAGTGGAGCGTGTGATCTGCAGCAGACGGCATTGCACATGGCCTCTGTCACAGAACTGGAAGCGCTAGGGTTTAGGAGTCAGGGACCCTGACCTGGGCGCTAGTTGTCTGAGTGACCCGTGGCAAGCTGTTGATCTGGCACAAACCGTGGGACTGTCCTCCCCTCCCATTCCCCTGAGGTGGATCATGATCATGCCCAATTCAACACACGGTACATTGTCCATTATGCAGCTCGCGTAGCTACATCCCTTGTTCCCAAACTCATTCTTTGTGGCAAATGTCATAGCATACATTTGTACAAATTGTGCTATCTGCTCCCCCTTACCGTCCAGTCGGCGCTCCACTGCCCGCCGCTCAGGCCTGTGGCCCCTGCCTGGTGGTACACTGGCTGCCACTCAATCAGCTCCAGCGGCACCTGCGGTTGGGGGGGGGGGTGTGGCAGTAGAAGAAGCGTTGCACCGTCCACAAGCAGATGTGCTGCTAAGAGACCGCAAGTATGAACGGGTGCAGCACGTATCAACAACAAGGTGACTTTTCTTCCTTAAGTTCCATAAGTTCCATAAGTTGTACTCCCTAATGAGAATTACCTGGCTCGTCTCACCTACACCAGTCAACACATGTTTGCAAGCTGTATCCTGCAGCACTACCAGCAACACCTTACTGGGCACATGCCTAGCCCACTAGGTAAGCCCGGCACACCTAACTGGGCCCCCATCATGGCCGTCAAAGGGCCAACAGAGCTGCTCTGTGCCCAGACTTTGTCACTTTCAAGTCACTGACCGATAGTCTTATTATCATCATCTCCCGCATGCAGGCGCAGGCTGCTGTGCAGCGGCTTCAACTTCCCCATCCTCCTGCCTCCCATTTCCTCTCATGAGAGGTGAGTGTGACTTTGATTTTGATTTGAGAGCTCACCTCCCACTTTGGCTGTGGGTTTGTCTTGTATCGCTCAGGGTCGTCCACTGGCTGCATCTTGAAGGCCTGCTGGCACACCCTACAGCGCGTCCTGCTGACAGCACAGCAGTCTGTGCACTGCAGATGGCCACAGGGGGTCACCAGGGGGAAGGGCGACCAGGACTTGCACACCTGCAGGCACCAACAGCAGCCGCATGCAGCATGTACATGCAATGACTCATTGCCCAGGCCGCAGGCATGCAGATGGTTGGCTGTTGTTCAGAGATATCCATGAGTTGCGATCCCAGCAGGGGTCGCCAAGGAGGGCCTCCACCAGCATGCACACACCAACCCAATGCCATCCTACCGGTAGGGGTTTACCACCCGCCCATTCACCCAGCTGCCCACGGACGCACGCACACATGCATGCACTCAACTACCCCTTCAACCAAGCAACCACGCCCCCACGCCCCCCCCCCCTCCCACACACACACACCTGGCAGACACAGCCCTCCCTGAGTGCCTCCTCAATGGCATGCAGGGGGTGGTTGGGCCCCGTGTAGTACCACCGACGCCTCAACACCAACCCACTCAACCCATCCACACTGCCACCACCACCAGCAGCAGCAGCTGCATTCGCATCCTCCTCAGCCTGAGCTCCCCCCTCCTGGCTGCTTGGATCACTGGTTCCTGCTGTGCTCGCTGCTGCTGCAGCACCGCCCGCTGCTGCTGCAGCGGCACCTGCTGCTGCTGCTGCTGTGCCCGCTGCTACTGTGCCCGCCGCCGCTGCTGCAGCGGCGCCAGCTCCTGCGCTCCTGAAACCTGCAGCAGCTCCCGCAGCTGAGGCACCTGCTGCTGCAGAGTGACTCACAAGCTGTTGCGGCTGCTGTGCTGCTGCACCTGGCAGCTGCTGCTGCTGCTGCTGGCTGCTGCTGGCGTCTGTGTGGACGAGGACGACCCGCTGCTCCTTGCTGGGCGGGGTAACCTCCAACTTGCCAGACAGCAGTTGCAGGCTCTGCAGTCACACAGTGTGTGTATGTGTGTATGTTACACCCAACATCGTATGCTGTGCATTGCATTACTAAAGATGCGCTGCCAGCTACCCTTCTCACCCCCTCTCACCTCCAGCACATCATATCACACACCTATGTTACACCTAGCATCGTATGTTGTGCATAACCCAATACCTGTACTGTACTGTACTGTACTGTACTGTACTGTACTGTACTGTACTGTACTGTACTGTACTGTACTGTACTGTACTGTACTGTACTGTACTGTACTGTACTGTACTGCATTGTACTGCATTGCAGCAGATGTGCTGCCCCCCTCAACCCCTCTCCCCCCCTCTCACCTCCAGCACATCATTTTACAACCCTAAGTTACACCCAGCATCGTTTGTTGTGCATTTCCCTAACACCTGTACTGTACTGTACTGCATTACAGAAGATGTGCTGCCCCTCTCAACCCCTCTCCCCCCCCCCTCTCACCTCCAGCACATCATCATCCTTAGGCACCAGGTTCATGCCACCCGCCACACAGCAGGCCAGCCTGATGTTGCCCAACATCTCCTTGGCCCACTGGGACTGCTTCTGGTTCAGCAGAGACTGCACACGGTACGGCAGAGGTAGGACGAGGAGAGGCAGGGGGCGAGCAGCATGCATTTTGCGGCAAACTGGCAAATCGTGACCACTGGACTGTGCCACCGCAACATGTGTGTTTTGTGGGGGGGGGGGGGGGGGGGCTGCGCGCCCTGCTCGGGGGTTAGAGAGTGAGGGAGGCGTTGAGATTACCCGGGGGAGAGAGGGGGGGCCTAAAGAGCGGCGTCCTGAACAGCGAACAGCAGACCCGCCTGCACCTCCATGTGCGCATCATCGCACCAGTCTGCCAGCAGCAGGTTGCGCCGGATCACCTCCACCAAGGCATTGTAGCTGCCTAACCCTTCAACCTTAATACGGCACCTTGACCACTGGACAGTGCCACAGTAACGTGTGTGTGTGAGGGGGGGGGACTGCGCGCCCTGCTCGGGGGCTAGGGAGTGAGGGAGGCGTTACACGGGGGGGGGGGGGGGGGGGGGGGCTAAAGAGCGACGTCCCAAACAGCAAACATCAGACCCGCCCGCACCTCCATGTGCGCATCATCGCACCAGTCTGCCAGCAGCAGGTTGCGCCGAATGACCTCCACCAAGGCATTGTAGCTGCGGGCGTGGTCAGCCGCAAAGTCCAACAGCGTGACCTGCAGACACAAACACATACACAAACATACAGAAAAACAAATACAGCGCCATCTCCAGGTGTAGGGTTCAGGGTGTACCTCACCCTGACTCACCCTGCGCCCCAGAGATTTGAAGTTATCGAAACACTCCTGCATGCATAACAACCCCATCAACATTTTTGCCAAACCAGAATCGATGTGGATGTTTCAACACCCCACACCCCAGGCCATACATGCCATGCCGTGCTGCATCATGTCAACCAACCAACCAATCAGCCAACCAACCAACCAACCAACCAATCAGCCAGCCAACCAACCAACCGACCGACCTTCTTGTAGCAGGGTGGCAGCAGCGCCAGGTCAGCCTTGCAGCTCCTGATCATGATCCTGGTCAGCAGCTGCAGCAGCTGCCGCCGGCCCCACTCTGCCAGCATCACACCGCTGCTGGTGCCACCCGCTGCCCCTCTGCTGGGCTCTGAAGCAGCCTCCAGGGGCTTGGCAACAGCACCATCCCATGCAGTCCTGCCGGTGATACAGTACACAGAAAAGGTAATGTTTGACTTTGACAAGGTCTCAACCCTCGCCCACTAGCCAGCGAGCCAACGGCTTACGAGGGATACAACACAGGACCCACCTATGAGCTATACAGTGGCAAGCTTGCTGAGGTATGTGGATGGCAAGCATGGAATCTTCAAAGTGAAACTTTGCGTTCTGCCTATCACCTGACCACACGAGGCAAGTGTGTGGTCATCCGCACTGTCAAAGCAGTTTGTGTTGTTCTTGCTTTTGGGTTGACAGCTGCAGCAAGGTGACATGCAGCTGCTTGCCCGTTGTAGCTCCTGACAGCGAGCTGACTCTGGATGTGCCACGGTCGTGTGCCGTATAGGATTTGCGTAAGCAACGTGCACATGCTGGGCCCAGGCAGCCACTGATTGCGGCGGCGGCTTCCCACATCACACATGCCATCTTCCCATCTGCACATGAGCGCTCATGATGATCTCAGCTGCATGTGTGTGCTCAACCCTAAAATCCTCAACCCTAATTAGGTTCATAAACCTCAAATCTCATCTGCATGTGTGTGCTTGTCGTCATGTATTGGCTTACTTGCTGGATCCAAACGGCTCCTGATGCAGGAAAGCCAGCAGGGGCTGCAGGTATGCAGCACCAGAGCCTGCACATGCATGGACGGGACACACATCATTAGTCACAGTCATCCATACAGACAAGCTTTGCCATGTAGCATACAGCACACGTGCACTTGCTACTGTATTGATGCAACCTGATACTGCCCAAAGGCACCGACGCTCCAGCACAGTGCATAATATGTGTTGTGCTGACGCTGTGTCCTGCCATGCCATGTCAGCACAGCAGGCCTGAATGAACTGGACTGCATTACAGCCAAACTGCAATGCAGTGTAAGCACAGCCAGCCTTTGCCAGCATGCTGCTAAAAACTACTCAGCAGGCCACCTGCTCTGCTCTCCAGCACACCTCATTTCCCATGTCTGGGCTGTGCCTACTCACGATGCTCGTGGCATCCACACCCCTAAGCTTAGCCCGAAAACAAAACCTCACACGTGCACACAGCCCTCACTCAAATGCAACACGGCTGCGGCTACAGGCCCTGCGCACAGCGCGCACCCCCCTCCCCCCCCCCCTCACACCCACCCCCACACCCCTGCCACCCTGCGCACCTGAGGTCGTTGGGGGGCGTGGGTGTCCCCGTCATGACCCAGCACCTCTGCGCTCTCAACCCACAATGCTCGTGGCATCCACACCCCCTAAGCCTCCAAACAAAACTCCACAGTGCACGCAATCCTCACTTCAATGCCACACGCCTGCGGCTACAAGCCCTGCGGCTGCAGGCTCTGCGCCACAGCGCGCACCCCCCATCTCCCCCACCCCACCCCCTTGCCACCCAACCACACCCACCCCTTCCCACCCAATCCCCCCCCCCTAGCCCCCACCCCCCGCCACCCACCACACCTGAGGATGTTGAGGGAGTGGGTGTCCCCGTCATGACCCAGCGCCGCTGTGCTCCCAACCCACGATGCTCGTGGCATCCACACCCTTGAGCCTCCCAACAAATACCACACGTGCCCGCAATCTTCACTCCAATGCCGCATGCCAACGGCTGCAGGCCCTGTCACCCAGCGCACCTGAGGATGTTGACGGTGTGGGTGTCCCTGTCATGACCCAGCGCCGCTGTGCTGTGAGCTGCACCGCCATGGCCAGCTTGTTGGTAAGACCCAGGCTGGCCCCCAGGCTGTGACCCTCATCCACAACGATACGCAGGAAGTGGACCTGTGCAGGAATTGTACCCAGCACACATGCGCAGTGTACAACATGAGCCTGAAGGGACGCAGCTTCAGATAAAGTCAAAAGCGCATGGTACGTGGAAGTTTTGTTGGCCCAACCTTGAAGTTTGGTGGCCTTGACAAGCAGTTGGTGTGTCGAACACATGCACTTGCTCAACCAGGTACATGATATCAATGACATCATGTTGGTGAGGCCCAGGCTGCGCCCCTCATCCACAACGATGCGCAGGAAGTGGACCTGACACCCCAGCACACATGCACATGCATACTGTCAGTCCCAACAACGGAGGCGTGAAGGGTTGCAACTTCAGATAACAAACACATGATACGGTGACTATTGGTCAGAGATTTTGGTGGCCTTGAGCAGCTGGTGTGTGTACTATTGCTGCGGACGCATCCCCAGCCACAGTGAAGAGCGCCCTACCTGTTCAACATGGACTCCCACACCCAACTATTTGGTTTAGTAAACACCCGGGGGGTGGGGCCCATGCAGCAGCTGCGCTACCCCGTTACCCAGCAACACCCTCAGGCAGCACCCACCTTCAGGAGCACCAGGCGCTCCGCCAGCCGTGGGTCACTCCTCATGCTCCAGTCACTGCTCAGCCGCTGGAAGGTGGTGATCACAACATCGTACCCCCAGGCCAGCTCGTGCGCAGGGGGGCAGACACTCTCCGCCGCGCCGCCACCCCCTGCGTCAGCACAATGATGTCAGCACAAAAACCACCGGCAGTGGTGTGTAGTGTAGTGGAAGATAGTGTGGTGGTGTGTGTTACAACTACATACAGCGTTGCGCAGTGCTGCGCTAGTGTGGTGTGCTTGGGAGCTTTCTGCTCACACCTGTACGGGGCTGTTGCAGGCACCTGAGTCCTGCTCTTTCAGCTGTGATTTTGTGACTGGGGACGACTGTGAGCGTAGTGGGTTTATACGGGGTATAAGGCCCTCGTGCCAGGCACCTTGCCTCAGCAGTTACCTGCTGCTGTGCTGCCAGCCTTGAGGGTCCTGTTGCCGCCTCTGCTGCCTGCTGTATCATCCTGCCCTCCGGCCACAGCAGTGGCAGCACCCAGCACCAACACACGCAGCCGCCGAGGCATCAAGTGCCGTCTGATCTGAGGGGGTTGACAGATTTGCGACATCAAACGAAACAAGGCGCAAGCAGCAACACCTCACGCATCATGGCCCTATCTTATGACCCTGTATGAGCCTGTTGACTACTGCCTGAGAGGACAGTGCCTGGCAAGAAACACTGTGTAGTTACCGCAAACACTGAGCAACCGAACCACACGCAGTCATGATGATCATAGCTAGTAGATATCACCAGAACTGGGTGCATGATGGTGCTCAGAAGTGCTGTGCGTTTGATGCTGACCAGATGTGCTGTGTGCATGGATGTAGCGTGCATGAGCAAGCCATGAACATGCTGCCCCATGCTGGCGCTGGCTGCCGCAGTGCCACGCACCATCGTCTATTAGCTATCCTGCAGCGTTCAGCTGTAACGCCCCAGCAAAACTTTTGAAAAGGGCGGGAATTTTGAAAAGGGCGGGAAAGAAAAAATGACGCCTCCCACCTGCTGCTGCCAGTGTGGGATTAGCGTCACAGGGACAATCACCAAGGTGGCACTTGACAGGAACATGCGCGGCGCGCTGTCTGCAGCAGAAAGGGACAAAAGCATGAGGATGAGAAATCAAAACATGCTGCAGACTGAGCAAGCATAAGGATCAGCAGGCTCATGGCTACAGCATGCACAACTTGACACCACAGACATGCACATGCACAACTTGAGCGTTGTCGTGCAGGCAGCTTTTCGCAAGTGCTCTGCAAGCGTCACACGCGCATGCAGTTACGTCCCATGAGATGTGTGCTGAATGCTAGACGGCAGATGTGCGCAGTATGAGCCAAGCCTGTCGGCTATCGTCAGCGAGCCAGGTTAACCCTCAGCTTAGCAGAGCCCACTCTCAGAAAGTCACCCCACAGCCACAAGTCAAAACCTCCCTATTGCCAGCAACCCCTCACCTGCTCCCTTAGCCAGTGCCTCCTTCAAAGCCACCATGTCAAAGTTGAGGTTGTACAAGCTGTGGGGCTGGCACCAAGTGTGCGCAGCTGCAGCAGCCGCAGCCGCAGATGACGCCCTCCTCAACCCCTTGGCTTTCACCCCGCTGCTGCCGCCAGCTTCCGCCGCACCCTCTGCTTGCTTTGGCACTGCTGGTGAACCCTGCTGCCCTGTCGGTAAACCCTGGCTAGAGCTTCTGCTCCTGCCTGCGCCGGCACTGCTGTTGCGTCTGTTGCTGCCACGCGGTTTAGGGCTGCCACCTTCAAATTCAAAGTCTGACAGGTGGTCGCTGTCATCACTGGCTGCATAATCCTCATCGCTGTCGCTGTGCTTGCGTTTCTTCTTCCGCGCTGCGGCCTTTTTCTTGCTGCTGCTGTTGCCGCCGGTCCCTGCTTTGTTGGCTTTGGATGCGCTGCGAGGTGGCTTGGCGGCAACAGGGGTCGCAGCTGCAGCAGCAGCAGCAGCAGCCGCTGCTGCAACTTCGGCTGCGTGCTTGAGTGACATCATGCCAAAGAGACGGCCTGTGAGGCAACATCAGACGAACCGGGTGTGGCACATAGAGCTGACAGCCTTTGAAGGCTGCAAGGACAGACTCTATCTCTAGACGCGTCAGGTTTCAAGGGTTCAGAAAGATCCTACATCCAACAACCACTGACCCACACATCAGCTCGCCCATTGAGACCCAATCAACCTATCAAGCTGCAATGGAGCTGCTGATCCAGTGAGAAACCCTGCCTTCTTGGCCCCTCACCCACCATAGTCTGGAGCCAGATCACGCAGATCCCTTGGCACAGTCAGTCCCACTAGCAATCCCTCAGCCTTCTGCTTCGCCAGCCACGCCAACACCTGCAGTGACCCCTCAGGCGCGATGCCGCTCGCTGCCGCATTGATCACCGCGCTGAAGTGCGCCACGTTCTGCGTATGCCGCTCTTCAGCCCCCTCTGCCGCCGCTGCTGCTGGGTCGGCCGGGGTAAAGCCTATGCAGCTGTCGTAGCTGACGTGGGCGAGGGAGGGGTCCGTGGTGGCGGGTGTGTTCATGTCATGGACCTCTTCGGGGACTAGGCAGGAGGACCACTGGGGGTCGGGGTGTAGGCAGCAGTACCAGGGGATGTCGGGATCGGTCTCCGGCAGCTGCATGGAGGGATACACGGGGCAGCGACAGCAGCAGCAGCAGCAGAAAGAGCAGTAGCAGTTGCAGCAGCACGTTGGTGACGTTGTTGTGGGTGCATCTGGCTGCATAACTTATGCATGTAATGTATGTACATGTGCCCACTCACCCGTACGCCCACGCACCTGCCGTCTGCACTGTAATGAGCTGCAGTGTGCGTGTACTACAGGCAGACCGCAGCGCAGCACAGTGCAGGTGGGTGGGTGTATGGATGAGTGGGCACATATACACGTAAATGTAGATGATGGCTTGTGCGTGTTTGTAGGTTTTTGAGTCTGCAGTGTGGTAGTCCCCACCTGGTACCCCGGTGGCAGCCTGCGCCACTTGTTGCAGTGGTCGCACACAACGTCTATCACAGGGCCTGGCCCAGCATCAACTCCACCCCCACCACCACCACCACCAGCAGCAGCAGCAGAAGCATACTCGAGGGCGCTTGCACCCTGCTGCTGTATCTCTTGCTGCTGGCATTGCAACCCTGTTACTATCTGCTCCTGCTGCTGCTGCTGCTGCTGAGAATCTGCCTGCTGTGGGGCATAGCCGTTGCTGAGCTTCTGTCGCTTGGCCGCCGACTGCTCTGGTGGTGTGTCCGCTGCCACCCCTGTGTCTCCAGCAGCAGCAGCTGCTGCTGCTGCTTGCGTACCGCTTGCAGCCATCGCATTGGCGCTCTGCCGTGTAAGACGCTGCTGCTGCTGCGGCTGCTGTTGCTGCTGCCTCTCTGCAGGCTGTGCAGCAGCTGCGGTAATGCTGCTAGCACCCGCTGCTGCTGCTGCTGTCGCCGCTGCTGCTCCCTCGCCACCACTGCCAGGGCGCTGGGGCCCCCCAGGTACTGCACCGCCTTCCTCAGCGGCAGCAGATCCAGCAGCAGCAGCAGATCCAGCAGCAGCAGCAGCGGCGGCGGCTGTGGCACGTGCTCTCCTGGTGCTGCTGCCACCCCTCAAGCTAGGAGCCACCTGAAACACGCTGCTCTGGCGGCTGTGTGCACTGCTGCCACGCAGGCCACTGCTGCCACCGACCGCACCCAGTGACGCATAGCTGCTGCTGCTGCGCCTGAGGCTGCCGCTGCTGCTGTGCCTCCTGCCCAGCCCTGCTGCTGTGCCGTCAGTTGCTGCGTGGCCTGCTGAGGTGCCTGGGTGGCTGGCAGGGTCTGGTGGGGTGTAGAAACCTAGGCGCCTGCCATCTGGTGAACGCAGCCAGGTGACACTGGCACCAGGTGGTGCCGTTGGGATGGTGCCCTGCACCAGCAGCAGCAGCAGTGGCGGCCGCAGTGCCACACATGCACACCATCTGAATCATGCCATGTGGACAGTACAGCTTGCGTCACTGGGCACCAAGCTTGCTGAGCAAATTGTGAACTAGAAGAAGCAGTGAGTAGGTGCTGTGACAACCAGAATGCAGCCCCCCCTCCTTTACAAACGGTGCCGCCGCGGAGCACTGCAAAGCATAAGCTCTGTCTGGAAGTTCAGACCGCACCTGTGTCTTTAGTATGAGTGACAGTGCAGTGACTGTCTTGCCAAGGCCTGGTTCGTCGCAAAAGAGGCCTCCCCTGGGGTCAGCCCGCTGCTCAGGAGGCTCTAAACACAACTCCCCAGTCACCTGTGCACAGGCCACAGCAGGAACATGACTTGTGTTTAAAACTGACAAAACAAAAATTCAGAGTTCAGGGCTCAGACAGCCATACCTGAACCCTGAACTCTGAAACCTTGCTGTATGTGATGGACTGGTGTGGCTTTGGTCGCCTTTGATGCGTTGCCACAGGGGGTCAGGCTGCACAGCATGGGCTCAAGCCCTTGCTTACCTGCTGCTGCACCACACAGCACTATGTCTAGGACAAAGCTCACTGTGATGCCACCACCAAACCCCCAACATCTTCCAGTGCCAAACAACCCAACACACGTGCTGATTGCAGGCACAAGAGGCGATGATCATGACCTAATGTTGACTCAACTCAGGCCTCAGACTTGCCTGAACGCCAATGCGCTGGCACCCGAAAACGACGTGCATATGCTTGCTTTGCCCAATGGGAAAGTGCCCAATTGCAGCTGCAGAGCGCTCCTTGCCATTACCTGGTTGAGGTATACCGTCCAGCCTCCCTCCTCACCCCCTGTGACATAGCTGCACACAAAGGGGTGTGGTGTTGGGCCGCCCCCGTTGACCTCCCTGTGTAGCATCCAGCTCAGCGCATTGCGTTGGTGGGGGTACAGCACCAACCTCAGGCCGGGCACGGCCTCCCTGCAGAAAAGGCATCCATGCCCACCCATGTGGGCGACAACGTTAGCACAGCGCTCAGCACAGCGGCAAGCACAGCAGCCAGCACAGCAATCAGCACAGCGTTTAGCACAGCCGTAAGCACAAGTGCCTTGGTCAACCACGCAGGAGACAAAAAGCGCAGGCGTTTCGTGCTGCGGTTGCAACCTGCAGGACATCCATACACACCCATGCAGGCAACGCGGCCAGCACAGCGGCCGGCACAAGGCTGTATCCAGGGGTCAGCAAGCGCAGGCGCGTCATGGGGTTGCAGCCTGCACCACCAGTCGATTCACACAATCAAGGCGGGGCAAGCAAGAGTGGGGGGCAAGGGAGGCTATAGCAGGCACTCAGTCTCACCAGGTAGCTGCCCTGAGTCCCCTGCATGTGGTGGCTAGGGCTGCCAGGTCCCTTGATGTCAGCAGGGACAGCAGCTGGCCCATCACCTCAGCAGGAATGTCTGCCAGGCTGGTGCCGCTGCCGCCACTGCTGCTGCCACTGCTGAAGGAACTCTTTAGTGTGAAGCCTCCGGGAGTGGTGCTGGTGCTGGTGGCTAGTGGAGCACTGGGTTCAGGGCGAGGGTTTGCAGGGGCTGCGGACACATGGTACTGCTCTGGCTGCTGCTGCTGCAGCTCCTGCTGTGGCTGTGACTGCTGCTGTTGTGCCTGCTGCGGCTGCGGTTGTTGCTGCTGCTCATGCTGAGGGGAAAGCCGCGGGGGTTGTGTCTGCTGGATGCTGATGGCCATTGGCGGCGGTGCTGTGTTGACAGAGGGCAGCTCCCTGAAGCATGACAGCAGAGTGTACCTGCTGCCTGCAGCAGCACCCTGCTCAGCCTGCTGCTGCTTATTGGGGACAGCCTGGCGAGGCAGCATAGCCTGCTGTAGCACCACACCTGAGCAGCGACAGCAACAGTGACCATGACCCGAAACAGCAACAAAAGCAGCGGGACAAGATGAAGCACACACCGAATTGCACAGGGCCTACATACACGAGGGCTGTGGTCACATCTGCTGCTCTGCTGATTGGCATGAGCCCGATGCAAAGCTGCTTGGTGATAGTTTGCTGACCCACCAAGTTCAGCATCGCAAGGATAGAGCTGCTTGAAGACTGTAGCGGTAGCAGCACTGCGCTTCCAGGTGCCATGCTGCAGCAGTGTGGCTGGAACCCCCAGCAGCAGCTTGATGAAGGGGGCAGCTGCTGCTGTTGGTTGCTGAGAAGCTTCACTGGGTGGCAGCAGTTCCGCTGAGATGTAGTTTGTCAGGCGGTTGTCATGCACGACGCGCCCGAACGCATCGAGCAGCTCAACTGCTGCTGCATCCAGCAGTTGAACTGAGCCTAGCTGCTCAGCTGCCTCGCCCTCATCCCTGCAGCACAACAATTGATGGTCCCATGCGTCAGCCGAAACCCTTCAAAAGGCTGCAACAGCCTTCAGCCAGCCCATTCAGCGCAGCTGTCAGCATTCCTGTGCCAAAAGCAGCAAGCACCTGCGACCCTCCAACCAAGTTCGCCAGCACCCAGACTGTCGATCTCTGTGATAGACCACGTGTTCAGTTGTGGGAGGAACCCCTTGCGTGGGGAGCAAACAGTATCCAAGGTAGATCGACATCCCATGCCAGGCTGGTCTCGTTCTCGAGCCTTTAAGCAAATCAACACTGACTAGAGGACAATGCAGTTGCAATACGGCGGTTGCTCGGCCCTGCTTGGAGTAGTCGGAACGGCCCTGCTTGGAACTCACACTCCCGGTAGATCACACATGACAGCACTTGATCAAGCTCATGAGCTGTCATCTCAGTCAGATTGTCAAGTTGCCTACTTGACTCACTATACAGGGCACGTCAGCTGGTCAATGTGTCGGCTTATGATTGTCCTGCAAGGCTAGAGATACAATACTGACTTTTTTCTTCTTGGGAGAGAGCACTGTGTTGTGTGGGTGCTGGAGCCCCTCCACGTTGTGATCCACCTCACGTTTTGAGGCTATGGCAGGAGACAACTGCTGCTCGCGGCCTGAATTGCTGCGCCAGGTTAATTGTGCTGGAACGTTGCGTTCAGGGGTTGAATTGAAGTGTTGCATGTGCCACCCGTCAGCGCAAAGGGTTATGCTGCAGTTGAAGCTGGATGCAACAGGGCAGTGTGCTGTGAGTGATCATGTCATGCAACATCTTGTGCTGCTGCCGTTATGCTTTAATGCCTCTGACAGTGGCTTGCTTATCATAGCTCTTGTAGCTGCGCTTACTTCACTGTTTACTGGAGAACAGGAGTGCTGCGACCAGTGTCCTGCAGACTGATGCATGAATTAAATGAAGCTGCTTCATGTGTGACACCTGCTGTAAGTCAAACATGGCAACTGACTGGTTACCAACCAAAGAGCCATACAGACAACACCCGACCTGCCATCCAGCTCGGCACAGCAACATCAAGACACAGACCAACCAAAGAAAGATTAACAGATGCACATGCAGGTGACGATCAACAATTGCCACAACTTCCATTAACTCCGCCGCAGTGATACCACACAACAGCAAAGCAGGGCCTCTCGTGTACAACTCCTGAGCATAGCTTTGAGCACTGTCTCAACACATGCAGACAACTAAAGCCACTCAGTGACCTTGCCCACTGTGATCACACACTAATGTGTGACAGCACTGTCACTTTCACAGCAAGTCAACAGCACATAGGTGTGATGGGGAAAACCATGGACTATACAATGCATGTGCTACGAACCTGGGCACAGCCTATCTGCAAACCATGGCATGTGTTCCACAACGCACTTAGACCTGGCATAATCAATCGCTACATAACACAACCTGTACAAGGACCAACAGTGCCATGGCTGACACCATGCATGATACAACAACTCAGGGCCTGATAAGTCAGGTATAGCAGACGTATAAAGTATATACAACCTGCAGCAATACAGTTACTACACATGATTGTAATTCAGTCTACTGGCACACACTGCAGATGTGGTCAACGGCAGGACACCCAATGGGGCCCGGGTCTGCCACATGATGTACAAGACATGTCAGCTTCACAGCTGACAATCAAGCAACAATGTCAACATCTTGACCGGCACAACATGCATGCAACCCAATGCCTGCTCGTCACCGCAACACCTGCTTCACCCCTTCATAGAGTCACCAGCAACCAGCTGTAGCGCTTGTTCAGCGCAAGTCAAGCAAACTGTGACAGTTGCCAGTTGTGATAACTGCCAACTACTACCCAACATCAAACTCACACAGGTCCAAGGCTACCCGTATCCACAATCCTTATGGCACAGGCCAAGTGCTGTACATGAATGCCCTGAAGCAACTGTGATGGAACTCACATCACAACTCTTACTCCTGTGCAGCGTCAGCAGCAGCAGCAGCCTGGTCCCGACCCTCTCCTGCCTCCTGGGGGGCAGCAGGGGCATCCTCGTGTGCATCTGTGGCCTGCACGCTTTGCACAGCGATGCGCCTGGGCTGGGGCTTGGGTGATGGCTCTGCCTTTGGCAGTGTGACTGTGAGCACCCCCTTGTCCAGGCTGGCACTAATGTCGTCCTCCCTGATGTTGTCAGGCAGCGCAAAGGAGCGGCAGAAGGAGACAGAGGTGCGCTCCCTCCTCACGACCTGCAGGCAAAAGTGGGGCATGAGCAGTAATGGACTCAGTGCGCTGCAGTGCAATTCAATGTAGCACTGGTTGCCAGCTGGGAAGTCTGACAGGATTATCATGGGTGCAGGTCATGCTTGCTGTGCACCACATGCATGCATCGTGCAAGTCTGGAAAACACTGGCAGCACAGGTACTGCATATACCCACGTATGCATGCATGCTACACCGTGCAGATACCCCCTGGCCGGAGAAGCTGCATCTAGCCTCTACAAACTACAGCCTGATTCACACACTGGGCCTGAAACTGCGCGGCATTGCCCTTTCTCAAGGGCGTGACTAACACCTTAGGGGGCAGCACTAGGATCAGACTAGTAGTAGACAGCATTCCTGCTCACCTTGCCATCCTGCTCCTGCTTCTTGTCTTCGTTTCTGCGGCCAGAGATGGTGATCCTGCCGTCCTTCAGCTCAATCTTGACATCATCAGGCTCGAAGCCAGGGGCATCAGCGGTCACAGTGAAGGCGTCGTCAGAATCGATGATGTCCTGCACATGAGGGAGGAGGCAGAGCGGGCCGGTGCATTTGTGTCAAAGAGCAGGGCACTCGTGTAAAGCATTTGGTTGAGCCTGTGCAGACATGTGCACCTCAGCATACTCACACCCAACAGTTTATCGTCTTCCCACACTCCATGCACACTCCATGCACATCCATGCGGTCTACTGCAGAACTCCATGCACACCCTTTCACTGCATGCATGTCATGCATCCTGTCTGTTCAGAGATTCATGCACAGCAGATGCAGCCTGACAATGCTGCGGGAAACTGATGCTGCTGAAAATCAGAAACATTTTGACACAGCTGAACTTTGCTCTGCCAGCCTGGCTTTGCAGAACCCCACCATGCATATGTTGTGTGCTGTCAGCCTTGCCCTCACTCACCATGGCAGTGGAGGGGCCCTGCTGCACCGGTAGGTCAAAAGTAGGGATAAGTCCGGATGTGAAAGCGTCCATGGCCCTATTTGCAGCCCGCAGGTCCCTGCTGCGTGGGCCAAACCCACCGAAGAAGGGGTCGAACACCATGTTGAATGGAGCCAGAGCCATTGAGGATGAAAAGCTTTTTGTGCGCGTGATCGTACGTCAATGAAGCTTTAGATGAAAAAAGGGCAGGGCGATCAGCGTTTATATACCCCTCGCGGTCAGCAATCTCGACTTTTCTAGATCGTTCCAGAACGGTCCGGAGAGTTCTGCGCAGAGCATCTAGAAGTTACATTGTTATTTAAGAAAATCAAGTGCAATATCAAAGCTCTCCTGTCGCACAAACGCGCAGTGAGGCACACATGCACACAGCCCATGATCGGAATGTACAGGTGTGTAGCTTGCATTGCTGAGGCTGCAGGTCAAATGACAGGAAAGATATAGCTACTAGGCAACACTGGATACTTTTGGGGGGATTAGAGCCTGATCGCTCTGGACCATCCAACATGTACAGTATGTGACTTTCTCAGCTGGGGTGGCTGTTCCATGGGCTTGAACCACACTCCATATTTCAGCCTAAACACGCTAATTCTGCCATCAGTATGGTGTAGTGGGCCTGACGTCCGAGACTGGGTCCTGAGACCTAGCCACTGCAAGCAGCAGTGGCACGTTAGCAGTAGGAGACCTTGCTCATCATTCAGACTGCTCATTCATTCACTGTTAGTGCAGCAGTGCTCAGCAAGCCCAGCGGGCTGCATCCATCCCAATTCCCCACCACTCCAAGAACCAGCACCACTGCTTCGCGAGCACTACTCGCATGTGGGTACTTCTACATGTTATCCACCTGCATGTGGGTGTCTCTCTTGCCCCAACCCCTCGGCATAGCAGTGCGGTACGTAAACAGTAAAAACAAAGCAGCCGAGCAGCAGGCAGTCGGGTACACGCCCTAATGAAGCTCAAACTTACAGATAAGATTCGCAAGTTCTTCGGGACGCAAGCAGAGCACCAGGACGCTGACGATGGGCTGGATGGGGATGTCCCAGCAATTGGGGGCTCTCTGCAAGCCTCTGTGGCCAATCTGGCGGCAATCAAGCCATCAGCAGGCCGGCGTGAGGCAGCCATGCAGCACAGTATGCAACAGCAGCTGCAGCAGCGACCAGGCTTCACCCCAGCTGGTGCAGATCAGGCCTACTTGGGCGGTGCTGCTGCTGAGCCAGCCAAGCAGGCAGGGCCTCATGCAGTGCACTCGCAGCAGCACGGTCCGCAGCATGCCCACGTCCCCAGCTGCACAAACTCTCAGAAGGACACAAAGGACTTCAGTGGCGGCCTGCGTACCACCGGCCAGGATGAGTCATACACCCTGCAGAACGAGGTGTACTTCCCGCAGCTGCTGCTGACCCTGCAGGGGGGCACGCCAGAGCAGAAAGCAGTGGCAGCTGAGGCCCTATTCAACTACACAGCAGAGAGCGATGCAGCAAGGCAGCGGGCCACTCAGGCTGGTGTGGTGGCCCACCTGGTGGACCTCCTGCGCACAGGCACTGAGCATGGCAAGATGTATGCAGCATACACGCTCAGCTCCCTCACCACAATTGATGAGTCTCTGGAGCAGATGCACAACCACGGGGCCATTCCTGCACTCATCGACATCCTGTCTGCGTGCCCACTGCTAGTGTGCAAGAAGGGCGCCATGCGAGCTCTGGGCAGGTTGGCCCGCAGCGATGATGCAGCACAGGAGATTGTAGCAGGTGGGTAGCAGCAGTCCAGCACACGCAGAGTTCAACTCATTGATACAAGGATGCAACAGCATGCAGCAGCTGCACTGCCAACAGCGTGCTGGCGGGTAGCATGCTCCTGGCTGCAAGTCCCGCCCACCACACAACACGTCATGAATCGCTTTGCTGTCCTGCCCATTTGTTGCTGCAGCTGGTGGCCTTGGGCCCATCATATCCCTGCTCAGCAGACCAGACAGCAGCCTAGTCCGGCGCTGCTTGATTGCTCTGTATTTCATCGGCGCCGACAAGGACGCCCTGCAGCAGGCAATCGGAGCTGCAGGGGCACTGCCTCAGCTGCTGCTGCTGGCACGCAGTGAGAGCCCTGATGTGCAGGCAGAAGCGACTGATGTGCTCAAAGTGCTGTGCCGGTAAGCCCCAACAGCTGTTGCCAGCACAGGTGCTGGCCTGTGCTGCTGTTGTGCAGTCCTGCATTCAGCCAGTGACCTGATGATACTGTGTCCTGCAGCTGAGCGCCCACCACACACAGGACCTGATCATGCTGTTGTCACTGCTGTGTCCTGCAGGAACGCTGCTTGTGGCCGAATGCTGGCAGAACTCAACGGCATCGAGGTGCTTGTGGCTACCGCGCACTCTGGGCTGACATCTAGGACAAAGGTGAGTGATGAAGTGGCTCAACAGCAAGCCTACAAGCAGCTGGAGACCGCCGCCAGCAGTGCCTGCGGGCTGCTGTGCGTGAGCGCTCTGCGTGCATGATGACGGTGACAATGATCCTTACCTCAAAGCCTCGCACCTTGCATGCCCATGCTTGCCCCTCAACAAGCACTGTGCGCTGCTCATACTGTGCTGCAGGCGGCTGCTACGCGTGCGCTGCAGCGACTGCATGACATTCCTGAGCTGAAAGATGCCCTTGCTGCCAGCACAGCGTCAAGCATGTCTCTGGAGGCCAGCATGTCTCCCTCGCACAGCAGCCAGCTCAACAGCAGTAGTGCAGCCCCAGTCGCAGCTGCCATCATTGCCGCAGCCACGGCTGGGTCCCAGCACAGCCCCACCATGCAAGCAGGTGCCGCGGCGCAACCAGCCCTGGCAGTTCATCGGTCGCCTGTGCAGACAGCACATGCCAGCACAAACCTGCCTCCTCCTGCAGGAGGGCCTGCAGCGGCGAGTCCGCCGCCTCCTGTAGTGTGTTTCGCTGGCGGGTCAGAACCCGAGGACCTCAAGCAGTTGGCGCAGGTGCTGGCATCAGGGAACAGCAGGTGGCTGCGGGAGAAGGCGGCTGCAGCAGTGGAGCAGCTGGCGACAGACAACCCAGTGGCCTGCAGGTGCGTGTGCTTAGGCCTGTTCGTGTGAGTGCTGACAATGGGCTGCCTGGGGTAAGGTCTGTGATTCAACATTTGATCACAGCAGTGGGGAGCGCTTGCTGACAGAAGCATGTGCTTCAAGCTTCAAGTTGCTGTGTTGCCGTTTGCTGTGCAGGGACCTTGCGGGCCTTGGTGTGCTGCCAGCACTGCTGGACATGCTGGATGCGGCCAACAACAGCAGTACGCGGCGCGCAGCAGCGCGAGCGCTGGGTCAGCTTAGTGATGACGCAGTCATGCTGGTGCACATGGCGGATACTGGTGAGCAAGGGCTCCCACCATCAGCTGTCTGCAGCAGCTGTTGCATGAAGGTTCTGCGGTATCAACCGACTCAACACATGATGTGTTTCCTAACAGCCGCATCCTGAGTTGCCCCTGAGCGCATGCGTTGCCTGCTTTGCGATTGCGCAGGTATCGTGGCCAACCTGCTTCTAGCGGCACCTCAGTTGACAGGCTCGGCACAGCGGGGCGTCATGCGGGTCCTGCACTCCCTGGCGAGTGTTCCGCATGCAGTCAGCACGTGCTTCCCAAGGCAGCAGGCTGTGCACAGCATGATGCAGGTCCTGGAGGGCAGGCCCAGCAGCCCCACAACAACGGGGCCAGCAGCAGATGGTGCAGGGCAGCACAGCCTCGTCAGCGGCGGCAGCAACAGTGGCATAGTTAGTGGGCCTGATGCTGGCGTGTCCCCTAGGGCGCTCGAGGTGCTGCTGGCTGTGTGCAGGGCTGACGAGACAGCGCTGAGGGAAATCAAGGACTATCCAGGTAGGTGTAGCTGGTGTGCAATCACATATAGCTGTCAGCACAGGGCTCCGCTGTGTGTTGCTTGCCACCCCAGCTGTGTGCAAACATGCCAGCGGCGCTACGAAGGCACCAAGCAGCAGTATGCACATGACCATTGCAGCTTGATGGGACTGTGTGCCGTGCCGCCCTCACAAGCCCACTTCGCCAGGTCATGCTTTGTGCCGTTGTATGTGCAGGTGGTTTCAAGGCGCTGGTCAGCCAGCTGCAGCACGGCACACGCAGCTCAGCAAGTCTGATATTGCAGCTGCTCGCCATCCTTGCTCAGCACAAGCAGCACCAGGAGGATCTTCTCAAGTGTGGGGTGGTGCCAACACTGCTCCTGCTGTACCGCTCAGATGACAGCGCAGTCGCACTGCAGGCAGCGCGGATCATGGAGTCTCTGTCTGAGCCAGCCTCCAGCATCCTGCAGCGCTCGCTGTCTGCTGGCAACAACAACGGCCGCATGGCTGACAGCAGCAGTGGCAGCAGCAGCTGCGGCAACACACCCACTGCAGCAGGCACAGCAGCAGCAGCTCAGCCATCGCCACTCTCCGAGCCACGAGCACAGCAGCAGGCAATGGCAGGTCACACCAACCAGCAGGCGCTTGCCAGCACCAGCAGCGACAACAGCAGCGCAGACCACGGCACATGCCCAAGCTTCACCAGCAGCATGGGTGGCAGTGGTGTTGGCAGCAGCACACCTGCCCAGCATCCTCAGGAAGCAGCCATGTCCCTTTTGGGACCCCAGCAGAAAGGCCACAACAGGTCTGTGACAGCACCAGGTTCCAGGCAGCCAGGGGGCCCCGGTTTGGAGCCGTCGACACTCGGCAGGCACTCTAGCACCATGCCCATATCACCCAGCAGCCATGCAAGCCAGGTGGTGGGTCCGCCATCCATGCAGCAAGATGCCACCGCAGCCCCAGCAACAGCACCGTCAGCAGGTGCTGAAAGCAGTGGCCAAGCAGCGTCCAGCAATGCAGCAGCGCAGCCCAGCAGCAGCAGCAGCCCGCCCAGCGACAAGGCCGCTTCCGCAACTGCGCACAGAAACAGCAGCAGCCCGCCGCGTAGGGTGGCAGCAGTAGCGGCAGCACTGGAGGCAGCAGCTCTCCACATGTCCACAACTTCAGATGCAAGCAGCCAGCTGCCACCCTCTCCAAACGCAGGCCGTGCCAGGCAGAGCAGCATCCCTGCACTCAGCAGGGCAGGCAGCAAGACTCCAACTGGGCTAGGCCACACACCCCTTGTCAGGCGGCCCTCATTTGGCAAAGCAGAGCAGCCAAATGAGCTGCAGCAGCCTTTGCAGCCCCAGGAACATAAAGAGCAGCCAATCCCCAGCTCAACGCAGCAGCAACAGCAGCAGCAGCAGCAGCACGTGCAGGAGGAACTGTCACACCCAGAGCAGAAGCAGCCGCCACATCCGCAGCAGGTGCAGCAGCGGTCGAGTCAGCAGCAAATGCCCTCCAGGCTGCCCAGGCGGTTGCCACAGGCACCAGGAAGCAGCACTGCCAGCAGCCCCAGCAGCACCCCTGTTGCTGACCCTGGCAGCCGCACCAGCACTCCTGACCCCATGAAACGCAAGCAGCACGCCGGGCCCTCCGCAACCACAGCAAAGCTGCCCCCAGGCAGCCCCACTGCTGCCCCTGCTGCGGCCTCCAGCCGGTCCCCTAGTGGGTCAGCTGTGCACTTGCGCGTTCTGGCAGCGCAAAAGCAGTCGCAGAAGCACCTGTCGAGTGCTCCAGATGCAGGCAGCGACACGCCAGCGCCACCTGCAGCAACACCAGCAGCATCGCCTGGCTCTGGACAGCAGTCCTATGACTCAGCGGGTACAGGCAGGGTCATGCAGATGGCAGCAGCCATTGCAGCAAATGCAGAGGCGGTCGCGCGGTCAGCATCACCACAACGCCCCAGCAAGCAGCCGCAGGCGCAGGCGCAAGCACAGCAGCACCAGCAGCAGCAGCAGTCGACCTCACAGCAGCAGGAACAGCAGCAGCAGCATGACGAGGAGATAGCACTCCCGCCGCCACCAGCAGCAGCGACAGCAGCCGCGCTTGCAAGGGCTGCTGCAGCGGAAAATGCAGCATATCCGCCAGCGCAGGAGGCAGCTGGGAGCAGCAAGGCAGCAGGTGAAGCGGGGCCTAGCGAAACAGCAGTTGCAGCGACGCCGGGTCCTGCTGCCGCAGCTCCTGCCAAAAACGGCAGCCCGCCAGGCCCAAGGCCAGCGGGGCCCTCTGCAGCTGCTGTTTCATTGCAGGACAAGGCAAGGGGCAGCAATGGAGCGTCTCCGGGACACCCAGCTGCTGCTGATGGTGATGACCTGCTGTCTTCCACATATGACAACCTGCATGGCTTGCTGCTGAAGAAGGGCGACATTGAGATCTGCAGGTGGGTGCAACCTGGCATGCGCCGTTCCTTCAGAAAGCCTGCTCAGCCTGTCTGCACTGCATGTGTCTGCATGTATTGTGAAAGGAGTTTTGCGGGGTGCTGCATATATGGCAGCGTTTCAATCCCAAGCGTCAGGCTTCTGAGCACATGGGTACAGCTGATTGACATGAGGTCCCCGTGCTGCTGTGCAGGACCGCGGAGGGGCGCAAGTGCCGGTTGGGTGAGGGTGGCTTTGGTGTGGTGTACAAGGCCGTCATGAACGGAGTGGACGAGGTTGCTGTCAAACTGGTCAAGGTGAGCGGGCTTGCTGCTGGTGCTTCAAGCAGGGCTGTGGACGTTGCTGTTGTGGGTGACTGGGTTACTGGAACGCAAGCTTATGTGTGAGTGCCTTCTCTGCAGGGTTTTTTACCCGTGTGTGCCAAGTCATGCTGTGCCGTGCTGTGCTGTGCTTTGATTGCTGCTGTCCCCTGCAACTGCTTTGCTGTGTTTGCTGCACTGTTGCTGGGCTGTTGCTGCCGAAAACCCCAGGCTGAGACCCCCAGCCGCAAGGAGCTTGAGTTGTTCCTGAAGGAGGTGCAGACCCTGGCCAAGCTGCACCACCGCAACATTGTGCAGTTCTATGGGGCCTGCCTGGAGATGGGCAGCATGTTCTTTGTCACTGAGCTCATGAAGGTGGGAGAGTGTTCATGCATCCATCACGTGGCATCAGGAGCCTTGAAAGCCTGACACGGTCGTGATTGCATATTTGAGATCGATGGCATGAAGTCTTGGGACATGCCTGGTATGGTTACACACACTTACGGGGATGCGGCAGCACATGGTAGTGCAGCAGCCTTGAAACATCATGAGCAGCCGCCCGTGAGTGACTATAGGTTGCATGTCCAGTGTCATGAGGTGTGCTGTTGCCTGTGCTGTTGCGGCTCCTGTCCCAGGGCGGCGACCTGTACTCGGCGCTGCGTCACCACTCAGAGACCATGAAGTGGGAGCGCCTGGGCAGGAAGGTGGCCCTGGACGTAGCACTGGGGCTCAACTATCTGCACGCGCAGGTGAGCAGCAGCACCGTCTTGATCTGCTCCTACACTGCTTGTGCTGCACATGAAAGGCTGGGACCCATCAGGCAGATACCACGAGGCTGGCTGGGCAGTGCTGAGGATGAACCACTGTCCCAAGTTCGTATACCGTGCTCAGTGCGACCGCTGGCCTTGACTGTGTGGTGCCCGGTGTCGCTGTGTTGTTACTGCAGCGTCCGCCGATGATGCATCGTGACTTGAAGAGCCCCAACGTGCTGCTGAGCGAGGAGGGTGTGGCCAAAATTGCTGATGTGGGCATGGTGCGCAGCCAGGTCAAGGACCTGGTCACCGCACAGCCAGTCATGACGCCTCTCTGGGCAGCACCTGAGGTGGGTTGCTGTGTGCTAGCCATGGTCCGCTGGCATTGTAGTTGGCTGCGTCAGACTGGGCCCACTCACAACTGGAGCCTCAGGCAGGATGGGCTTGCCTTACATGCCAGGAGGGAAGCTAGAGGTGCTCCAAGAGCTGTTGGGAGGGTCAAGCCTTACCTCGCTCAGATGCCTCCAGAGCTGACTGTTTGTGCGTGCCTTCGTCGACAGGTTGTGCGCCACGAGCGTGCCTCCATCAAGGCAGACATCTGGAGCTATGGCATCCTGATCTGGGAGCTGATCACCGGGGAGGATATCACAGAATACCAGCCACTCAGCATCAGCAGACAGGTGGGTAGACCTGCAGCATGAGGACCCTGCATGGACATAGCAGACAGACTTGATAACAGACTGGAGACCTTAGATCAACAGAATTTGGGCGTGTTGTTGCGTGAAGACACTTGTGGTGTGCGGTCTTCCGGCCCGACTCCTCTGCTGCCTGCCTGCCTGCCTGCCTGCCTGCAGGTGGGCCCTAGCCCCAATGCCAAGGCCATGGCCCTCCCAGCACGCTGCCCAGCAGTCGCACGCAAGCTGTTTGTGGCATGCACCCAGATGGACCCAGAGCGGCGCCCACAGGCGCAGCAGCTGGTGGAGTGGCTGCGTGCTGACATCGCCGCCAGCAGGGCTGAGCAGCAGGGCTCTGTGAGAGGCAGCCATCCCCAGCACGCACAACTGCTGCAGTCAGCAGGGGCTGGGAGCAAGCCGCCTGATGCTCATGTCTGCTCAGCTCGCGCTCTTCTGGCAAGTGACGCTCTCTGTTGCGGGGCGCATGAGTGCATCAAGGCTGTTTACAGGCAGCGTCAGCAGTTGCGGGCTCAACAGAGTCAGTCAACACCTACCGGCGCTGGTTGGTGTCTCCATCTGTCTTTGCTGGCCATTACACTTCAGATGATAACAGCAGGCATTCCTGCATGTGCAGCAGATGTGCACATGCGTTGCTGCAGTACTGATGCTCCTGGCTCTAGCAGGCCACTCCAGCTGGTGCCATGAGCGCAGGCTGAATGGGCCGTGAAGGCCAGACAGGGCAGCCTTGTCACAGCTGCACGGCCGGCACCCTTCTCCAGCATCCGGTATGGACAGCCGATTTGTTACCGTATATTCATATGTATATTTGTGCATCATTCGACTGTTCACACAAAGCAAACCCAGCCTGTCCTTCACACTGGATAGTGTGTGAGCGCACGCTGCAGCTGGCCGACATGCTACACTGTTAGACATATACTATCTGGTACTAGTGATACAGGGGCGGGGCACATTGAGGCATGCTAGATACTCGGTCGTTTTATCGTCAACTGGCGCGGATCATGCAGTTGTCCTGTGCTACACTGTGCTGTGCATACCTGTACACACCTGGCGCGCGTCCACAACTGTGTGTCTGTGCGCGTATCATCTTGTCAGTGCATATGCGGTTCTGCACATGAGCCGTGCCGTTGTGCTCTTCAAGCATCTGGCAGATCAGTAAATTGAGATGTGCAGTGTGCCTGCCATAGGGGCAGGTCGCAGGCCTACGCCTCGACTGAGCTGGTGCGGTTTGTGTGTAGCTGTCTCATGGGGAGGCAGGGTTAGGCAAGAGTCTCATGGTGGCGTTGGCAACAGGTGGCGCCCTGGGGTTGTTGCGCGGGGTTGGCCATTGATGGTAGCTGCCGTGTCTGCCTGGTTACGTGTTGTTCGCCTGGGATGTTTCAGGCAGTGCTGTGGCAAACAAAAAAAGCATGTGTGTCGCTAGTGCTCATGCTTGCTGGCCGCCGCGTGTGGGCTGCGTGCACGCATACTTGGTGCAAAATGCAATTGACAGCCTCGGGCATGCAGTGTTAGCTGCCATTGCAGCTAACAGCGCAGCAAGGGTCGATGTTGTTTGTTGGTTTTGAGACTCCCAATCATGATTGAACTAGATGGGACAGGATCAAAGGCATGGCCAACTGTGGTTACAACACACCATGTCTTCCATCAGAATCATCTCTTTGCTTTTCCTTGTTGTCACCATTCTTTGGGAGTGGTTCTTGCCCTTCAATTGTAACAGCCTGCTACAGCCTCAATGAGCTGGACACCATCAGACAGGCCACTCGCAGTATCATGCATATGAACAATTAGACATGATGCATGTGATCATGATCGCACAACCATGCACTACTGTGCATTCTATCAGCAGCTGTTCACGCCGCAGCTTTCTGACAGCAGCAACGTTAGCTCAGCTGCTTGTGACGCAGCGCCAGGCCCAAGCCGCAGAGGTAAGAAGTTGCAACCTTCTGCCCAGAGCTCCTGCTGAATTCACCCAATGCTTGCCCAATGGACTTGCTGCCACAACTGCTTATCTTGATCCTCCTTGTCAACCACAGCACATACTCACGTGATGCTGCAGGTGTTGCGTGTGGGCCCTGATCACCAGTATAAGACCATTGGTGCGGCCATTGGTGCTGCACAGCCCAATGCCACTGTGCTCATTGATGCGGGCCGGTGAGCTAAGGGCTCACGCAGGTACATCCTAAGAATGTTACGTGTGCACATTCAGTGCATACAGCAGCAGTGGTGTGATGCTTGTTTGTTCGTAACTCGAGGGGTGCAGCTGTCGTTGCTCCTGTCAGTTGGGATTCAATGATACTCCATGATTGAGTATGGATGCTGCCGTGCAGGTACGAAGAGCAGCTGTTGCTGACTGCAAGCATCAAGCTGGCAGCGGCACAACAGGTGCGCACAACATGCCGTGACAGCACTTGCACATGTCATACTCTGCTTCTTGATGGACAGCTAGCTGCAGGTGCTCAGCCTTGTGTAGCGCATGTAGAGCGCTGCAGGTGCTCAGGGTCCAGCAAATGTCGAGCTGGTTCATCAGACCACACTTGAGCTGGTTTGCATGAACAAGGGTGAAAGCAATGCTCCTGACCACCATGCATAGCTGCAGGTGTGGCACTTGTCAGACAAGGTCACTACCCGCATTTCGTGCTTGTGAGGCACCAGCAAGCCAAGTTGATGCCAGATCATGCTGCTGCTGCTGCTAAGAAGGGTGTTAGGCCTCTCTCGTCGCTGGGAGCACTGTGACCTTGGCCCCCCGGCAGCCTCGGCTGGTGTGTGTGTGTGGCCAGCCGGTGGGCATCCGGCCCCCTTGTCTTCTTCAAAAAAAGTTCATGCTGCTTAACCTTGCTCATGCAGGCTGGCAGCGTGGTGATCACCTGCAGCACACAGCAGCCATACCGTCACTGCCTTGAGGTGCCCAGCAGCAGTCAAGCTGTGGAAGTCACAGTGCAGGGCGTACGGTTTGAACACTATTCAAAATCGGTTGCCAACAACTACTGCATCTTTGCTCAGGCGCGCAGATATATCCCCCTTTGGTACTGCTGTTGTGCCCCTGTAGCGCCTGTAGGGCCGGTGTGACAGCTGTGAGAAACTTCTTGTGGCAAACATGCTCCCTCTTGGCCAATGCTCTTTGATGCACTAAGGAATGCCAGCCGTCTCCATGACTTTGGCGCCCTTTCAATGCACAGTCACCATCAGGCAGGAATGCATGGAATCTCCGTGTGACTGACCCTCAGTGTTGTGCATATGCCTTGTTTGGGCTGCCTGTATCAACATGCACACCAAGGTTTGAATCCTCCCCAACATACTGTGTGTGTGACACACAAACGCACACATCTCACCAGCTGCTCCTGCTGTTCGTGTGCGTGACCCTTAGGGTGGCCGTGTGCACCTAAGTGAGTGTGACATCACTTCATCAAGTGGTGTGGGCGTGGGCGTGGAGGGTGCAGCTGTACAGCTGACCAGCTGCCGAGTGCACGACTGCGAGCGTCATGGTGTGGCAGTGTTTGGCTCCTTGGAAGGTGAGCACGTGCCACCTGATCTTTGATGGGACTTTGCACGCTGGGTTAGTGACTTGAAGGCGTGGAAATCGAAGCACCCCTGCGTCGCCTTTTGAGGACTGCCAGGCTTATCTGCGGGTTTATCAGCAAGTGCCACTTGATCTTGATGGGACTTGGGCCAGGCCCTGATGCTTGGGTTTTTGGCTGTGTGCCAGCCAGCGTCATGGCATTTTGGAGCCTGCTGTTGCATGCAGCAACTACTGCCTTGGCAACCTAAGCAAGGCTGAGCCTGGAGGTTCCAGTGTCGGTATGGGCACAGCGTGATGCGGCTGGCACAGCAGTGGAACACTAAGTGGCAGCCCTAGTTGGCTTGGTGTGAGCGAACACTCACACTCACACTCATACGGTTTGAAACCAATAGGTAAGGTCGTGATTCTGCAGCATATTGCAATCTGGTCCTGGCCTATTAGGACTCCTAGTGAGCTGAGCTCATGCTGTCACATTGGCTGCTGGGTGCAGGTGCTCCTGGACGCTGTGAGGTGTCTAACTGTGTCATCACCAGCAACAAGTTGAATGGCATCCTTGCCAAAGATGGTGCTGAAGTGCTTGTGAGCAGTTGTCAGCTGACAGACAATGGGCAGTACGGGGTACAGCTGTCGTACTGCAGCGCTGAGATGAAGGGCAACCAAGTCACCAGGAATAAGCAGGGCAGTGTAGCTGTTGAGATAGGCACAGTCACTGTTGATGAAGAGCAGGTAGAGGCAGGCAATACGTTGTCTGAGCCCCTGACGCTGTTGTAACAACACTTACTGAGAACTGGTGGTGACGGGGTACAAGATGTGCGGTGCTGCGCAACTGCGCAGTTCCTTGAGAAGTCTGTCTTGGGCAGCACGCAGCTGCCACTTCCCTCTTGAGGACTGTCAGTCACCATCTGTACCTGAGCAACCTTGTGGAATGCACTGGCTTTTGCACTCACCTGTGCCACCTGTGCTTCGAAGTGCACCGTGCACTGTGCGCATGACTGAAAAGGTAGTATACATACGTATGATGAGCATGGCTGCTGCTAGGACAATGCTAGGACCCAGCGTGTGCTGTTGGTTGCTGGGCCACGCAGGTCACACACAAGTTGCCCAGGCGCCACCCTGCCAACACTGACCCCAGACCCTTGCAAAAACCACAAGGGGGCCTATAGGCAGCTGCTGGGCCCCGGAAAAGGCATGTCGTGTCTGCAACTGATCATAACAAGCAGTCCCATGGCCTAAGTTGTCTGCTGCTGTCTGCCTTGATGAATCTTCCTCAACAACTGATGTGGTCCGGTCAGCCACTGATCTGGTGGAGCAGTACTGTACTAGCTGTAGCTACAGCCTTGTAGGTGGGCTGGTGGGGACCGCGCTGCGTGTGATTGGGACAAGTTTATTCACCTTTAGCCACTGGCTATCCATGCAGGGTCTTGCAGGGAGGCGCACGCTCCTTCCAGTACAATTGGATGCGCAAGCTGGAAAGTTCGAAGTTAGCAAATCAGAGCCCCGCCGTCAGTATAAATGCATGAAACTTCAGGATAGAAGTCATAATGGTTATCAAATCTGCCCTCTTCTACAGCAAGCTTGCAAACACACACTCAGTCAACATGGTCGCATTCATCCCCTGCAGGAACATGCGCATTGCTTGCCAGCCTAGCGCATGGCAAACGGCATTTGTGACCCCCATGCATCTGGCCTGGCAAGGCGTGGCGACGCATGTGGTGAGTGAACAGCATCAACCATTACTGTTCTCTGCTTCTGTGCACACTGTGGCGGTATGCATGCAAGTGCCATACATGATGCAACAGGGAGCAGTCATTAATCAAATGTTCAAATCTGAGACAGGGAAATGCATGCATGCAGTTGATCTGATGCATATGCAACCAAAGACACGGATTGAGTGTTTGCATATGGGGAAATGCATGCATGCATATATGTTTCCTCTGCTGCCCTTTCGTCTTTCCCCATCATCTGGCCTTGGGTTCCCGGTATGGTCTCTCCTCTCTATTTTGCATATGATCTGATGCAATCAAAGCCCACTATCACCCTTTGCTGCTGTGCTGCTCCTCACACCTGCAGGATGCGTCAGAGACTGAGACTGATTACAAGCTACGCATTGACCTGCCAGGCTTCAGTGCCGAGGAAGTAGACATTGAGCTGCAAGGCAACAAGCTGACCATCTCAACCAAGAGAGACCAGCCCAATGACGGCACTGCTCAGGTGGGAGATGTAATTCAGGAAGTCCACGTGTGATTGTGACAACTCTTGAGAGCCATTGGTGTATCCATGCAGTTACACAGCATGCCTGTTAGTCACAGAGGATGCTTGCAAGGCATCAAACACTGGGGAGAACTGCCAGTCTGATGAACCCAGGAATAAACCTTCATTCACAGCAGCAGCACCACACCATTGCACCCACACAGGCTGAAACAGTGCAGTCCTGCAGGACCTGGCTGTCAGCACAATGGAGTCTATGTATCTTGCTCGACATGCTCAACACTGCACAGGCACCGCAATGCTCAGGCACCCCACTGCGCACAATGGTTCCACCTTGAACCCAACACACCTGCATGCCTTCCACCTGTCTGCCCTTACCCCTTGCCACCCCTTCCAACAGGCCCCCCAGCGCAAAGCCTCCGTCTCCTTCTGCCGCTCCTTTGCGCTGCCTGACAACATCAGGGAGGACGACATCAGTGCCAGCCTGGACAAGGGGGTGCTCACAGTCACACTGCCAAAGGCAGAGCCATCACCCATGCCCCAGCCCAAGACCGTGGCAGTGCAGGCGAAGGATGCAGCTGCTGCTGTTGGTGAGGATGATGCACCCGCACCTGCAGCAAGGGGTCAGGCTGAGGGCAAGGGCAGCTCAGCACCACAGGGCCAGTGCATCTTCAGGCCCTGGGGCAGGTGCAACAAGTAACCGTTGTGCCTGACTGTAAGGCATCTTGCATGGCACGTCGGCTGTTGGTGTCAGATCTCAGTGACCCTGTCTTGCCAGTCCTGGACGGTGATGAACCGCCATCAACAGTTTATGTGAGAGTGTGTAGTAGAGTGGTGCAGCTGGGTTCACACCGCAGCAGGCACACTGGGTTGTTTGTCATTCAAGTCATACCTCACTTTGTGCATACTGACAGCGCTGCATGGAATTATTCTTCATCAACCTGTTGACATGCACGCCGTGGGGGCTTTGGCATACACGTGCATGTTCCCATACACTTTCCTGCTGCTGCATGCCTGCTGCCGGGCTGTGTACACTTACCTGTGCAGCACTGCATTGTTTTATCTGAACCGTCTGCATGTACACGTGTTGGCATGAACGCTCCAGCATGCATGTGCATGCGCTTGTATACATGGTTGTTGCTGCATGCACGGCCTTGCTGCAACATGCAAGGCACGCATGAGCTGTTGCTGCAAACAAACAAACAGCAAACCATGCATCTGCCACTGTTGTGGCTAAGTTGTGGCTGAGGTGTACTGGACAGCTGTGATGTGTTGTGTCACCTTTGCTATGTGATGTCATCATCGACATGTGTGCTGGTTGCTGTTCCTGTTGATAAGGGGACTGCCTTTGTAAAATCCATGTTCAAGGCTGCAACCAGTGCTATGCTGCATAGTTGTGTGCATAACACAGCACCCTGCCACATGGCCAATCCCACACCGCATGCATGGGTCATCATCTTGCACGGCAGTACAGTCAGCTGCCTGCTGCCGTCGGCGTCAGCACTGCAGTGAATTGACTTGCCATTGGCTGCTTCAGCAAAGGCTGCCTGCATATGTGGAGACAATGGAGCAGCACAGCAACAGCAGTAGCGCTCACACAAGGCACAGCATAAAGTCGATACGATGAGCATGCAGCAGCAGAGGTAAGAGACAGCAGGAGGTTTCAGGGGAAAGCAAAAGCAGAACAGATGGTACACACATTGTTGTATGCATGACGGAGACAAGTGTCCACAGGGCATTGTTTTTGTCACCACCAAGTCCAATATGCAATGTACTCATGCATGCAACCACGCAACATCAACACCAGACCCAAGACACCACAGCCATGTCAGTCGTTTCACTCCTGCCAGGGATGAACCTGTGGTGCGTACACCAGCCCACTACTTTGCAGCATGCGCCTGGCCCAACACACATGCAAGCAGTAGGCCAGGCAGGCTGCAGAAGCACAGGGCACAGCAGTATCTGCTGGACTACAGCACCTGGGCTTCCCGGTGTGATCTCTCACTCCAGTACTAACCAGGCCCAGTCAGGCTTAACTTCCGAGATCTTACGGGATCGGGTGTTTCAGTGACTGGTGGGGCCGTAGTCCAGGGAGGGTGGCAACATGTGCCGGGTTGCGGCCACGAGGGCCCAAAGAATCAATCAACACAGACAAAATAACATACATTCAATATCACATCCATAAGATGGGGTGCCATACAACAGCTGACAACTCAGGCGATGTTGTTGGCAGCGCCGGGAGCTGCTGCTGCAAGCTCCTCAGCCAGCACGGCCGCAGAAGCCAGCTCACGCAGCTTTGCACGCCATGCAGGCTGCGCTCGCGGCTTCCAAGGCTTGGGCACAGGCTGCACCACGCGGCGCTGCTGCTGCGACTGTGTTCGCTGCTGCGCGGCAGGCGGGACGACCAGCCTGCTGCTGACAGCCTTGCTGCTGTTGGCCCTGCTGACTGCAGTGGAAGACGCAGCTGGCTGTGCAGGTGCAAGGTGCTGGAGTAGGGGCTGTGTGGCTGCAGCTGCTGCTAGGTCGAGCTGGCTGCAGACTGCACCACTGCCTTCACAGCTTGTCTGACAGCTGACCACTGAGGATGCAGCTGCTGCGGCAGCAACGGCTGTAGCTGCTGCTGAGCTGGGGCTACCAAAGCTGCAGCTTGCGGCGCTGTTGTACTTAGCAGCCAGTGCTGCCTTGGTGCGCTTTGCTGTTGGCTGCTGCACAGCAGCTGGTGGTGGGAAGCCACTGCTGCAGCCCTGCTGGTGTGCTGGCTCAAAGCTGCAGGAAACAGCCTGGGATGTGCTGCCAGCCAGTGCAGCTGGTGCACTGCGCGCGGGCTGGTGCTGCTGCAGCAGGCTGCACTCTGGGCTCCCTGCTGCTGTGTCTGTGGCTGCCATGGCTGAGTGTGGTCGCTTGCTTGACTTGCTGCTGACAGTGCCAGCTGCACAACCGACTTGGCAACCTGACTCCAGGATCGTGACAGACACAATGCTGAACTGCTCAGAGGCTGCATCAAGGTCGTCGCTGTGGGACTGCTGTTGATACATTTGGCCCCTGGTCAGCGGCTGCAGGCCCAGACACTCTGCAACCTGCCTGTGCGTCCTGAGGGTCTTGCCACAGGGGCTGTGGTAGAAGTTGTCTGTGGTCACACCCTGGCGTCCATGGCGCCTGCTGGTGATCCTGAAACGCAAAGCACAGTCCCAACCCTCCGGCAGGGTGCCCCCTGCAGCACAGACAGCCCTCAGATCAGTCTCTGCTGCTGCAGGGCTAGCTGCCACAGGGGGGCTCCTCGTCCCCCACAAGCACTCACCACATAACTCCACGTATGCCTGTAAGTTCTTGAACGCCTTGTCACGCCTGATAGCTTGCTCCTCCTGCGGCCGCCGAACCAACGCCCGTCAGCATCGACCTCTCCAAACATCCACAGCATCGGCCTTGGCTTGCTGGAGGGGCCCTCGGCTTACCGCTGAAGGCAGGGTGACTTCAAGTCCGTCCAGGCTGAGTGAGGAGTCCTCCTGGTATAAATCCATCGCGAGCTCTGTTTGGCTGAACGGAACTGCTGTGGCCCGACACAGCAGAAGAGAACCGTTGTATGGGCTTGATAAGATTGCAGAACACGCACAGCAAAGGAAAGGTGTACCTGGCCAGGCTTGGGTTTGTGGTTTTTGCTCATTCACTTTCCCTGCTTCAAGCTGGGAGGCTATGTGCATGTGCGGTGATGGCATGAAATGGCTACCTTTGGCCGTATGCTGGCAGGATCAAGTCAGGACAGCTGCCCATGTCCGTAGCCGGCCAGACTGGCCCACTAGTGGCACGAAGGTAAATTAGGGTAAAGCCCGATAATGTTAACCAGTGCAATTTCGACATATTGTCGATCATACATTCTTGTACTTTTGACCTGAAGTCGATTTTACAGGCCACCAGCAAACTCAACAACCCAGATCAACAGCACAGTCTGCCAGGCACACAGCCGCTGTTTCCTGTGCCTGATATGGCCCCCACGTGTGATTCCGCACCATCGCAATAGAGATCAACGTAGATAGCAGCCATGGATGATGATGAGCAGCTCTGCTTTGCAGATGTAGAGGATGATGAGGATGAAGCTGACATAAGGCCAGAGCTACTACAGGAGTACAGGCACCTGTATGCACAGCACAGGGAGGACAGGCAACAGCATGAGGAAGAAGTGCTCCAGTCGAGGGCCAGGCACAGTGTAGCAACAGGCCCAGGCAGGGGGCGTGCAGCCCCACGACGTGCTGCTGGTGAACCAGCTCAGTCACAGCGCAGGCAGCGTCGGCGGTACACAAGCAGCCTTGCAGATGCAGCAGGCAGTCACAGCTTTGGGGCTGTTGGTGAAGAGGCCATGGATGCTGCTGAAGTGCCACAGGGGCTAGAAGCAGAGGACGATGTGATAGATGTACAGCGCTTTGTAGCACAGCTAGCTGCAGAGGCAGCAGCAGCAGCAGCAGCAGCAGAAACTGAACCAGGCTTTGTGTCAGAGGGAGAAGAGCCCAGTGAATGGAGCCAACGCAGTGCGCGTGCAGAAGCAGGATGGCGTCAGCAAGCACCACTCCTGGGTGCAGCGGTGCTGCAGGCGGCAGCTGCGCCGGACCCCCAGCAGATCTGCAGTGTGTGCAGCACAGAGCAAGGGTGCACAGTGCGGTATGTGTGGAGCCAACCAGTTGCTTACATGTTTGCATGCGGAAGCAGCAGCCAGGCGTCAACAGCTACGCAGTCCATCATGAGGCATGTGCTGAGTATGCACCCTACAGTCATTCTCTTGTGTGTCTGTTGTCTGCAGGTGTTGGTCTTGCTCACCAGCTGCAGGGTGTGCTCTGCTGTGTAGTGCTTGCGACCAGGCAGCACATCAGCACCTGCACCTGCACAAACGGCAGCAGTATGAGGACAGCTGCTGGAAGGAGATGCCAAGGGCTGACCCTGTGGCGGGTGGGTCGTGGTTGGTGCTGGTCAGCACACATTGGTGTGCTGCGACATCCTGTAACTGAATGCTTGTGCGCGCTGCAGGTTACTTCCTGTGCATACCCGGCGAGTGCCGACACTGCCACGGCACCGACATTGGCAGCGCAGCAGTGAAGACGCAGGCCATGGACTACATCACCAGGGGTGCGCAACCAGCATTATGCATCCTTTGCAACTGCTTGTGCCTGCTGCCTAGTGACGTAGCATCCAGGCCCACCCAAACTCTTGCATGGGGTTACTATGTGTGGATGTTCTGGCCGCAGATGGAGTGGTGCAGGCCAAGCGGGCTGCGTTCCAGTGCCTCAACCCAACTTGCGGCAAACACGTCTGGCAGCGGCCTCAGGACTTCATCAGCATGGGGGCTTGGCCAGCATCGCTGGATTACGACCACTGCAGGTAAAGGCGCCGTCTAACATAGCACCTGGAGTGCTTGCCGTCAAGGTGCGGCGTAGCATTGGACCTCGCTCAAGGGTGTACTGTAATGCCGCAGGACCATCGTGGCTCAAGACGTCCTGCAGCTGTACGACTGCTTGAAGCTCAGCAGCCCTACACTGTCTTTGGCTGCTTTCTGCAAGGCAATCTCAGAGTCGGCATGGCGCAACAATCTGCAGCAGGTCGGTGATCGGCTTTGGGAGGGGGTGTGCGGCCCCGCGGGGTGGGGGGGGGATCAGCTTTCGCTCCATCCGCATTTCACTAGCACACCGGCACTGCTTGGCTGTGCACACCATCAACCAACCTAGGGCTGCAATAGATGTTGGCGCCAAGACAACCCAGGGTGCTGTGCTTGTTGCATGCTGCAGCCGTTGCGCGCCATCAGCACCAGCGCCTTCAGCCGCGCTGCTTCTGAGTTCAGCAACTGTCAGCTGGACCTGCGGCTGGGCGTGCAGCTCCTGGATGACCTGGTATGCCCTGCATGCAGTGGTGGCAACTGTGCATACCACATTGACGGCAACATGAAGCTCTTCATCTGGCAGCGGCTACGGGAGGTGTGGCGAGCTCCACACTCGCAGCTGTTCTTTGCTGACGATGGGGATGTGCAGCTGACAATCCAAGCTGTGGATTGGGCCAGAGTAAGCAGGCCGCAAATGGGTGGGATGTCATAGGGGGTGTGCATGCTATGTCCTGTGGACTGTGTTTCATGTCGTGCTTGCAGCCGCTTGTCTGGGTACGACGTTCTGGATACAGTATGGCAGCTCCCCACGCCCAGCTGTGGCTGCTACCAACTTGCCTGTGTGTGCCGCGTGATTCCCGTAGGGCGAGGGCAGGCCTGGATCTGCAAACCCTTCAGAGCGTGAGGACAGAACCTGCAACGGCGTCTGGGCGGCGGCAGGCGATGGGCAGCAGCGGCGTCAGAGCAAGCAAGCAGTGACTGGGCGTGTCGTCGGTGGGTAACGTCACCGCCGCACAACATTCTTTAACAGGTTCTTGTAGCATGTCTCAAGCAGTGACACACACGTGCCTGCAGCACACCCAATAGCACAAGCAGATGCAGTGCAATTGCTGGTAAGCTATGTGCTGCTGTTAAGTTTTGTGATCTGCCTTTCTGCCGACGTCTGTGCTTTGCCCCCACAGCTGTGGATGCCCGCCATGGCATGCCTCGGAAGGGTGTCAGCCTTGTTGGCAGCGGCGAGCGGTACGGCTACGCTCTGCACCTCCTGGCCTACTACTTGAAGGACTGCAAGCAGCTGCACATTGACATCATGTGCAAGTGGGGCCCTTGGCTGCGCAGGGTAGTGGAGAGCCTGTCTGATGCGCCACCGATTGATACACCCCCAGAGGTTGCAGCACGCATCGCTGAGCTGAAACAGCTTGCAGCGGACGCAGGCAACTTCCACGCCCTGCGCACGGTGTTGTCCCACGCACACGGCAATCTGCATGCGCTCAACTGCCAGGTCGGTCATGCGACTGCAGGGTTCTTCATGGCTTTGCCTTACCGCATTCCATCGGCAGCCCCCAGCGCCCTTGACAGTTTCGGACATACCTGCATGGTTGAATGTCTGCAGCTCTCAGATCATGCCTGAACTGCAAGGGCACATGCTAGGGGTCCCACCTTCAGCGCGGTGCTCACAACCTGCTTCCTGCTCTTTCAGATCCTCTGGCAGCCTGGCTGGACGGAGCAGTGCGCAAAAACCCTGGGTGAAGAGGCAGAGCAGTTCTTTGCCTACTGGGCCAAGTTCTCGAACACTACTCGCAACCAGAGCCTTGCAGGTGGGAACACAAGCCAGGCGTGGGCACAGCCGTGGAGTGTCAGTTGCTGCATGGTGCCTTCAGCAGCTGGTGCAGTACAAGGTGTTTTTAAGTACGTTGTCTTTGACCTCCCTGCTGTCATGACCGTGCAGGTGCTGTGGACCAGCTCACGCATGCAGCTGTCCACTTTGGCTGGGACAAGGTGCGCGGCCAAGCAAAGCAGCTCGTGAAGCGGCTCATCAAGTTCCAGGGGCTGCTGCCAGAAGCAAAGAGCAATCTGGCTAAGCAGCTTCAGCTGCTTACAAGCACACCCGCTGAGGAGAAGCCTGCTTTGGTCTGCAGGATGCGGCAGGATTTGCAGGAGCTTGCAACCAGTGAGTCTGGTGTGGGTGCTACAGTTGGGTGGAGGTACACACAACATGTTTGTAGTGATGTAGCATGCACATCCTGCGGCAGCACGTATTGTTCGTGGCAAGTACACCAAGCCTCAAACGCGGTTGTCGGTCACCCCTTCACTAGACAGCACGGCAGTGCAGCAATGAAAGGTGTGATGTCCTGTCTGCTGGCCTGCTGCCCACAGGTGAGGTCAGCACTTCCCGTGATCCCAACAAGAAGCTGCTGGAGAAGTACAGCGCAGCCGTGAGTTTGAGGGAAGCGCATGACATGCGGGCAGCTATCAGCTCTTCAATGGCGGCGTTGGGCTTGCAGACGCAGCGCCTTGCAGCTGTGCGCATCATGGCTGGGTTGACTGACGCCAGGGTGGCAGCACTACACGACATCACCAACAAGCTCTTTGAGTCAGCAGCTGCGAGCAGGTGGGCAACTGTTGCTGCCATGGCATCTAGTCTGCAGTTCTGCAAGGTTGGCCAGTGCAGTGACTTTTTCCACTGTCGCGGAGCATGTCTGCTCAGCCGCCTTGGCCGTTGAAGCGCTTTTATGCAACACAACAAGGGTTGCTTGCGAACACGCTTGCTGCGGGTTGACTTTGCAGTGACGAAGCGGAGGAAGCTGGTAACATCATCAGGGACCAGTTTACGCCAGCCCTGGATGCCAGCATTGTGCGCTTGCAGAATGTCATGGAGGGCCTCTGCCATGACTTGAAGAAGCAGGAACGCAAGCGGGAGGCCCCTGCAGGTGGGTTCTGGGTGCCCCTCATCAACACGCAGCCAGTTGCTTCAAGTGCGGAATGCAACATCAGTCAAGGCAGCCTAGCCATCGCATGTCTTCATGTGGTGGCATGCAACATCATGGTGCCATGCCACAACCCGCTTCATGATGTTCTTGCTGCTAGGCCACGGTGTGTCACCTGAAGAAGTTGAACGCTACGCCATGTTGTCTACTGATGTGTTGTTGGCTTAGGAGGCCGCCAGCCCAGGCTTTGTAGTGTTCTACAATTGCGCAGCACTGACTTGGTCTGGTGTGTCATACTGGCACCTGGATAGACGTGTTGCTACGTGCACGAAGAGCCTGCTGGAAACATGTGTACTAAGAAAGACGATGATGCTGTTGTCGCCACTTGCTTCCTCACGCAGCGCTGCCCAAGGAGCGCCAGCGCCACAACAAGAAGTGCAAGGAGCTGGTAGCCACTCTTGCGCAGCGGGTGGAGCAGTACAACACACTGGTGCTGGAGTACAACAGAGGCCTTCCTGCAGGCCCAGCCAATGGTGTTCGCTCGACAACCAACGTGGAGGATGTCCGCAAGCAGCAGTTCTGCTGGGTCAATGAGTACTCATGTAAGCTTTTTGCTTGTTTCCTTGGGATGGGGGGGCTGGGTCAGCTAGCACGTGCTGAGGTTTTGAGGGACTTCAGCCACGTCCTGATGATTGGTGCAATAGACTGTCATCAGGCATGCCTAGCAGATAGTTGCTCATGTCAGGTTGCTAAGATGCTGACGCATTCAACACCTGTGTTGTTCGCTGTGCAGTGCAACAAGGCAGTGCATTGCGCATCTACGGCGTTGCGCGTGCCATGGAGGTGTGTGAGGCTGACAACGAGGTTGCGCGCATTAAGGAGGAGCTCGCCTTGCTGCCTCAGGAGATGCGGGCGTACTTGAGCTACCACACAGGCCTTCTGCAGCGGCTGCAGCAGCTGCAGCTTGCGCTGGCAGGTGACAACACAGCTGAGCAGTTGCAGGCAGCAGGCTACACAGCGTTGCAGGGCTCAGGCAGGTACCAGCCGAGTGTGCAAGCTGTGGAGCTGAGCGGTAGCTTGCGCAGTGGGGCCATGGTGTTTGTGGGTTTGGCACTGACCGAGGTGCGTCAGCGCCTGGCTGATGCTTCCAAGCAGCTGCAGTTAGTTGGTGTGGCTGTCGAGCAACTGGGTGATGAGTTTGGGCGCTCTGGGGAGGCAGCAGATGTGGACAGCGAGGATGGTGACCTGCCACCACCTGTGGCGTCTGATGATGGTGATGGTTGAGAATCATGGTGGTGTTTTTGGGTCGGGCAGTTTGGTGTGTGGGTTGCTTCTTTCCCCATCTCAAGATGAAGCGGTTGTTGTGCAGGCAACAAGTTGCGACTGGCTTATGCTGACTGTGAGAAGTGTGCACGTGGGAGCAAGTAGGGTCGTGCTAAAAGCGGCAGCTGATGCACTGCAGTGAGCAGCTGCACCGGTCAGCTAGGCTGGTGGCGCGGCGAGCAGGGTGCCAAAGTTGCGTGCTTGCGTGCGCGATTGGCATATCGTGTGCTCGAAAGCCACATGTTGCTGTTGTGATGCGATGCTCCAGGGCAAGGGCATTCACTGCGCATGAGTATGTCAATGCTGTGTGAAGGTGTAACACTAGGTGTTACAAGAGCATCAAGTGCACCAAACTGGCATGTTGCTGACTGCGCATCCCATAGTGGGCCTTGTGAGTACCATAGGCATCCACACCAAGAATTGCAGCAAGCATGATGCATGCATCAATGTGCAGGTGGTATCTTGATTCAGTGCATGCTGGGTGATCAGGAGGGGCAGTGGCGTACCATGTTCACAAGTATGCAAGCAATACAAGCAGCAGCAACCCGCCCCGACAGTTGCCGTTGAAAAACACTCCTGCTGTTGTGCTGCACGAGGGCCCAGACAACCACCAAACAACAATGGGCTTGTCTGATACTGTGATGACACTACACACCACTACGGCCATGCAAAGCCAGTTGTTCCCTACAACAGCCAACGTACTGGATTAGTCAATTGAAGCATCAAACCGGCCTCAACACTGCCACTGACACAGGCGCAGCACAGCACTCCACCTCGCGGCCACAGCCGCAGTGCGTGAAGCATGACACAGTCAGCAGGGATGTGCAAGCTGTTACTGGAGGCAGCAGGTCACAGCAAAGGCCAGACAACATGTGACTCACAGTGGCACTGCACTGACCCCCCCAACCACCTCTCTCTCTCACACACACACACACACACACACACACACACACACACACACACACACACACACACACACACACACACACGCCTTCCCGCATGTTGCAGAGACGAAGGCGGCCACTCCAGCGGGTTTTCAGGGATGCCTCCCCCTACAGTATCTGGGGTATATGGTTCAAGGAATGGGGCTGTGGGGTTGGCAGGCTTGACAGACATGTTACCGGCTGACTGTGACTCTCATGAGCCGCACATGCAGTAGTTGAGGTGCGGCACAGTTTCAAGCACAATGCGCCAAGCGGCATGTCTCCCTGGTGCTTCAAAGGCTCAAACTAACACTCATATCAAGCATTCTGCATCATATGATGCCCAGGCAGTGATTCCTATCACTGGAGCTGCCCATTCCCACACTCAACTCACATCGGGTGAAAAAGTCAATTTCCCTTGTTGGAGCCCCCCAAAGCCCACCCTCGAGGCCACAGCCGCAGTGCGCGAAGCATGACACAGTCAGCAGGGATGTGCAAGCTGTTACTGGAGGCAGCAGGCCAGACAGCAAAGGCCAGACAGCATGTGAGTCACAGTGGCACTGTACTGACCCCCCCCCCCAACCACCTCTCTCACACACACACACACGCCTTCCCGCATGTTGCAGAGACGAAGGCGGCCACTCCAGCGGGTTTTCAGGGATGCCTCCCCCTACAGTATCTGGGGTACAAATTTCATGTAAGAAGAGTCAATGAGTGGGGTTGTGGGGTTCTGACAGTGCACAGCCCTGTGGCTGGCAGTCTGGGACTGTTGCAAGCTCCAATGTGGCAAACCTAGGCATACTCCCTATGCCACACTAGTTGGCAACAATTGGGACGTGGCGCTGACAGCTGCAGGGCCCAAACAAGTCTCAAGCCATGCATTTTGCAGTGATGTTAAGTACATGAGCAGCCCATTTTCACCCTTACCCCACATCGGCCCAAAAACTGAAATTGCCTTGGTTTGGGCCCTCGCCCCCCCCCCCCCCACGAGGCCACAGCCGCAATGCTGGCAGAGCGCAACACTCCCAACAGGGGCCTACAGGCTTGGTCTAGAGGTTACTGGTCACAGCCAAGGTCAGACATCCAGTGTGACTCCATTCACCCCCCCCCCACACACACACACCACACACACCCTTCACCCCCCAGCTTGCAAGCAACTCGGCAGCTTCGGCGGTGGGATGATCATTTGAAATGATTTCAAAGATGGCCGCCCGTACAGTATTTATATAAGAAGAGTCAATGAGTGGGGTTGTGGGGTTCTGACAGTGCACAGCCCTGTGGCTGGCAGTCTGGGACTGTTGCAAGCTCCATCACGCAAGCTCTGCTGTAGGGTTGCTGCTATTGTACCTTGTACTGCTCATGATGCTCCTTGGAGTCTAAGATCTTACTGGGTTACTTGATAAGGGGATGCGCTTGCCCCTTGGGCTTGGTCCACACCAACAGGATAACCCACTCCACAATACAGCAGTGTCAGGTCATGCCTTGGTGGGCACGCGCCCTGCATATCACCCTCACACGGTCAGCAACGTACAACTTGCACATGACACAACAAGTGCCGCACCCGTTGACCAATCAGCAACTGGCCATCTTCATGTGGCACTCACCAACCGACTCTCAAGCATCAACACGCAACTCCCAGACCCTCCAAGGCAGCAACCAGAATCATTCCCTTCATCCAGCCGCACTCGTGCCACCATTCCATGGCCAAACACACACACACACACACACACGCACCCAGACCCGCACTGGGTGGCTTGGAGCTGCTGCGCGGGCAATGGGTAGGGTTGCAAGGAATCAGACATGGTAAGCATGCTCACATCACCTTCGCAACTGCATGCGTGATAGGTCATAACCAAATGCATGCAGTTGGACAACAGAGTCAGCTGATCACTCCACTGCCTCAATCCATGCACTGGCGAAGGCCCCGTCCGCACCACAGATGGGTGCTGCTGCCACAATGCACCCCTCCCTGTTCCCAAACAGGAAAGCTGCTCCTGCACCACCAGCCATGCGGCGTGCGATGATCATTGCCTGCTGCGCTGGAGGTGTGGCGTAGTGATCCCCCCCCACAGGAAAGAAGTCGCTGGCGCCCATATGAGCGATAAGGGCATTCACCGCAGGCAGCCAAGCTGCTGCAGCAGCCCCGCCTGCAGGCTGCCACATCCCAGCTGTCGCAGCTGCCTGCATCTCTGCTGTTGCCGGCACTGCCATGCTACCAGCACCAGCAACACCTGCCAGCCCTGCTGCTGTGGCTCCCATGGCTGCTGCAAATGGGCCCATCAGAGACTCCAGGGAAGGGGCCTGTACTGCGGCTGACATTGCAGTCCTGCCGCCCCTGCTGCCCCTGCCACCCCTGCTGCCCCTCCCGCCCCTGCTGCCCCGGCCGCCACCTCTGCCACCACCCCTGCTGCCCCTTCCACCACCCCTGCTGCCCCTTCCACCACCTCCGCCACCACCGCCCCTCTGGATGCTCCCACGGCCTCCCGTCTGGTCGCTCGCGAAGGCACCTGCTGTTGTGGTGCCTGCCTGCAGAAGTGCTGCCGCGGCTGCAGCCGGCCCAACAGCTGCATCACTGTCGTGTGCCGCTGCCCCAACTGCTGCGGGGTGAACACCTGCTGCTGAGTCAGCAGCTGCTGCCGCTGTTGCTGTCACATAATCTGCCGCCGCTGCTGCTGGCGGTGCTGCTGCTGGCATGGGTGGCCCATCTGCTGCTACTGCGGTGGTAAGTGATGGCATTGCTGAACCAGCAGCAGCCGCTGCCGCTGCCCCTGCCGCCGCTGCCGCCGGCGCTGCATCGCCCTCGGGTGCAGCTGCTGGCATTGTCGCCTCTGCTGCTGCTGGGGGTCCACCTGGTGCTAAGCCAGCGGCTGCAGCTGCTGCTGCAACTATCGGGTTTGCTGCCGCTGCCGCTGCTGGCATGGATGCCCCTGCTGCTCCTGCTGCGCCAGCAAGTGATGGCATGGGCACACTTGCTGCAAACTGCCCACCCACTGCTGCACCAGCAGCCGCCGCTGCGGCCGCTGCATCGCCCCCGGGTGCTGCTGCTGGCCTAGAGGGCTCTACTGCTGCGGACTGCCCACCCACTGCTGAACCAGCGGCCGCCGCTGCGGCTGCTGCATCGCCCTCGGGTGCCGCTACTGGCCTGGAGGGCTCTGCTGCTGCTGACTGCCCACCCATTGCTGAACCAGCTGCCGCCGCCGCGGCCGCTGCATCGTCCCCGGGTGCTGCTGCTGGCTGGGCGGCACCAGATGCGCTTGCCGCTGTTGCAGGTGGGGGTGGAATCTGTGCCTGCAAGTAAACAATCCACCTGCCCTCAGTGTCATTGCAGCTGATTGGGGCCGCCAAGAGTCTTGCAGGTGAGATCGCATGAAGCAGAGAACACTTTGCGCAACCATTTGCGTAACCAGCCGCAGCATCAATGATATCAATGACAGCTCATGCCTACAGCCTGATTGAGTTAACTCATGCCTATTAGTGCTGCTTGGCCTCGTCGGTGATCCTGCCATCCCTCCCACATTCTAGCCCCAACATCGTGACACCATTGCAAATCAGTGATGCTGCAACATCTCACGCCTAGTGTTCGAGCAGCATGGCCCATGCCACCCACCCGGATGGCATCCCGCACAAATTGGCCATCGGCCAGTACTGCCATCTCCATGAAGCTCCTCTTGCTGCCAGGGACAAGGCCTGCCGCAGCTGGCCCGCGAGCGCCAATCACAGTGAAGATGCGCGTGCCGGCCAGGCGCTTATCTTGCACCTTCACTGGCAGATATACGCCTTCGCTGGCCTTGCTGCCGATCTGGTCCTAGTTGGTGAGCAACTTGCTGGGGATCACTCCTGACAGCTGGATGGTGACGCTGCACTTCATGGCTTTCATCAAGTCGTTCATCTGCAAGACATCAGCAAAGGCATGCGGCGGCGCAACGTCAATGTGATGCTGGGCCAATGCACCCAAGGCTGGTGTGAGGTCCAAGTGAGGTAGAACAACGTCCTTGCAACCTTCAAATAGGCGCTGACTACCAGGACTGATGCTGGGAAGCTTGCATCAGGTGGCAGCGCCTGCGTCCCGGCAGCATCCCATGCACTGCGTCTGTCACTGGGTGCCAAAGCAGCTTGCAGAGGTCCTACTAGCTGTGCATCACTGTTCGTGCTGCTGCTGTGGCGCGCACCTGTTTGCTGTAGAGGACCTCGTTCAGGTGGCTTTTGTAGTTGTAGGCTGCTTTTCTGTTGACACCTGGGGGGGGCTGGCCAACACCACAGTAGAAGTGGTCTGCCTCTTCCGCTGCCCCTTCTGGTGCCTCCTCTGCTGGCTGCTGCTGCTGCTGCTGCTGCTTGTTCTTGGTCCTCTTCCGCTGGAACAAGCCCTCAGGAACTTCTTGCAGGCATTTTCTGCACTGGACACTCCTGTGAGCACCAAGAGGGAGGGGGTGTGTCAGTGCTTGGGTGGTTGGGTTGATGCTGCTTGTCTTTGTTGTGCACACTCAGCCTGTTCGGCCTGAGTGATCATGCATACCTGCCATAGAGTGGTTGCTTGCATTGTTGGCCAGTCTCTGGGTCTATGTATGGACACTCCTTGCTCTTGAAGTTGGTTACAGTCCCATCTTCCTCTGGCACGGTCAGGTTCTGGCTGTTCTGGTTGGAAGGTTGCAGGGGGCCGTCAACTGCTGCATCTGACGGATCTGTGACTGAAGACATCGCAGAATAAGGTAGCTGCTTGTTCCAGCTGCTGCTGTGTGTCACATAGACAGAAGTGCCTGATGGTGGTGATCTGGTTTGTTCAAAAGCGGAGCTGAGCAGATGAGCTGACAGCTGACCGATCCAGGAGAACCCATCAACGATAAAGCAAAGTGCAAGGGCTGATGCGATCTGGCCGGCTGTTGTTGAGCTTTTGTTTTGAAAAGCTGCCTGTTTGTTGACTTTGCTGGGTGCCTGAATTATCGGCAAAGTCCCCTATATCACTACGTGAATCTTCGGACATACACCGTATATGCACTCATCTGTATCCTCGACCTTTTCCCTATAATACATACATGCCAGGGTTGGACTGGCCGGTGGACAACTTGTGCTTTAGGTAAGGACATGTTCATAGGCTGGGCAGTTGCTGCCTATACTGTACATTTGGCTGTCTTGATCCACCATGGGCAGCTGCTGGGTGCAAATCCGAGCTGCAGGGTCCTGAGGTCTGGCCATTCAAGCCATGGCAATGATGGCATGGCAGTGGCACACAGCTGCACAGGCCTTACGGTCAAGGCATTGGCAGGGTCAACCCAACGTTCTTGAAGGTTTTTTTAGGTGCTCGTCCAGCAGACAGCAGCAGCCACGAGCAAGGGCTTACTGATTGCATTCCTTCATGTGCAAGGAAACTCACTGCAGCAAAGGGTGCGCACGCCGCTGGGTTATGGCTGCGCAAACAAAATGTCTCTGATGTCTTCGTTGTTGCCAAGGGCACCCAACCCTCAGCACACCACAGGGTCACCCACCGGACTGCAACCCTGGACCAATGGCCCCAAGAATGCAGACGTTAATTAGCCGCACATGAGTCAACCTGAATGTTTCAAACGTCTCATTCTGTCTTGGCGAACCCTGGGTGCTGTTGGCCTTTCCAAGTTGGTGGTGGCCCCATCGGTGGGGGCGCACCGTGCCTCAAATCCCACCCCCCCCTCGTCAAACCCCCCGTCATATCCGTGACGACAGGTCACTGTGGGTTCATCGTTTCAAAACTTTCCATTCTTGTCCTGCTCCCACCTGACTGCTACAGACCCACGTGCTTCACATTGCCATCACCAATCCCAACAGAAGCACGCTTCCTTTCCTGCTGCAATGACGGTAGACGCAATTGCGTCTTTGGCATGCACGGTTGGTGGGGCTCCTGCAGAGGAGCCTCTGATTGCGGGCAGCGAGCAGTGGGACCTTCACGTCCCCGCAGCAGCAATCGACGCAAAGGACGCAGACACACCTGATTCATGGGTTCCCAGAGATCCCAGGCTTCAGAGGCTGACGGGCAGGTGTGCACAGGGATATGTTGTGGACCTGTAACAAGTTCAGGAGTGACCAACAGCCCTACTGCAGCTGCTGCACCTTCAGACTCCTGGTCCGCAAATTCACATTCAACAAACCTCCAAACTGCCTGTGTGCAGCAGCACACACTCAGCAGCTTGGTCCTGGCAACGCCTGCTTGATCCCCACCCCTGCTTGATCCCCACCCCCGCTGCTGCAGGCACCCCCTGAACTGCGAGCCCCCCATGGACGCCCTGATGGCCTCTGGCTTCATCACCCCTCCCTCCCTGCACTACGTGCGCAACCACGGAGCAGTGCCCAAGATCACCTGGTCCAGCCACAGGCTCACCATCAACGGCCTGGTGGACAAGCCCATCACCCTCACCATGGATGAACTAGTGGCAATGCCCAGCGTGACTCTGCCCATCACACTGGTCTGTGCTGGCAACAGGTAGGCCTTGCCCGCTCTTCGTCAGGAGATGCTGCTGAAGTGACCTGCACCAGCATCTGGGGGGTCCTTGCCCCCACAACAGCCCTTCGAAGAGGACCATACACAGTCTCCTATGGCCCTGCTGCAGCCGACAGTTGAAGCATGCTAGCTTTGCAGTGCACAAGAAGGAAGGCTTACCACAAAACGTCTTGCATTGCTGCAACAGCAGGCCTGCCTGTCCCGCTAGCTCAGCCCTTAGCCCCCCTAAGCGCACTGCCCCTGCCCCAAAGGACACCGGCAAGCTCCCACACACAGAGTCAGCACAGACCATCACACACCACACTTGCTGCTGCGCTGCCCATTGTCACGCCTACCCCATTCCTGCAGGCGCAAGGAGGAGAACATGCACAAGAAGTCCATTGGGTTCAACTGGGGCCCGTGTGCCGTCAGCACCTCCCACTGGACAGGAGTGCGCATGAGCACACTGCTCAAGATGGCGGGCGTGCAGGCTGAGGGTGCATACGTCAGCTTCAGGGGCCCTACAGGGGAGCTGCCCAAGGGAGACGATGGCAGCTACGGTGGGTTGCAAGTGCTGCTGTTGGGAGCTAGCTAGCTGGCTCTAATCAGGAGCCATGCCATGTACGAGCAACATCAGGCCACATGAGCAGGGTGTGACTTGCAGGGAGTGTGATTGTTGGGTACTAGCATGCCTGACAAGCACCAGAGGCTGCCATGGGGCAGGGGGGTGTGTAGTTTTGCCATCTCAATCTCATTCAGGTGATAAGCTCCTGCAAGCTGGTTGGCTGTCCTGACTCTGAGTGAGTCTTGTTGTGGGCACAAGGTGGTCAGGAGCCTCAGCATTGTGCTCACCGCTTGTTTGCGTGCTGCTGCTCACTGCTGCTGTGTGCAGGTACCTCCCTGACGATGCACTACGCCATGGACGATGCCAATGATGTGCTGGTGGCTTACAAGCAGGTGAGGGCAGCAAGGCTGTCTGCAAACACTGCCAGCCCAAAAGTCTCGCCTGCGTGCACAAGCCAAGCAGTGGCCTACAGTGGGGTTTTGGGGCTCCCACCACTCTCATTCCCCCCTGCACTCGTTGTTGGAGCTCGTTTTTGCCCCAAGCAGCTGAGCAGGGGTCTTTGGGGCGGTGAAAGGAATTAACCCCAGCTTGCACACTGCTGCTGTTGTGTGCCTGTCACTTTCCACAATTACCTGACATCCTCTGCATCTGCTTTGTGCTCCCACCCCCTGCAGAACCACCGCTGGCTGACCCCCGACCACGGCTTCCCCGTGCGCATGATCATCCCTGGCTTCATTGGAGGGCGCATGGTGAAGTTCCTGGAAGAGATCACAGTCACTGAGAAGGAGAGCGACAACTTCTACCACTTCCATGACAACAGGGTCATGCCACCCCATGTGGATGAGGAGCTGGCTAAGAAAGAGGGTGAGCATGTATGACTGTCCTGCATCTGTGCAGCATCTACAATGTTGCATCTGTGAGGCAGTCTGGGATGTTATCTGCAAGCACGCAGACTTGGCTGTACAGTTTGCAGTGTTGCCAGGCTGCCTGCCCAAGGTCAGCACTTTTAACCTGTACGACACTGCTGGTGGGGTAGTAAAGCACACCTGAATGGACACAGCCTGGCCTTGCTGACACACGCAGACATGACTCACCTGGGCCAGGTGTGCCCTCAACACGATTGTGTGGTGCGCAGCATGCCGAGAGCTGATCGCCTGTGCTGCCTGCTGTTCCACTCCGGCTGCTGCTGTTTCACATCAAATCAATCTAAATCACCAGGCTGGTGGTTCAAGCCTGACTTCATCATCAATGAGCTGAACATCAACAGCGCTGTCAGCAGGCCCTGGCACGACGAGGTGCTGCCACTCGGTACCAACAGCATCTACACCATGAACGGCTACGCATACACAGGTACGGAGCTGTGAGGGAGGCGTGGGATGGCTTGTGCAGTGTCTACTGTTCTGTGCTGCAGACTTTCACTACAAAACCCTGGGATCTTGCAGCTGCCTGGGTACTAAGACTTTTGCTGGCAGCAGCATGTTGGGCTTTGTGAAAGGTGGAACGGCTGTCACATACTGACTCACTCCTGTGCACACGTGTACCCCGGCAGGTGGTGGCCGCAAGATCATCCGTGTGGAGGTGTCCCTTGATGGCGGAAGGCTGTGGAGGCAGGCTGAGATCATCCGCCATGAGACACCCACACCAGCTGGTGAGTGGCCGGGAGTCCCATTGAGTTTGACACCTCAACCCTTTGACACATGGTACTCGTTGGACCTCTGCAGCTTGTGTATACTCACTGGCCAGCCACCTGGGTGGAATTTAACGCAATGAGGCATGATGCTGCATGCTGGTCGCCTGTCTTGCCATTATTGATTGACAATGAATGTCCAGACAGGGGCTACTGTCTGTAATTCGCTGATTCCTGCTGTAAGCATGAAGATCTGCCACCTGACCTGCGTGCCCCCTCTGTGCTACCTGCCCTCCCACCCGTCCCCCAGGCAAGTACTGGTGCTGGGTGTTCTGGCAGTTTGATGTCCAGACTGTGGAGTTTGCTCGCACTGCTGAGGTGCTGGTGCGTGCATGGGACAGCAGCATGAACACACAGCCCAGCCACCTGACCTGGAACCTCATGGGCATGATGAACAACTGCCACTTCAGGATCCTGACACACACGCACGTCGATGCACAGGTGGGTGGGGGTGGTACCACCGGTGTGCATGCAGGCTGTGGGGTGCAGTGAGGATATAGAGAGGCATGTTTGCCAGCTGCAAACAAGTGCACGCTCGTGCTCTGGCTACAAGTGTTGCTTGGATGGACCTCTGCCTAAAAGTGTTGCTTGAATGGGCCTGGAGGGAAGCATTTGCCACCCTTACAAAAGCTGAACGGGAAAATCACAGGGCTGCTACTTCTCATTGCTGTTGCGCCAAGAGCAGCTTGAACCTCTGCTCATATTGCTGCCCAGTAGCACTTACCCTCACGTTTTCACTCATGCATTGCTGTGTCCTGCTCGCTTCCTATACCCAGGGCAACATGGGCATCCGCTTCCAGCACCCCGCCCCCGTGCAGCCAGGCGCCCTGGGCACCATCGGCTGGAGGGAGGAAGAAAACCTGGCAAGGCAGGGCCAGGAGGCAGCAGCAGCAGCAGCACCCGCAGCAGACACTGTGGCGCCAGCCAAGGCAGCAGCAGCTGCTGGTGGTGTGGGCATGTATACCATGGACGAGGTGGAGCAGCATGCGACAGAGGAGAGCGCGTGGTTTGTGCATGAGGGCAAGGTGGGTGACTCCAGCATGCGGCCCTGAACTGCAACAGTTGCTGCACTGGCCGTACGGACTTCTTCTGAGATAACACGCTGGCAGTTAGCAGCTTGCGGGGGTGATGGGAGGAGAAGGTTTTGCACGGTCCTGTTGATGGCAGCATGTCGGGACCAAGTCTATCCTGTGACGTTGAGGGGGAATCCAACCTGTTAGACAGTCTTCTGAAGCTGTTTCACTGGCAGTTTGCAAACTGATGGCAGGGCAGCTGTTGCAGTCAGCTGACAGAGTGTCTTGTCTGCCTTCGTGCCTGGCTGCTGCTTGTGCCGCTCCCCCCTGCAGGTGTATGATGCCACACCCTTCCTCAACGACCACCCTGGTGGTGCAGAGAGCATCCTCATCTCAACAGGTGGGCACAACAGCCTATTGTGCACATGGGGCTGTGAAGTGTGACGTGCACATGGGGGACTGCGAACGGTGTTTTTCAATTTGGGGGGGGGGGGAGTATGTACATTCCATGCGCAGAACTTGCAGTCCATGCGCGTGCAGTTGTTTGAGCATGGGCACTAGGAGAGCTTGCCCCAGCTACATTCCATGCGCAGAACTTGCAGTCCATGCGCGTGCAGTTGTTTGAGCATGGGCACTAGGAGAGCTTGCCCCAGCTACATTCCATACGCAGAACTTGCAGTCCATGCGCGTGCAGTTGTTTGAGCATGGGCACTAGGAGAGCTTGCCCCAGCTAGAGGTAGACCCAGGGTTTCTTTGCAGAAGCTGGAACATGTGCCTTGCCACATAGGGGTGCACATGTTTTGAACAGCTGCTTGCTTGACGGATCTTATGGTGACACAGCCAGATGGCCTGACCCTACCTCACACCATTGCCCCCCCCCCCCGCCACACACACACACACACACACAACCCCTCCTGTGCTTTAGGCATGGATGCCACTGACGAGTTCAACAGCATCCACAGCAGCAAGGCCAAGGCAATGCTGAAGGACTACTACATTGGGGAGCTGGTGACAGCAGAGCAGAAAGCAGCAGCACTCGCAGCAGCACCAACCAAGGCAGCACCCGCAGCCATCAGCATAACCGCCAACGGCACAGCCAACAGCATTGCCAACGGTACTGCCAACGGCGTCGCCAACGGCGTGGCAGCAGCAAACGGCAGTGCAGAGCTGGTGGCGTTGGATCCCCGGAAGAAGATTGCATTCAAGCTTGCCGAGAAGATCGAGCTCAGCCACAACGTGCGCCTGTTCAGGTTTGCGCTGCAGTCGCCGCAGCACAAGTTTGGGCTGCCGGTGGGCAAGCACGTGTTCATCTATGCCTCCATTGGGGGGGAGACCGTGATGCGTGCCTACACCCCCACCAGCCAGGACAAGGACCTTGGCCACTTTGACCTGGTCATCAAGGTGTACAGGTGGGTTGAATTGGCTTCGGGGTTGATTATTTGAATATTTGTGTCTTGGGGTTTTGAAATTCGTGTCTGCCAGACAGGGGTTCTGGGGTAAGGGATACAATCAGTACTGCACGTTGGGGAGGGGGGGGGATATGGCAAAGGGTTATGGCATGGGCGACTTGCACGGCTCGTGCAAGCAGCCGTGGCCAGTAACTGTCCAGCTACCTTCAGTGCTTCACCCCCGGCTCAGTATGGTGTGCGGGCAGTTCAGTGCTTAGTCATGCACTCCTGTCCAGCACGGCATGTACTCATCACCATATCCTGTGGCAGAAGCATGCACAAGTACAAAACAACTGCCAAAATTGGCATGACACACTGCAAGGATTTGACACTCTCGCCTTTGATTGCTGTGCTGCCCACAGGGCCAATGAGCACCCCAAGTTCCCTGAGGGCGGCAAGATGAGTCAGCACCTGGACACCCTGGCAATCGGTGACACCATTGACGTCAAGGGACCTGTGGGACACTTCGTGTACGAGGGCCGCAACAAGTTCAGCCTCAACCGCAAGCCAGGATCAGCAAAGTAAGCAAACATACGTGCACTGGACTGATGCAATGCTGGGTCTAGGTTGTTTGATGAAGAAGTAAGAAGCACATAATCTGGGCATGAGCTGACTGACTTGGGCCATACAGGCTGTGAAAGGTTGCAGTAGCAGTGCATGGCAAACGCTGCAGTACAAGTGCAGCACCAAAGACGTCACTCAGTTCATGTGTTGCATAGCCAGCCAGCTTGACGGCTATGTCACCAATCACCCGAGCACTGCTCGTAAGGCACGCGTTGGCCACCTTGCTCACGGTGTGCTGTCTGGCGGTTGCTGCTGTGCAGGCGCATCAGCTTGATAGCTGGTGGCACAGGCATCACTCCCTGCTGGCAGATCATCAGGACAGTCACTGATGACCCAGAAGATGACACAGAGGTGAGACAGTCACAGTGTACTATTACCTTGCCGTGCAAGGTGCTGGTGTGCTTCTTTGTTAGCAGCTGGCAAACGTCACTTCTGTCACACTGCTACATGGGTTGCTTGCCATTGACCGCTGCTGCCTGGTGTGCCGACACGACGTGTTACAGGTTGCAGTCCACCATTCCCTGAGCAGTGCAGTACTCATGCTACAAACAGCAGCTGCAGGAAGCTCTCAAACTGGGCCAAATTCACTCGTCTGGCTCACATTCCCATTGCGTCTGGCTCACATTCCCGTTGTGCTGTGTGTACCTGGCTGCAGGTGTCGCTGCTGTATGCCAACCAGTGTGAGGATGACATCCTGCTGCGTGAGCAGCTGGAGGAGCTGGCAGCAAAGCACACAAACTTCAAGCTGTGGTACACACTGGACAGGTGAGCCACATGTGTCTTGTTGGGTTTTACCAGGGGAGGGGGGCACATGTGTTGACCTGACCTGTCATGACACAGCTTCAGCTGCAGGGGTCAGCAGCTGATGTTGTGTTCAGGGGCTGGCACAGGATGTGTGCTGCATGAACTACCATTTTGTAGGGTCTGTAGGAGGTTGCTGGGGCGGTGACCTCAACACACAAGGGCCTGACACTGTGCATAGCACTGCCTCACACACGCAGCTGGTGATGACTGGTGTTGGCAGATGCACAATTAGCCGTGCACATAAACCACTATGGCCCAGCCACTCCTGGTTGCTGCCGTGTCATGCACATGTTTCCAAACATCACACCCATCAGCACCCTCGCTCAACTGTGCTCTGTGTTGTTGGCGTGTGTACTGCTTGCTGCGCAGGCCCCCTGAGAACTGGCAGTACAGCAGCGGCTTCATCAACGAAGACATGGTGCGGGAGCACCTGCTGCCTTCAGGGCCTGATGCCATCGTGGCCATGTGTGGCCCCCCACCCATGATCAAGTTTGCCTGCATACCCAACCTGGAGAAGGTTGGCTACACAGCAGAGCAGCTGATCCAGTTCTGAGCGCAGAGCTGCAGCTGTGTGCAATGCGGCATGTGTGCACGTCTGTTTGTGTCAGTGGTCGACGGCAGTGCATGTGTGCTGGGTTGTGTAGGGAGCCAGACTTGGCAGGTGCGCTGTGCAAGACTGGTCCCCCACGCCTGCATGAGTGGATGGGGAGCTCTGCTGGAGAGCAGTACTGGGTTGAGTGAGGAGAAGAGTGTCTGAGTGTCTGTCATGTTTTGTCAGGTCTTGGTGCGCGTTCAGCAGGCGGCCAGGCTATGGCTGGGGTGTTTGTTGCTGGGGCATGCAAATGGCTTGCTCTGTCGCTGCTACTTGGAACGTGCATGCCGATCAGCCAATGTGGCGGGGCTGCAGCCCAGCGGGACTGCAGCATGCAACACCGCACCCCTGTTTCTTTGTGTATAATACATATTCAGCTTTCTTTCCTAGCTAGCTGCTGCGGGGAGGAGGGCACAGAGGCATCTCTTGCAGGGTGATGGGTTTGGTCCATCGTTGTACTAGCAACTGACAGGGTGGGGTGTACAGGGAGGGCACTGATGGGGGGGATGCTGCTGCTTCAGATGTGAATGTAGCTGTTCTTGGCTTGTGCACATGGCTTGTCCAGCTGCGGCTGCCGCAGCCCGCTGCTGTGTTGATTCCCCCGTGGGCAAAGATGGGTTTGTGGGCAGTGTTTGATGCATTGGGCTGGCTGCTGTCAAGGTCTGCCCTTTGCTGTTGGCAGCATGCTATTGGCGTTGCACAGGAGTTTTGTCAAAGACTCGGATTTTTGCCTTTTGGGAAGCCAGCCGCCTGATGAACCAGGCTTGTTGCAAGTGCTGCGTCACAACAAGTGCGATGTGTGCTACATAGCCTCATGAAGTTGTTTTGATTCCGGCTCTTGGCTGGTTTCCAGCTTGTTGATAGGCGTGAAGCCTTAGTGCCACTATGTTGGTGCCAGATGTTGGTTGTGCCATGTCCATATGCTGGTGTGTGGCAAACCTTTTGCTGCACCCTCCTCACGCAGCATTTGAAATGTTATGACACGGGCATGCACGTCTCTGAGAGCGTGTTCTCACTGTGAATTTTTGAGTGCACGGAGACGTAGGCGCTGAGTGCTTTGGTTTGTAACAGGAGGCTAGACACTACACGCATGGGTGAGGACATGTCAGCTGATAGCCGACAGGCTGTCACCACGCCATTGGCTATCGCTGCTCTGACTCTGCAGTGAGGAAGCACTGTGCTCAAATGATCCACACTGGTATGCAGGCTGATAAACACCATGATGGTGCAGATGTGGCGTTTGGTCACGTACTCTTTGACAACCCTAAAATTGCCCGGCCGCCATCAGAGACTGCACACCCAATCAACCCTGGAAGCTGCCAGCCTACACTGCCACACATCCATCTCATTGAACTTGCGCAAGCAGCAGTACCATGTGTGGGAGCATCGTGTTATCCACTCGCCTCACCCAAAATTGTGAACTTTCTCGCGACATCCACTGTATGCTGGGATACATCTACGGTATGCAGCAATGACTGTGACAAGGCTAAAGCCGTATGCCCAGTACCTCTTGCTTGTGCTGGTGCGCTATCGCATTTACACGCCATGCTGATACTCTTGACCATGAGGTACAGAACAGGTCAGACTGTACCGGTGTTATTGTGCTACAGCCGGACCACGCCATTACGAAATCCCTAGAGGGCCAAACAAACAAGCAGGATGATCCTCATTTATCAAGTAGTTATCGTGAAGTTCGTTGATGGTTCTGGTTGCGCCCTCATTCTTTTGTACCTGCTAATCAGCGAGTCCTTCACCGGAACAGTGCCATTCAGAGCTTGATATGCACAATTGACATACTGTTAGTTCGTTGTCTTGGCTGGAAGCTCGCAACACATCCAATGCAACCCACCCCCCTGAAAAAGCAGTAGGGACACACCATGCCCCCCAAGAAGAAGGCTTCAGCCAAGGCCCCTGAAGTCAGTGAAGCAGAGCTGCTCAAGAGGGCCCAAGCAGAGATCACGGCCCTCACCCGCTTGTTAGAGCTCAAGACCTACGAGGTCAGTGGCTGACAGTGGTTCCCCTGCTCAGTCGCAGCTGCTGCTCAGGCAGCTGCTGTCAGGACATGTCAGCCCTCCTTTACTGCTTGTATCTGTTCCAACCACTCCCTGTCAACACCATTAATGGCTGAAGCCTTGTATGTTTTGCACAATTTCACAGCTGCTGTTGGTGTCCTGCCACACTGCCCCTCACTCAGGCTGTCGAGGCTCGCAACCTTGAGCACAAATGGCGGGAGCGTGCTGAGGCAGCAGAGGCAGCAGTGGAGCAGGCCAGAACAGACATGGCCGACATCAAGGCAGACATGGCCAGGCAGCACACCTCACTGCAGGTAACTACAAGCAACAGCGCCTGCCAGCAGTACACAGCGTGCTGACCTGGCAGCTGCCGGCATTGCACAGCCTGCTGACAGCAGGTGTCCACCACATTCAGTAAGGCAGTTCACGGCTGAGGTGTCCTGCAATCTTTTCTGCAATACGGCGGACTGTACTGCTGTTTGGCCTGGCAGCAGCGGGACAGAAGCTTTGTGCATGGAGCTTTGCAGGGCTTATGCAAGCGGCAGATGGACGCACCATCAGCTTGTCTGTGACGCTTCGCTGAGGATGCTCTGTTTTGTACCAAACGCAATGCAGGACCACTCCAGTCAGCAGGTGCATGTGTTTGAGGCGCGTCTGGCAGAGATGCAGGCCCAGCTGGCAGCAGCGCAGCAGGTGGCAGACAAAGCGGATGCACAGAGCAAGCAGCTGCTGCAGGAGAAGGAGCAGCAGGTGGGCAGTAATGCAGTACGGCGTACATGTGCTGGCCCCAGTCAACAAATGCTGTTGGCAGCAGCAGGAGGGAGTGTGGACCGGCTGTGCGCACCATTGTCCTGCAGAGCCGCCATTGCTATACAGCACACGTTCATAGCAGCGGGTGCGCCCTGCCTTGGTTGCTCTGTCAGGATATGACAGACTGCCGGATGCGGCTCCATGCCTAGTGGCCCAGGCAAACCGCTGGTCAGGCAGTAGCCCCTGCGCAGGGGCTACTGTCAGTGGCAGCTGCATGCATCTAGCACTGCTCCCTGCATCGCCAAGTTACTTGCCAAACAAAGTGTATGCGAAGCAGTCTGTAGACAAAGTGCTTGTGCTGTACTGTGTGCAGGCTGCTGCTCACCAGCAGGAGGTCCAGCGGTTGCACAGGCAGTTTGCCAGCCTTCTGCAGGACACGCTGGGGCAGATGCGGGCTAAGCTGGAGGAGGAGTACAGCACAGCATGTGGAAGCAATTGATGCCAGCCAGCACACTTCCTGTGTCTACACAGCAGCAGCTGTCACAGCAGCAAGAGCTTGCATGGGCCAAGCTGCAGGAGGAGTACAGCACAGCTTGTGGAAGCACTTGATGCCAGCCAGCCAACAGGAGCAGAGCAGCTGGCTTGGCAACCACATTTGTTACAGCAGCAGGAACAACTCGCATGGGCAAGCTGCAGGAGGAGTTCAGCACAGCATGTGGAAGCGCTTGATGCTAGCCAGCACACTTCCTGTGTCTACAGGAGCAGCTGGCACATATTCGACCCTAGCAGCAAGAGTTTGCATGGGCCAAGCTGCAGGAGCCGTACAGCACAGCTTGTGGAAGCACTTGACACCAGCCAGCACACAGGGGCAGCAGCGCAGCTGGTACAGCAGCAGGAGCTCACATGGGCCAAGCTGCAGGAGCAGGACAGCGCAGCATGCCAGGCACCTGACGCCAGCCAGCATGTGCTGGCATGGTGCGTGGACGCACACTAAACAGCAAGGCCATGTTTGAGTCGTGACGGCGACCAAGCGAGCAACAGGGGTGCCCAACACGCTGTGGCAGGCAGTGTTGCCAGCGATGGTGATGGTGGTGGTGATGAAGGCTGAGGCGCCTGCTGTCAGGGTGCCATTGTGCACTGCTGGCGCAGCGCAACGAGCAGCCCTCTCCCTTTGGGTGGGAGTGGTGGTGGAGGGGGAGGGGGGGGGGGGGGGCGTCCAAGGTTCCTGTTAGACGCCCCACACAGAGTTTTGCGACAGCCACAGCCACGGAAGTGTCGAAATGAGGTCCATACCCAGTGCACCTCCCCTTCCCACCATTTATGGACGGTGGCCACCCTCGCCCCAGGCGCCCCTTCCCCATACCCCTTGCTGTGCACACCCAAAGGGGGGAGAAGGCCACCCCCACCGTTATGCTGGTAACATGTGGTAATTGATTTTCAGCGTTTTTACATCATGTTTGTGATAACCAAAGTATTCAAGAAAGCAATAGAAGACCTACAGTTGTCAGCCTTGCTGAGTCAAAAAAAACCTGGGTCCAAGTCATCTCCAATCGAACGCCTTTGGATGCATTTTAGGTGCCGGTGTCGTTTGATCGCTGGACCTGGTCTGGTACTGAAGAGTCGATGCAGAATTTGAGGGGATGCAATCGAAGCGAGAAGCCCAAGAATGCGTCTGCCTGCGTTTGACAGAGGCTTGAGCAGCAGAAATGTTCTCTGCAACGGATTGGGCACTCAAAAGGGTGCTCAAGTTCGTGCTGAAGAAGAGCCTGGGTCGCTTTCTGCACTCTGAGCCAGACCTTGAGCAGCTTGATGTGCAGCTCAGCTCAGGCATTTTTGAGCTGCGCCATGTCTTGATCAACTGCCAAGCAGTCAATGAGCAGCTGGTAGGTAGCCCACAGTGCAGAGCATCCGGCACACACTGCATGCATACACCACAACTGTCTCTGCCAGGGTGGTGTTCTGATGCATGGATTGGATTGGGGCTTTGAGTACGGTGAACATCACCACCGTATCAGACACTCACAACAGCATGTCAGCAAGCATGCATCTTGTTCTTCTGGCAACGCTTTCTGTTCCCTACCTCTGCACTTCAACCTGACACATGCACATCACCCCACATGCTGTTCCTGCAGGCCCTGGATGGCTGGCAGGTCACTGCTGGCTATGTGGGTGTTGTGCGTGGCTCCCTGCCCCTCACAGCCACAGCTGCTGCTGCAGTTGCAGTGGGCAGCACCGCTGCTGATGTGAATGCCCACCTCACCCTGGATGAGGTGCTGATCACAGTCGCACCCACACCTGCAGCAGCAGCAGCCTTTGATCAGGCGACTGCCGGTGTCTCAGCCTCCAGCAGCACAGCATCAGGGCTCACAGATGCTGTGTACACTACAGAAGCACAGCAGCAGCAGACATTTGCAGATGACCTCGGCATGTTGGGGCAGATTGGTGTGTTTGAAGGCATCAAGCTTATTGCAGGGGGCCTTGAGGCAGTGCTGCAGCGGTTGGCTGTTGCAGCCACCAACGTCACAATCAGAGTGGAGGTGCCCGCAGCTGCAGCAGCTGCCAATCCTGTGGCAGCAGCTGCTCCCAGCAGTCCCCCAGCTGCTGCATGTGGCCCAGGGGCTGAGATAATCCTGCATCTGGACTGTGTGCACTTCTGCGATGCCACTCCACCCAAGCAGCAGCAAACCGCCACCGCAGCGGCAGGAGCCCCGCCTGGGGCAGCTGCTGCCGCCGCTGCTGCTGCTGCTGATCAGGCGCCAACTGCAGCGCAGGAGCTTGTGAAAAGAGTGAGTGTGACCGGGCTCACGATAGAGCTCCTGGAGCTTCAGGATGATGACTCCTGTAGATCAGGTACATCTCAGGCAGCAGGGTTGGGAGGAGAGGCCGCGCTACTATCCCAGGGCGCAGCCGATGCAGCGGCAACAGCAGCAGCGATGCGGGAGTCCTTCATGGCCCGCAGCAGTGTGATGCGTAGCAGCTTCATGGCTGCTGCTGCTGGCAGTGACAGCGGGCACCATTCTGCAGCTGCAGCAGCGGGCAGTGCAGCTAGCCAGGCGGCTGCTGACTTGGGCGGGTTGTTGCTAGGAGGCCCTGCAGCCTCTGGGCTTGACCTCACGCTGGTGCTGCGGCTGGCCTGGTCTGCAGGAGCAGCAGGCGGTACAGCGGGTGCAGGCGGGACAGCAGGCAGCCAGCCACCCAGAGTCACCATGGACCTCAATAGCAGCGCTGTGGGTGTGTATCTGCAGCCCTGGCAGCTGCCGCTGATGCAGCTGTGCAGCACTGCGTGTGGCAGCAGCAGCAGCAGCAAGAAGGGAGGAAGCAGCATGGAGGAGGGCCCTATCATGCCTGCGGCTGCTGCTGCTGCCCAGGCCAGCAGCGGCAGCAGCTTCGGCAGGGCCTCTGGCCATACATCACAGCAGCAGGGGTGGGGTCAGCGTTCTTTTGTGGACGAGCTGTTCTTCCCTCATGTGGAGGGTTTTGTGGCGGATTCCTTAAACCTCAGCAGCCCAAGGGTCGCCTCCGGTTGGGGTCCCGGTGGCCACTTGTACAACAGTGTAGCAGTAGCAGACAGCAGCAGCGGGAGCACCTTGTTAGGCGGCATAATCAGTGGCGGCAGCAGCAGTGCTGTCGGCAATGCCGCCAACGGGATGTACAGCATTTACCATGACGCACGGAGTGTATTCAGCAGTGTGGCCGGCAGCATTTCAGGTGCTGTGGCCAGTAACTTCCTGAGTGGACTGTACAGTGTACCAGACCCTGTACAACAGGGTCCTATCAGCCCCTTGCGTGACCAGACAGCCTCGCCAACAGGCGGCATGTACAGCAGCAGTAGGGTAGGCGGGATTGCAGAAGGGGCAGGGGTGAGGGGCGTGTGGCAGCAGCCGCAGCCGCCGGCAGCAATGTCGGCTGCTTCATGGTCACTGCGGGGCGTTTGTCCCTCTGTGCATGTGTGCCTGCACTACCATGCACCCGCATGCGTGGGACAAGCAGGCGCCCCAGCAGCTGTGGTTGCTGCTGGGATGGGCAGCGCTGGCAGGATGCAGCAGCAGCAGCAGGCGCACCCGCCGTGCTTTGTGCTGAGCTGTGGGGGCCTGTCGGCTGCGTACGATGTGTCAGGGAGAGTCAGTCACGTTTCTGTCAAGCTTTATCAGCTAGAGGCTTACGAGCAGCTGCCGGCAGACTGGCGGGTGGTGGCTGGGGCTGCCAGCAGCAGCAGTAGCGGCCAGCTTGTGCTGGATCCCAAGGTGCTTGGCTCTGTGCCTCGTGTGCTTCCAGTGCCTCAGGGTGCCGCTGGCTGTACACACCAGGTGAGCTGGTTTGCTGGGTACCATTTGCTGTATGCTGTTGTTAAGGATTGAGTCACAGAAGAAGAAGCCGTGCCCAATGTGTGCAGCAGCGATGATTGCATCTGTCAGTCATTACAAGACTGACACATGTGTCAGTCTTGTAATGATGCAGTGCAGTTGCAGTGACGTACGTACGGATGCCAGCGCAGCGGTCCCATTGCGGCAGCTGCTGTGGTGTGGGTCTCCCATATGTGCTGGACTGTGGTGAACTGACCCAGTTGTGGTGTGCTGGGTGCTGCTGCTGCTCCTGCTGCTGCTGTTGCTGTTGCCTAGGTACCTGCATGGACAGCAGCGTCCTCCCAAACAGCAGCTACTGCTGGGTTGGGAGCCAGAGCTGGCGGCAGCCTCACGTGGCCTGTGCTGCTGCTGGGTGGGGTGCCCCTCGACCCCGACCGGGCGCTGCCTGCAGTGCACAGGCCCAGCATTACTGTAAAGGTGAGGTAGGGTGGTGACCCTGCAGGTTGTGGTCCTGAGAGACGATGCTGGCGGGCGCGTGGTGCTGTTGCTCAAGTGTTTGTTGTGCTTGCCTGCTCTGTACTGCAGTGCCGCGACCTGGCACCTTGGAGGTTGCATCTCAGTGGAACAGGGTTGCGGCCAGCATCAATTGCCACTTGCCTGAACACATGTGTGAGTTGGCACGCCGTGCTTGCGCAGGAGTGCGGTGTCTGTAGCAGCGCTGTGGCAGAGGTTGCTTGCCGCTGCTGTGCCCTTCATTGCTTGGCGCGCATTGCTGCTGTGTGTGACGCTGTTCTGTTGCTTCTCGCACTGCCGCCCATGCTTGCTGTATCTTATCCTGCAGGCGTCAGCACACAAAGCTGGCAGCAAGCAGTCTGGCCTGTCCAAGGCAGCGATTGATTGTGAGCTGCAGCCGCTATCCCTTTGGCTAACAGCCGGCCTGGTGCAGCGCCTGAGCAGCATAGCAGCGCTCCTGCAGCCCAGCCAGGAGCCCTCTTGCCAGCCGGCGCTCTCAGCACCCACGATACAGCAGCAGCAGGCGCCTGCACTGCCGGCGGCTTTGCAAGGAGCCGACATATCAGCAGCAGTGCATGCCACGCGGCTGTGCGTGGTAATGCCGCTGCTGCATGTCCCCGTTGGGGCTGTTCCCTCTGGTAAAGCTGATGCTGCTGCGGCAGCGGCAGCAGAAGGGCCAGCATCGCCTGGAGCTGCCAAGCCACAATGCATGTTTGTTGCTCTGGAGCTTCACAGTGGCAGCAGCACCAGCACCTACGCACCAGCAGGCCAGCAGCACCATCATCACCACGGCCACTCCAGGCATGGTCATGCAGCAGCAGGGCAGCCGCCTGGGGGCCTGCGGGCAGCGGCTGCAGCAGCGATGGGCAGGGGGCTCCCTCTCCTGCAGTTGACATCTACACCACCTGCTGCTGCCGCTGCGGGTCGCCACTGCATCCAGCCGCAGCAGCAGGGTGCAGTGATGGAGGTGTGTCTCTCACGTGTGAGGGTGTTTCAGGTCACACAGGTGGTGGTGCCGCCGACCAGCAGCACCGTCGCCAGTAGCTTGGCTGCAGCAGCCAGTAGGGCAGCAGCTGCTGCCGCGGCAGCAGCAGCTGCTGCCGCGGCTGCTGCCACAGGCCAAGCATCTGGCAGTAGCGGCACCAGCAGCAGTATGCTGCTGCAGCAGCAGCAACAGGGATACAGCTTGTCGCGGCTGCTGCGGCATCAGCAGCACAAGGCACCACCGCGTGGTGCCGGCGGCAGCAGGGAGGGTGGCAGTAGCGGCAGCCAGCAAGGCAGTAGCCTCAAGTTGTCAGCCAGCTGCTTGTTGGATGCAGGCCCTGCTGCTGCACCACCTCCAGGAGTTGGGGCTGCTGCTGCCAGTGTACCCCTCAATATGGCTGGCAGCAGCAGTAGTGGCAGCAGCAGTGGGCACAGCAGCATGGCGAGCAGCGGGGTGGCTGCTGCCGGGCTGGGGCTGAGTCCTGATGATGTGCCTTGGGGTGCGGCAGTGTTTGTGACAGTTACAGTGGATCCTGCAGCTCGTCCTGAAGCTAGTGCTGTCGCAGAGGCTGCTGCTCTTGCTGCTGCGCATGCCAAGGATAGGGGCGAGGGTGCAGATAGCGACTGCCTGATGTACTCTGCCGAGTATGATGGAGCGTGGCCACACGGGGCACCCCCAGCAGCAGCAGACGCAGCCAAAGGCGGCAGCTCACAGCAGGCAGCAGGTGGTCAGGACAGCAAGGCGGCAGCAGCATGTGGCAGTCAGTTTAGCGTGCTGAGGTTCCAGCACAAGTGTCAGGCGGGGTCGCAGATTGTGGTGCATGCCCGGGCACCAGCCGTAGCAGGGTATGGCAGAAGAGATGACTTTGAAGCGCTGATCAGAGGGGTAGTGACAGCAGCAAGCTCCGCACAGCCGGCCCGAGGGAACGAACCAGCAGCTGGTGATGCTGCTGCTGCTGCTATTGTACAGCCGCAGCCGCTGCTTCAGCAACAGCAGCAGCAAGTGGCGTTGCTGCTGCAGTGTCGGTTGCACCTCTCCCTGCAGTCGTTGGACCAGCAGCACCACCACAGCAGCCACCATCACAAGCACAGCTTCCATGCACAGCACACGCAACAGCAGGCTGGTCGCTCTGGTTCTCTGCATGCTGCTGCTGCTGCGCAGCCCTCAGGCAGCAGCAGCAGTAGCAGCCAGTCCTCCGGGCCATCATCCACCATAGAGCTTCTGGCAGATGATCTGACATTGTTCACTGTCAAAGGCTTGGGTGGGCGTGCTGCCGCTGCTGCAACGTGTGTCTCAGTGCAGGGTTTGCAGCTCTACACAGCGGGCAGCAGCATCACCAGCACTGGCAGCAGCAGCAGCGGAGGCACCGGGGGCAATCGTATCTGTGCACTGCTTGTACCCAAGCACAGCAAAACCACAGGGCCGCCAGGGCTGGAAGTGCTGCAGGTGGTGACAGGAAGCGTCCATGGCAGCAGCAGTGGTGCAGGCAGGAGCGGCAGCAGCAGCAGTTTGAGCAGCACCTCCCGACAGGGTGCCGCTGGCGGTGCCACCAATGGCAGCAGCAGAGAGGTTGGGAGGATCAGGCGCGGCAAGTCCAGCAAGCATGTGACCTATGCTGCAGCGACACCCAGCGCTGATGCTGGTCCTGGCCAGGACGTCCTGTCAGTGCTCCTGAGGGGTGCCACCCTCTCCATGGATCCAGGTGGCCTGAGCTTGGACTGGGCACAGCATGTGTCAACGTTCTTTGGACCGCTGGCAGCAGCAGCTGTAGCCCCAGCACAGCAAGCGGGCCAAGCAGCGCCAGACTCTCCTGCAGCAGCAGCAGATCAGCACACTGCGCAGCAGCAGCCGGGCGGAGGACCGCAACAGCAGCAGCGCGGGGCTCAGCAGTTGCTGGTGCTGAACTTGCAGGACTTCGCAGTGCGCTGCGAGCCGCGCAGCGACTCCCCTAGCAGCCACAACAGCAGTAGGATGGCAGCGGCCTTGGTGCTGGATGGGGCCCACTGGCGGCTCAATCCGGGCCCCAGCGCACCTCAGCATCTGCTGCTGCACTCGCTGGGCTGCTACGTGGCTGCTGCTGCTGCGCGCTCCGTGCTGACCCCTGGGCCGAGCAGCGGAGGGGTCGGCAGCAGGGGCAAGGGCGCGCGGGGGTTGGGTGTGTGGGACCCTGCGGTGCCTGTGGACCTTCACGGGTTTAGCTTGTCTGCTGCTGGCTACAACTGCATCGCCCAGGAGGGAGGCTTGGGGGTCATCATCAGGCCTGCTGCTGCTGGTGCAGGGAGTGCTGCGCAGAGCCATGGGCAGCAGGCAGGCAGTACGCTGTAAGTGGGGCTTGATGCTGGGAGTTGGCACTGCTGGTTTGGGGAGGCCGATGTCCTGCAGGCAATGGCACGTCAGTTGCGTGTGTAAGTCAATGCCTGCAGCAGCTCCCAACATGGTGATCTTGCAATGCCCTTGCAATACAATTCGTGCTGCCATGGTTCCTTGGAAACTGGCTGTTTGTATGTGTCAGTCACAGGACCTCTGTTTGCCGTGCCTGGCTGCGTCTGCTTGCAGGGAGGTGGAGGTGACAAACACCCATTTGACAGGAAGCCTGCGCAAGGACACAGCTGTCCTCGCCATTCAGCTACTGAACCAGTGGGCAGCACACGCGCTGCTGCGCAACCCACCCCGCCCTGCTGCCAACAGCGGCCCTAGCAGCCCCAGCGGCAGCAGCACCACAGGCAGTGGCAGCCCTGGTCACAGCCCTGGTCACAGCAGTAGCACTGCCCAGCAGGCAGGGTCCAGCACGCAGCAGTCGACAGCCGGCAGCAGCAGCAAGCGGAGGCAGCAGCAGGCGGTTGAGTCAGAGGTGCTGGCAGCGCTGCAGGAGGATGCATTTAGCAACCCAAGCCAACGGCCCAGCAGAGCCAACAGCAGTGTGCAACTGTCAGCTGCCTCTGGTGCTGATGTGCAGCAGCGAGTGTCCTCAGCAACAGCGGCAGCACCAGAACCCCATCCTGGCAGTGTTGCTGGGGACAACAGGGCAGGGCAATATGGTTCTGCTGCATCCATGCAATCCTCTGTGTTCCTGTCAGGGGGCTGGTATGGCAAGCAGCAGCCCCTGCACGCTCCTGCAGGGGACATGTCTTCTGCTGGCAGCATGCACAGCAGCAGGGGCATTCCTGAAGGGCTGCAGCTAAACCCTTGGGGCACACAGGGTGCTGACAGCGATCTTCTGGAGGGCTCTGTCGGCCAGCTGTCTGTCCATGACGAAGCAGCTCAGCCAGCGGATGGTGCCCCAGCACAGCAGCAGAGCGGTGATGCCATGCACTGCAGCAGCAGCAGTGCTGGCAGTGTCAGCAGCTCGCAGACCCTCTCAGAAATGGATGAGCATCTGTTGGCTGCCAGCATCCTCGCTGCCCTGCCGCCCGCAGCTGCTGCAGGCGGCGACAGCTCCGATGTCGTGGTTTTGTTGGATGACTACTACATCCAAAACCCCGTGCAGCTAAAACCTCTCTCAGACCAGGACCTGGGCTTCAGCGAGCAGGGGTTCAGTCACACCTACGACGGTTGGGACGGCAGTTGGAGTGACGAGGAGTATGACATTGTCAGTCCCCGCGCTGCTGCGAATGCTGCCCTTGAGGCGGCGGCAGCTGCTGCTAGGGCAGAGCGCAGCAGGCGCCGTAGGGCGGCACTGGCAGCAGCTGCTGCTGGTAGCCTGGACCCCTCGGCCTCCTCTGCCTACTGCCCTGAGCAGGGGGTGTGGTACGCGGCCGGGGGTCCGGCAGGAGGACTCACCAGCCCGTCTGGCAGGCCGGCAGGCAGCAGCAGTAGCCGTAGCCCTGTGGGGGTTGAGCGTAGTGACGCTGCGCTTATGGCTCCCTCACCCTGGGGTAACTCTACCGGTGAGCTGAGCCCAGGTGCAGCTGGTAGCTCCTACCTGGGAGGCGGTGCCACCAGGCCTCATGCTGCACAGCAATCGGGGCCGCAGCTGGCCAGCCACAGCAGGAGCAGGGGTGACGCCAGCCAATCGGCAGTACCAGGCGGTGGCATGGCCATGCAGCAGAGGCCTGCAGGAGTCGGTGTTGCAGGTGCTGCTCCAGCACACAGCCCTACTGCAGGAGCAGAAGCAGCAGGAGCAGGCAGGGCAGCAGGAGCAGGGTTGCCCCCTCTGATGCTGCAGGAGGATTACTTGACGCCAGTGTCTCCTGCAACAAGCTCAGGGTCAGGCCTTGTCACGCCAGTAGACGCAGCTGCTGCTGCTGCAGCCGCCACAGCAGGGTTCGACTCCGGCAGGACGCCCCGGGTTTTGTGTCGCCCTGGGCTAGGGTTCTGTCGCACAGTATCTTCCAGCACCTGCTCCCGTTGGACCCTGATACCCCACGCCCTGCTAGCCGCTTTGTGTGCAGGGGTCTGTCTGGTATGTTTGTCCTGCACGATAAAGGTGCAGTGCCGTCCAGCAACAGCGGCATGGGCCATGCGCGTGCTGGGGGCAGTAAGCGGGCCAGCACAGGCAGTGGTGGCAGGCTGGAACTTGAGGTGGATGGGGTCAGCCTGTGCATGGAGGTGTACCCTCCAGGCTACTGCCAAGTCAACAGGCTGGCCGTTGCTGTGGGATCTTTGGAGATCCGAGACTGCTTGGGTACTGCTGCCACTGCAGCAGCAGCTTCAACTGCGTCTGGGGCTGGCAGCAGCAGCAGCAGCATCTCTGCTGCGGCGGCGGCTGCAGCAGCGGCAGCGGCGGCAGCCGCCAGTGCGGCAGCAGCTGGGCAGGGCCCTCGGGGCGTCGCTGCGGCGGCTGCGGGTGCGGCCAGCGGAAGGAGCAGCAGCGGCAAGGGGGCCGGCACCGGTCAGATGCAGCGTGGCGGCTCAGGCAGCAGCAGTCTCAGGAGGGCGGGTGGGGCGTGCTCCAAGGTGTTGTCAGTGCGGCGCCCAGGCACACAGGGAGGGGCCAGTATCAGCCGCGGTGTGGCAGCTAGTCGGGCGAACAGCATGAGCCCTGCTGGCACTCACTCTGCTGCTGCTTCTCCCCAACCCGCCTCCGGCCTGCCGTCGCCAGCTCTGAGCCCGGGTCTACTAGGCTCTCAGCCAGTAGACGACCCTCACACAGCGTCCTCGCCCCTGCAGCACCAGCCCCCGCTGTTGCTGGGCGGCATGCTGCAGGGCTGGCCTGCTGCTGTGCTGGCCCCGGATTCGCTGCTGCCTGCGGCTGCAGTTGTGCTGGAGACGGTGCGCCCTGACCCCCAAGGGCCCCCAGAGTCAGATGAGTACCGGCTGGGTGTAGCACTGCTGCCTGTGCGCCTGCGGCTGAACCAGGACCTAGTGTCATTCCTACTGCTGTTCTTCGGGTCTGTTGCAGATGCTGTCGCGGCTGTGGACAACCCGCTGACAGCAGCAGTGGCAGCCACGCAGGCTGCAGCTGCTGCACCAGCAGGCACTTGCACAGCAGCAGGCGGCAGTGCAGGGCCTGTCGGCAGCTCGGGAGTGCAGCCACCGTTCTTTCAGAAGGTGGTCATCTGGGGCACGGGGGTATGCGTGCACTACTGCCCCAGGCGGGTGGACATAGCAGCCCTGCGGGACGGGGACTTCTTGGAGCTGCTCAACCTTGTGCCCTGGGGAGGGGTGGACCTTACCCTGAAGCCGCTTCGGCTGACTGGTGTGGTGGGGTGGGACGGCTTGGCGGCAGCAGCGGCGTCGGAGTGGCTGGGGTACGTTGCCAAGACGCAGGCGCACAAGTTTCTGGCTGGCGTTGCGCCCATCCGCAGCGTGATACAGGTCAGCAGTGCAGTTGCGGCGTTGCTGTCGGGTCCTGCGGCCAGCCTTCAGAAGGCACTTGGGGGTGCTGTGACTGCAGCAGCGGCTGCAGGAAAGGCGGGAGCAGCGGCTATGCTACAGCAGGGTGGCAGGAACGGCTTGAACGGCCTCACTGCCAGACAGCACTGGCAGAACTGCGTGGCAGCGGCAGCAGCAGTGGCGGGCGTGGCCGGCGGCACTGGGGCCTCAGCGGGATACAGCAGCAGCACGCTGACCCTGCATGACAGGCTGGCTGGGAGTGTGCAGGGCTTTGCGCGCTCGCTGCTGTATGAAGCGATGGGTGCGGGGGCTACTGTTGCATCTGGGGCGCAGGCGTTGCTGCTGTCAGGGCCTTCTGGGAGTGCAGGGCAGGGCTCTGCAGTAAACCCTGCCGGCCTGGTGCAGGGTTTAAGGGCTGCTGCGAGTGAGGTTCAAGGGGGCTTCCAGCAGGCTGCAGCAGTGCTGGCTCAAGGGGCGGGGACGGAGCTGAAGCAGGGAGTTACATGACGGCTGCTCGGGGGGTGCTGAAGGCGGCACCTGCAGCTGCTGCAGCGCCTGTGCGCGGGCTAGCTGCTGGAGTGAGGGTGGCGCTTGGGGGCCAGGCGAGGACGAGGACTGCAGGGACAGCAGCTGGTGGTGCTGATGACGATGTTTCTGAGGGCAGGATGAGTAGTGTGATGCGCAGCTAGGGGCTAAGCCAGGCTGGCCTTGCAGCAGGGTTGTGCCACCTGTCGTGTGTTTTTCAAGGCTTTGCAATCGAGAGTTGTAGGGTGTCTTGTGGCGGTTGTGATGAATAGGTTGGGGTGTACACCATGCCTGCCACGGTGTGTATACATGTGTATATGTGCATAAGCACGTTTGTGCTTCACCTGCAGGTCTCACAGCACGGTAGGCTGTGCACTGGCTGAAGGGGTGACAGCACTCATTGTGCTTTCGTTAGAGGGGTGTAATTTAGGGCCTGTTCAGCAGTCTTTATGTTTAGTTGATGTCTGGGTGTAAAATTTTGTGCCTTCCTTGTCAGGAAGAATGCCAAAAGCAGAGGGCAATCCTGAAGATTTATGGCTCAACTGCTGTCCAGACTGGCCTGCTGGTCTAATTTAGATGAGGTAGATTGCATAGGAAACTATTGTAGCTGTTTAGCTCTGCTCAAAAGAATCCGTCCGTATTGCCACAATCTGAAACAGGAAGACTGCAAACGAACTGCTTGAAAAGATGTGTTTGGGTTTGCCCATAGCCCCGTCCAATGTTGTTACATCCTTACGACACCAAACACCCTCAGGATACTGCATGACTTGCCGGACAGTCATCCTATGCTCAAACCCACTTTGCGTCAGCTGTTGGGGTTCCTCAAACAACGAGCAACATAGCAGCATGATGCATGCATGTTCATGGGTGTGTTGGGCCTCAGGTGCTCACATTGCTGGTCTCTACAGGACCAGCAATCATTACTGGTACATTGAATGTACAACTGATACCAGGCAGCACACAGTGGCTCATCTACCACAAAACAATTAAACCTACCCAAACAGCGACCACCCTCACTGACGCCTGTGCCACCTGTGCAGACGTGCATCTGCATTGCGCAGGGTCCCTGCATTGAGTCAGAGCATGACAGGGCCCTCTGACAGCTTGGGCGGATGGTTGAGCATGTGCTGCTTCAACCCAAGGAACAACTGCAAGACAAATCACCAGCCCAACCAGCAGCCCATGCTTCACCCAGCATGCAATGCCTGTCCAACCCCGGCTTATCAAAGAAGTTGTTGACCAACAACAAAAAGGGACCGACTCGTTTGAGGCTGGCTGACAAAAAAAACTAGCTACAGCCAGGAAATACGAAACGCAGCAGTCCTGGCCTGACACATCCCTGATTTAAGCGTGCGCATAAACAGCAGCAACCAGCAAAATGCACCACCGAGATCAACGCGGCGGCTGCGGCTGCTGTAGGCCGGCCGCCACTCCTGACCCACCCACTTGCCCCTGCAGACTCGTAAGGCCCTGCAGTGCCTCATTCAACTGCTGCACCAACTGCTGCACCTGCCCTACCCTACGCTCATACTCAGCTTGAAGCTGTGCAGGGGCTATGCCACTAACTGCATGACCCTCCACACCAGCACCAGCACCACCCCCTGCTGCACCCGCCGCCACAGCAGGGACGGCGTCAACACCCACACCCCCTCCTGCTCTGCCTGCAGCCTCCCCATCTGCGTCATAAGCGTCCCGCATTCCCCTGCTGGCTTGCTGCTGCAGGCCGCTCTGATCCAAAGAGCCGCTGCTGCTCGCCCCCACAACCCGCACCTGCGCTGGGCACTGCATGCTATCGGCAGCTGCAGCTGCACTCGGGGTCCCAGTGGATACTCGTGCTGTCTGTGTAGGCGGCTCTGCGGTCACAAGCCCTGCAGCAGATGCCACCGCAGCAGCGGCCTGTGCTGCTGCTGCAGCAGCAGCCATAGCCACCGTCAGGCAGTCTCCTGCTGTACCACTGGGAGCCCCTGCAGCGCCTGGTGTAGCAGCCTGAGCCCCAGCCCTAGCTAGGGCAGCAGCAGTACCAGCATGCGCACTACTAGGTGCCGCTGCTGGCTCAGCCGTACCGGCTACATGCGGATCTGAGGAGGCGTCAGCAGCAGGCCCAGGCACGCAGCCAGCAGGTGGTAATGCCAGCCTCGACAGCAGCTGCAGCGCCTGCTCCTCCGACTGCAAGTCCTGCTCCATTGCTGGCTGCTGCTGCTGCTGCTGGGGCTGGTGATGTCCAGTGACTTGCAGCAGCGCCTGTGGAATTGGCTGTGTGACTTCCTGCCCTGCAGCTGCTGCCACTGGCAGGGGTTCCACAGAGCCCCTGTTGCCACCACATACAGCTGATGCCCCAACCGACAGGCCAGACATACAGGGACCAGGACTGACAGGCCTAACCCCTGCAGGCAGCAGCTCGCAAACAGCCTGGATGCCATCCGCACCACTAAACTGCCTAACAGCACCAGCAAACGCCGCAGGCTGCTGCAGCTGCTGCTGCTGTCTCGCTGCTGTGGGCTTGCTGGTCGCCCCAGCACCAGCACCAGCAGCTGCAGGCCAGCTCAAGCAGCTACCATTACCCTCACTGTCTGCGGCAACAGCGGGACCCAGGCCCTGTCGCCCTTGCTGCCAAGCTTGCTGTTGGCCCTGCCACTGCCATGGGTTACCGCTGCTGCCTGTCGGCCCCTGGTCAGCCCACATGCCAGCAGGCCAGCGCTGCTCACCGCCCAGTGGCTGCAACCGCAGCTGCTGTTGTTGCTCCCAACCCTGCGACGGCATCCGCAGCTGCTGCTGCTGCTGCTGCTCACTCCCCAGCTGCTGTAGCCACTGCTGCTGTTGGAGCTGCGCGGCAGCTGGCAGCAAGCACGGCCCTGGGTGGATTTGAAAAGGGGTACCAGTCTGCTGCTGCTGCTGCTGCTGCTGCTGCTGCTGGGACACCTGCACGGCATCAGAGACTCCTGCTGCTGTACCATCCTCCCCTGCAGGCCCCTCCTCCCAGTCCTTCATATCTTCTGAGCTGCCTGTATGCTCATCCTCCCCAGCACCCGACCTAGCACCTAGCCTGCAGCTTTGCCCCGCAACATCGCACATCGCAGCACCCTCAACTGTCAAGCCCTCCAGGCCACGGCCACTGAAGCCCCCAGCCTGGCCTGACCTCCTACGCCGCCGCTGAGGGTGCACCTGATCTGCATCTGCCCCTCCCAGCTGCTGCTGCAGGCTGCCCTGCTGCTCGTGTGCGTCTGCATCCTCATTACCCGGCTTGCAGGCAGCACCAGCGCCAACACCAGCAGCAGCAGCAGTACGCCCGTTCCCTTGCTGCAGGGCACCTGCTACAGCAGCAGCCGTGAGTTCTTGAGTCTGTGCTGGGGCCCCTGGGGCAGCATCATCAGCAGCAGCAGCATCTTCTGCCGTACTAAGGTACACAGGGTACTTGCGCTTGGTGCCTGCCTCCCCAGGCGCCCTGCTGCTGTTGCTGCCCCGAGCTCGTGTCACAAAGCTCTGAGGCACTACAGCATCTGCTGTGCAGGGGCCCTCCTCATGCTGCTGCTGCTGCTCCATAGGCTGCCTGCTATGCTGCTGTGCTGAAGGCTGCTCATGGATGTGCATGGCAGCCAACAGGTCAACATGCTGCCCCAGGAAATGTGCCCCAGCAGCAGCACTAGCAGCAACCTGCAGCCCATGGTCTGCACCCCCACGCCACTGCTGCTGCTGCTGCGCCCACTGCGGCTGCTGTTGCTGCTGCACCCACTGTGGCGGCTGCTGGAAGCTGCCAGTACTGCCTGTCTGCCGCTGCTCATCGAAGGGTGCTGGCTCCAAGCTAGCTGCTTCACTGGCAGCGGCCAGCACAGCTGGAGATATCTCCTCGTCTGAATCACTTGCTGCATTGCCCTGCCTGCACCCCTGCAAAACCCCATCTGACGCTGCAACCGCTGGACGTCCAACTGCTGCTTGCTGCGCGGTGCCTGCAGCTTGCTGCTGTTGCAAGCCCAGGTTGCTACAGCCTGGGGAATGTAGCTGGCTGGTCCCCAGACCAGAGCCAAGCTCCTGGCTTCCCTGGCTGAGCGCATGCCCAAAGCTGGCTGTACAATGGGCATGCTGAGTTCCCAATGCCCCTGCCAAGTGAGCCTGACTAGGGCTACCCATGCGCAGACCTTGGCTAGAAACAGCTGCAGCACGAGCGGCAGGCATGAGTGCTGCATCGCTGTGGTCGAGTAGACCAAGCCCTGCTACTGCTGCCAGAGTCTGGGGCAACAGCAAAGCTTCCATACCTGCTGACTGGGTGAGGGTGTCCAGGCGCTGCTGCTGCTGGTGGTGGTGCTGCTGCTGGCGGCGCAGCAGAAGCTGCTGCTGCAGGAGCTGCTGCTGCTGCAGTACCCCGAGGGCTTCTGAAGCCATGGCAGCAGCAGCAGTTGCACCCTGCAGGCGCATGCGCTGCGCAGCAGGGTTGCAGCTGGGCGAGCGTGGTGCACCTGACCGCAGGCCCGCATGTAGCCACCCCTCCTCCTCATCCTGCTGCTGCTGGCGATGCTCCTGCACGGTATGCCGCCTGTGTCTGCCCATTCCATACGGCGCTGCGAGGGATCTGCTGCTGTGAAGTGTGCTGGGCTGCACTACGCCTGCCTGCTGCTGCCCTGCGTGCCTCCTGCCGTACATAGCAGCAGGCACAGGGCTGCAGCTGCCGCGCACTCCACCGCCTGAAGCAGCTGGGCGGGGACACCCCAGCACACCAGATGACGATGCTGCAGGAGACATGGTGGCACCCTTGCTGGCTCCCCTGCTTGATGGCTGGCTGGCTGCCCGGGGACTGTTTTGCAGGCTCTGACGTTGGCTGTGTGCACCCCTATGCCAGCGGCGCTGAGCCCGCCTCCTGCAGCAGATGCCCCTGCCTGGCTTGCTGCAAGGTGCATGCGCGCTGCTGCTGACGTTACCTCCCCGCCAGCGTCACTGGTGCTGGGGGGTCCTGCTGTGCTGATGGTGGTGCTACTGGTCACGGCTGCGCTGCTGCCAGCACCCACAGCAGCACCGTCAAGTCCTGTTGCACATGCAGCTGCTCGGCCTGCAAGCTGCTGTCCTGCAGGCCAGTCCGTCTCCTTGCTGCATGCTGCACCATCCCGGGGTCCTGCGGGTCCTGCTGGTGGTGCTGTTGCTGTGCTGGCAGGATCCTGCGCTTGTTCTGTAAGGTCTGCAGCTGCCTGCGCAGCACTGAGGGCCCTGCCTGCAGCCCTCCATGCGGGTGTGGGTGTGTCCAAAAGCTCCACTAGGCCCTGGGCCTTGAGTTTCATGTACAGCAGGTGATTGACCTGTGGAGCAGGCATGCCAGTGGCACAGGAACAAACGAAATGTGGTCAGTGCAGTGAACACAGGACAGCTTGCAGGGTTTTGGTCCTAATACAGGCACCTGCACTACTCAATGTCCCTGGTGAAGATGGCTGGTTCAATGCTCAACAACATGTCCTGCAGAAGTGGCACCTATGAGGTTTTGCATGCCTGTGAGGCATGTCTGCACGCCGCCCGATATCCCCGCCCGCGCTCAAATAGCTGATGTCACCTTGCTTTTGAGCTTGAAGTGGCCACACAGCTTTGCCAGCTGAGCTCCATTGAGTGGCTTGGGGTATGCTGCAGTAAGGGCTTCCACAATGCGCAGCTCCAGGCTCTCTGTACCCAGGACAGCAGCACCCCAGCACAACAGCAAAACAATCTGACACAACCTCCAATGCGCCGCACACAGCCTTGGAGTTGGATGTGCAAGCGCGAATTCACCTCTGACACTGGGTGGCCGGTGGTTGGCCTCAAGACACGCATTGCTGTATAACCACACCTGCCTGCTAGTCAACCACAGGCCTGTTATGCAAGCACACGCCGCATCATATGCACACCACACCCTACCTGCCGAATCCTCTTCCAAGAGGTCTGTATTGCTCTGGGTGCGCTTTGAGCCCACACCAGGCAAACTGACCCCACTTGTAGCTGAAGAAATGGAGGGAGAGGCAGTGGCGGTGCCACGGCTGTGGGAGCCTGCTGGCACATCTGGCTTCAGGACCTTCTCTGCTGTCAGCAGCTCAACTGCAGCTATCGCTGCTGCATGCTCTGCCTCCTGCAGCCAGCAACAGCAGCAGCCCAGCACCGTGATTGACCTAAAGATGTTCTGTGTACGAGACTGACAAGTTGTTGCCACCCAAACCAACCTTCTTGCTGCACCCTCTGCCTGTGAAGTGCCGGGCAGTGCCTAGTGCTGACAGGCCTTCACCAAGCTCAGTGCAGTCCACGGCAGGCAGTGTGAGAGTGCACAAGAATCCTTCTGCGCCATCTTCAGCCTGTGTCCTATAGATGGGAGCCGCTGTGCGCAAACGCTGGTAGAGCTCGTTCAGGATCGACTTGGCTGCCATTCATGAAAGATCGACTCAATCAGGCGATCCATTTGCCAGAAAAATCATACTTCGTCCTGCAAAGCAATAGGCACGATGCACGTACTCCCCCTTCTGCTGGGTCCTGTTGAAACCTTGGACCTTCAACCCTCAAGGGTCGTGCCTGCCAGCTGGTTGCAGTGTCAGCCTATTCGTTACAAAATGGACAGTAGACAAGCAGGACCTTTGAAATGCAGCTATCTTGTGTCGAAACCTTTATAAGACACACCAGCCTGGCACCAGTGTCTGGCCAGCCTGGCGGCACGGTCGCTGGCAAGTTCATCAGTTCAAATGTGCTGTGTGCTGCTGAGATTGCACAACCCAGGTGGCACGATCACTGTGCACCGGGGCCAGGAAACATCACTTAGTGCATCACATGCATGCACCATATGATGCTGTCAACAGAAAACTCTGTAGTCACGCAACAACCAAGTCAGTCAAGTCAGCCACACACTGGTGCGGCAATTGACAATCGACGCCTTAAACCAATGCGCACCGTTACTGTGTCACCGCTGCAGGGTCTGGCAAAGGCCAAACCGTTTGGCAAGGGTACGTACCACACCGTCATGGTCAACCCAAATTCTGCAAACATGCCAAGAGACCTTCACCTCTCACACCGTGTGAGAGCCTCCTGCTGTTGCCATGCCACTGTTGTGCACCCTGGCATCTGGGTCAGCATGCACAAGTACAGCGCAGCCATACTAATCAGCTCTTCAGCTTCCCAACTGGCTACTCGTAGTGTGCGCACCTTGCCCGACACCAAACACATTCACAGCCTGAGTGACCTTTAGCTTGACTGACGCTCGCATGCCCCCTGTCCTACCCACCTCACCCGATCTGCCCTGGCCACAACAGCAGGTAAACCTCAAGGACGCCATATTAATCTTGCCTGCTGCACTTGGACTCACATGACAATCAGACTGCTGCACATGGCAGCACATGTGAACATCAGCCCAGCCGAAAGAGCAGCTCCCCCACCCAAAAACAACGTCATTACACGCATCAAGACATGCATCGAACAATTCGTCAAGCAAGGTAGGGTGTCAAAGCAGCTTGACGCTTTCCTTGGCCTGGTCTGGAACAGCCGAAGTACACCACCCTACTCCGACTGAGTCACAGCATGTCCACAGGTGGCGACATTACAGACATCACCCCTACTGCGCAAGCCCCCACCATCATACCCACGCACCCACCCCACCCACGTACCCACCAACCAACCAATTCTACCCCCTTGCCCACCACACACTCAAAGACATCATCCTCACACACACCCTAACACCCATTGCTGGAGCTGTAGGCCCCCGGCATGTTTGTTCCCAGCTGCATGAGCTCCACTTGCAGCTCCTCCAGCTCCTGCTGCATGCGCCCAACAAGCAAGTCACGCTTGCCCTGCAGGCTGCAGCAGCATGCACCCCCCAGACCCCCACTGCTCCTGCTCGCCGCGGCCCCAGTACGACTGCTGCTGAGGCAGGAGGCTCAGCCGGTGGACGCACCCGGCTGCATTGCAGCTGCATGGCTCCGACATTGCTGACGCCTGGTTCATCTTGACCTGCAGGCAGAGCACAGCACAGCACAGCACAGCAGACATGGCAGACGGATTCAGGCAACGGTGGCCAGTTTGTCTAATTCAACACCCTGCACCCTGCGATTCACTGCACCATCAAGCCAGGTACAAAATTCGGGGAATGTGTACCCCATGCCTGTGACCAGCTGTAAACAGTATGCTGGCAGGCAAACTACACCCAGCAGATCGCAAGAACAGCAAGCAGGCGCGCCCCGGGCTCTCCAACCACCCAGCTTGGGCATCACTGCTCACCTCCAGCTTTGCCAGGCGGTCCTGTATCCAGTGCAGCCGGCCACGCAGCTTGTGCTTGTCAGGCGACTTCACCTTGGCACCCTGCCCCTGCCTGCGGGGGCTGCGGTTGCGGGCAAATGCTGAGGAGCAGGGCTGCAGGAGCCCGGCTCCTGCACCACGCGGGCTCTGAGCCTGAGCCTCCTGCCACTCCCCCAGGCTGCTGCCAGCTGACCCAGGGCGCCTGCTGGTGCTGTAGGTAAGGTGCTGGGGGCTGCTGCATGCCATGGTTGGCACCGGGCTGCGGCCGCGGCCCGCGATGGGGCCACTGGGGCTCCTGTGATACTTGCTCTGCTGCCGGGGGGAATGTTGCTGCTGTGCATGGGGGGAGTGGTGTGGAGACTGCCGGTAGCCCTGGTGGGGTGAGCCCCTGTTGGGCGAGCCGCATGATGCTCCTGCTACTGCTGCTGCAGCATCTGCATTACCTTCTGCTGTGCAGACGGCTTCCATGCGGCTGATCATGCTCTGCATGTCTCGCAGCACGCCCTGTAAGGGCGCCCTGCCAGCACGCTCGGCAGCAGCAGCCACCGCCTCCCTGGTGGCAAGCAGCTGCTCCTCAAAGCGCCTGATGGTGCTGCTGCCAAGGCTGCCGTCGCTGCCGCTGCTGCCGCTGGATGTGGCATGCTGGCGCTGCTGGGGCGGTGGCGAGGCTGTGCGCTGCCTGGGAGAGGGCGAAGACTGCAGCCGCAGCTGTCCAGACACCACAATCTCCAAAGAGTCTGTGTCTGCAGTAGCCTCGTCAAGCCTGCCTTGCAGCAGCTGCCCCAGGGACTGCTTCAGCACATTCTTGTTGAGTCCCTGAAGGGAGATTCTGAGGGCGTGGCTGGATCCAGGCCTGGATGAGGGGGCTTGGCCATCCTGCTGCTGCTGCTGCTGGCTCTGCTTCACGGGGGAGTCTCGGCTGTCTACGCTGCCTGCACGCCTCAGCGCTGCTCTGGCCTTGCGCCCTGCAGAGGCAATGCATGCATGGCTTGCAGTGTGTCATTGACGGCGTCGATGCATGACATATGCATGCGTGGCTGCAACAAGTTGCTGGATGAGCTGGCATTACAGGGCCTGTAAAGCCCTGTGGGGTGTGACGGTGATCAAGCCAGCATGCCGCTGTGGGCCCATCTGCTTGTCTGCAGTGGGGCAGCTTTTCAGCCAAAGCATCCATCCCCACCAACAAAAGGCGTCAGATGATTGATTGATTGGCAGGCCACGTCAGGAAACAGAGGCACATGCTATCAAAACAAAAGACGTGATGCAAGTGGCCTGGTCACTGTGTGCTGAACACACATGACTCACCTGCTGTGTGCTGTCTCCACCCCTGCAGCGCCTGCTTCATCAAGCGGGACTTGGCCCGCTGCTTCAAGGCATCACACAGGATGGCATCCAGCACATGCAGCGGAGTGGAGGCCTCCTCCCTCACATGGGCCGCACTCACAGTTGATACCGAGCTCGGCTCAATGTGCAGAGATGAGCCGCGAGCATGGTGCGGCGACAGGGCTGCAGCTGCGGCGGCTGTGCCTGTGCTTGGCTCAGCGGCCGCTGCTGCTGAGGTTGCTGCTGCGCACCAGAAGCACTCTGCGCGGACTGCCGTTGCTCCTGCTGCTGTGTGCTGTGCCGGTGCTGTGCCTCCAAGGCAGCTGGTGCTGCCGTTGATGACGCGATGCTGCCAAAGTCTGAGGCACGAGACACGCTGCGCAGCAGGCTTGGTGCAGCAGGTGTAGTGGCCACGCTGCTTGTGCGCGAGCGGATTCGTGCCAGCTGCTGCTGCTGGGCAGACAGCTCCTGCTGCATCGCCAACTGCCGCTCCCGCCAGCTGCCAGACGCATCAGCTGACAAGCGGGCACCGTGCACCTCGGCAGCCTGTGCGTGCTGCTGCTGCTGCTGTGGCAGGCTGGCTGTGCCAGTACTTGACCTCCCTCTTGGCGACTCGGCAGCAGCAGCTGCTGCAGCAGCAGCCACAAGTGGCTTCAGGTGTGTTTCCTGGCTCAAGAACCGGGGGCTGTGCACCTCACTTGCCTGCCGGCTCACCCTGGAGCCACCACCGGAACAGACTGCGGCTGCTGCAGCGGCAGCAGCTGCCAGGCTGGCTCGTGGGGACTGCAGGCGAGAGCTGAAGGGGCTCATGGGACCCCCTGTGGAGTGCCTGCTGCCACCGCCCCCTGATGCCAAAGCCCTAGCTCGAGCTGCAGCATCCAGCAGGGAGCTTGGGGAGTTCAAACTGCTGCTGCTTTGACGCAGCTGCTGCTGTTGCTGCAGGGCGATGGCCCTCGGCGTGAGCATCTGCTCCTGATGCGCCTGCTGCACAGCTACTCCCTGCTGCACCCCTGCCAGGGACTGCTGCGGGCCAGGGGCCCGCACCCCTGCAGCTGCTGTACCCTCTGAGTGAACCAACTGCCCTTTGGGCTGGATTGGCATGGCTGGCTGTGTACTGCTAGCGTATACAGCTGCGTTCTGCATGTCATCGAGTGACTGGTAGCTGTTCTCGTGGGTGCTGGGGTTGCTGTCAGGCAGCTCAAAGCTCCCAGCCCTTCCTGTCGCAGACTTCCTGCTGTGCTCATGCTGCTGCTGGTGTCTGGAGGCCCATTGCTGTTGCTGCTGCTCCAGCAGCTGACCAGCGCTCATGTTCACCACACCCTTGCTTGCAGGGCTTTGTGGGGTGCCTTGAGACGCCTCCTGAAACCTCACAGACGTGCTTCTCAGACTCTGCATGCCCCCAGCACTTCCGCCGGCACTGCTGCCACCCCCTTGCCCGTCTGCAAATGCCGCCGCCGCCTGCCCCACCCCCGGCCTCCCAGGCGTAGCTGGTGCCGGCGCCCTGCCGTCTACGCCCCGCGCTGCCTGCATGCTGCTTCTGCTGTCAGTGCTGTCCTGCCGGCCAGCACCTCCACGGCTGATCGCTGCAGCAAGCTCCTGCAAGCTCCCAGCTGCCTCCACATCGTCCCTCAGCCTGGGGGTCAAGCCCGGCAGCACCCGAGGGTCCACGGCAAGTCCGGCCAGCTTTGCGGTCTCCGTGTCAAGGGCTGCACCACTGAGGTTCAGCATCGGAACCGCCCCAGCAGCTGCTGTTGCTGAAGATGCACCGGACACCCTGCTGCTGTGAGGGCCGGCCGGCCCCTGGCCGTTGTCTGAGGCCCCAGCACCACGGCTGGTGCTTTGAATTGGAGGCTGAGCCCCTCCTGCACTCCATGCTGGCTCAGATGCCTCGGCAGCATGCACGGCTGTGTTGCACTGCACCTGCTGCATCTGCTGGGCGCCTGCCATTGCTGCTGCTCCAGGCACCACCTGGACCGACCAGGCTGAATCTGCAACGGACCTGATGCTGGGGCTCCTGTTGGCGGTGTTGCTAGGGCCTGGGTGGCTGCCTGCACCTGACTGTGGCATCCTGCTGCTGCTTGCTGCTCTGCTGAAGCTGGCTGGCCGACCCTCCTGCACCTGCAATTTCATGGGCCAGGTACACGGCATTACTGCATTAGTGGATGTATGGGCTGCAGCCCAGGTTGTGTTGTCAGTTTGTTCTGCCAATATGTGCAGTGACGAGTTCCTTGGTATTCTGGGTGGCATTCTTGAGCAACGTTGCCCCCTCCCCCCCCAAATGCACTGCAGGCATACAGACACACGGGGCAGGGCAGGGCACCCACTTCCTTGCAGGACCTGACTCAAGCCTCCAGAGCCAACATTGGATCCCAGCAACTCAACAAAAACCCATGATGACACGTTTGTCGCCAGACTTGTGCCGTACACACACTGCTTGCACGCGACTCGCATGTACTCCAGATGTTCAACACACTCACTTGGCTGGTCGCATCTTGCACCACGTGCCTGCTCCCGCCGCCGCCCTGGCTGAGCATGTAGTGCACCAGGGGCCTGCTGTGCTCGTCCAACCCCACCTCACTGTCACTGAGGCTGTCCACTGCATATGCTGGGGCAGCACCCCCCTCAAACCCCAACTGCCCATGCTGCAGGTAGCTGCCGGCATGGTCCTGCTGCTGCTGTGGCGCGCCTGCGGCTGCATGCACAGGTCGGCCCGTGTTTGCATCCACAGTGCTGGCTGCAGACGCCCAGGGACCCCTGCTGCTGCGCGTACCAGCAGTGCCCCGCCCTGCCTCATGCACCTGCTGCAGGGGCTTGCCACTGCTGCTCTCAAACGTTTCATAGGCTGCAGCAGCAGCTGCTAGCCTGTCCTCCCGTGACATAAGCTCTGCAAGGCTGTCTGGTGTGACATACACGGACGGCCGCGAGCCACTTCCACTGCTGGCACTGCTGTTAGTGCTGGGCGTCCTGGTGCTGGCCCCTTCATAGTCCAACCTGACTCCTTGCCGCTGCTGCTGCTGTTCTTGCAGGCCTGCATGGTGTACTGAGTGCGACCGCTGGCCCTCCCACCCCTGCTGCTGAGACTCAGACGGGTGTGTCTCTGCAGCAGCAGTCGACCCTTGTGACCCTGCACCGCGGCGCTGCCCTCCTAGCTCTGAAGGCAAGCGCAGGGGAGGCACCTGTGGCCAGGTGTTGTCCTCAAAAGCCTCACACTGCGCTAGGTATGCATCCTGCATGGCGAGGAGGCGCTGCTGCCGGGACAGCACCTCCTTGAGGAGGGACTCGTGCTGGGGCTCGGCAGCAGGCAGGACCTGCTGCAGAATCAGTGTGAGTTCCTCCACATCCCTGGCGTCTGCTGCAGCGCCCTGGTTGATCAGGTTCTGCTGAGCAGCATGGACCTCCAGGAAGGCTGTCTGCACGAGGTCCTCAGGTTCATCTGTGGGTGCCGCTGCCGCTGCTGCTGCGCTCACCATCCCCGCCGCTGCTGTCGCCTGCTCATCACCAGATGCAGTAGACCGAGCTGCAGAGGACTGGCGGGAGTGATAGGATAGCTCCCTGCCAGCACGCTGTGCGGCCGCAGGCGCAGGCACAGGCGCATATCCTGCCTGAGAGTTGTCCTGCAGTGTGCTGGCGTCCTGTGCTGGGCTGCGGCCAGGAAGCCCTGCCTCAAACTTGTCTCTGCCGCTTGGCTGCTGCTGCACTGCTGCTGAGAGATGAGGTGCAGCAGCAGCTCTGGCTGCAGCAGTGCCTGGCATGCTGTTGCTGCTTGCAGAGTTGACCTGCTGCAGGGTGTCCCTGCAGCCCTGCTTGTAGGCCTTGATGCATGGGCAGGTTGAGGTGGTGGAGGTTGACACCCCACTGGCCTCAGCACTGACAGGACCTTGCATGGCTGCAGCCACAGCAGGAATGCTGCTGCCTCCCAGGCGCTGACCAGCACCAATGCTGCTGCCGTAGCTGAGGGGCTTGCTTGCGCAACTGCCTCGAGACTTGCAGCAGTTGCCGCACAGGTGGCAGCACTTGCTGTGCTGCTGCAGTGTGTGCTGCCTGCGGCAGCCACAGCAGATGAGCTGCTTTGGCTGCGGGGAGCAGCTGCGCGAGCGGCTGCCGGCACGCGACCCTCCCTCAGCTCTGTACGCAGTGGGGCTGCAGCTGCGTGTGCGGCAGCAGGCCTTGGGGTCATGAGACGCGCTGCATGGACGTGCGACGTTGTAAGGGCTGACGTCCGGACCGCAGCCCTCGCCGACTGCTGCCACCACGACGGGCGCTATGTTATGGTCGGTGCCCAGCAAGCTCAGCACAGCAGGGCTGGGTGGCCGACTGTCCTGCATGTCTGCTCCAGCACGCGCTGAAGGTCCTGCTGCAGGATACCCTGCTGCTGCTGGCCTGTGTGGGGACACAGGTGAGACGTTGAGGGGCTCACCCCACAGGCTCAGCTCTCCAACGGAGCTGCTGCCGCGGCCTGTGCTGAGGCCGCCATGCACTCCAACTGCACTGCAGGATGCCATCGAGCCTTGGGTGCCTGATGAGCCATGGGACCTGGGAGGGCTGTTGCTGCTGGGGAACAGCTGGCCCTGCTGGCCTGCTGATACAGTGTCCTGCTGGGCTGCGGCTTGCTGCCTGAGCTTCTCTAGCAGCAGGGGGGTGGTGACCTGGTTACCTAGGAGGCACTTCATCATCAGAGGGGACACTGGCCTGCAGGACAAGCAGTAGACATGGTGAGTCATGCCCGAGCTGAGTTTGACGTGAGTTTGTCCAGAGCCAGGCCTGGCCAGACCTAGGTGGGCCAGATCGGCACAAAGCATGCTGGTGGCATATGCGTGACGAGCTAGGTGTTACATCAAGCTTGATAACAAAATCGATGAAGATTCAAGATGAATCAAGGAATGTGTTGTTACGTACCTGGCAGTGTTGCCTACTGCTGTGGCGCGCACATCCTGTGCCAGTGCCGCGATGATGGGGATGCTGCTGCCTCCAGCTGCTGCAGCCCTGGGTGGGTCTGGGCTGCCTGCAGCAGCGCTCTTCCTGGCAGCAAAAAAGTCGGCAAAGCTGCCTCCTGACGCCAGGCCTGCTGCCTGCTGTCCTTCCTGCTGCTGTTGCTGCAGCAGCATGCCTATGCGCTCACCAGCTGCCCACAGGCTGCTGATGCTGGCCCTGGGGCTGCTTCCATGGCTGCACAGCAGGCTAGATTGCTGCCTGTTGCCTGGTGATGTTGTGTGCTGCGATGATTTCAGCCCTGTGGGCGGCGGGCACCATGATTGATACACTGCCTGTCTGTGCTTGTAGTCATTCCTGAGCTGCCAGCTGGTAGATGCGATGCACGCTTGGACCTGCTTGGCTGCGTTTTGGATGTCTGAGTGTGGATTATTGTTGCGAATGCTGCTTGAGAAGCCCACAGGGCTGTCTGGCAAGGGACTTGAGTTCCTGGTGCTGCTGCCGAACTCCATGCTGCTTCCAACATCGGAGAAGCAGCTTGTTGAGTCCTCCATAGTTATTTTATCGCTGACATGGCGGCGATGGCGAGGCCTGAAAGTGGTGTACTGGCAGGCACAGGTACGGAAGTGCAATAGGGGCGCTGCAGACAAGCAAACCCATTATCAGTGCAGCAACAGGACTACGTGTGATGTGACACGGTGAAAAGACCTAGTACAGCCATGCGCCGATGTTGACAAAAGAAAGAGAAAGAGTGGGATCAGGAACTACCAAAGACAACACGGTGGTGGTAGAGAAATCATCATCGGAAATGGCTGCTTTGGTGTGATCCAGGGCTGAGGCCAGCAAAGGGTGTGCACAGAGAGTGTTCGAATCAGTGGATCTAGATCGATTTGATTGTTCTTTGTTGATCCAATAGACACCATATTTCTGCTCAACCATCTGAAGGCAGAAGTTGCCCTTATTCTGCCTCAGCCTGCTGTGCCAGCACCAACGAACAGTAGCAGTGAAGGGCAGCACAGTAACATAGTGATGATGGGGCACCAGCGAAGGGCCATGGGGCCCTTGCTGGGTGTCATTGTTGTATTGTTGGTAGCAGCAACAGGATGCGACGCAGCTGGAGCGTCTGTCAGCCTGCGCGCCCGGTGGCAAGGCACACCGTACCTTCTGGAAGCTGCAGAGTTCCTGGTGTGTGCTCTGCTCATGTACTGGCCGGCTGGGTTGCAGTTGATGTCAATCAGACTGTGGCTGAGCTGGAATATCTTGCTTTTGTTTGCAGGCCGACGAGGGCCCGCAGTTTTACTGGCAGTTCCTTGACAGCCTGCAACTGAATGGCACAGGCTCGACAGACGCTGTCGACACCGACGGCGACAGCAGCGGCAGCGGCAGCTTCACCAGCACCAGCAGCAGTGTGTGTTGGCACAGCATCATTGATCAGGCATCAGCTTTGTGCTTGCCGCAAGTAGCCAAGGTGTGTCCGGCCTGTAATTTGCCTGGCCTGCCCAGCCTGGGTGATGCTCGTGTTGCAAGCACCATGAAATCAGCAAGCAGAGGTATCTTGACTCTTCCAGCCAGCAGCCATCTGAGTAGCTGTCTTCTTCATGCGCTGTGCCTCCCTAGACAGTGAGACCACGGTTGTCTGCCTGGCCTGCCTCTCCTGCAGATCCTGCCCATTGTGGTTGGTGTGCGGCAGTACTCAGCACGGCTGGAGATGTTCAGGCAGCTGACCAAGCAGCTAGACCCTGATCAGGTGGGAACCCTGACCTCAGGCTCCTGTCCTCATGCAGCTGTTCTGCTTCTCTCCAGACAGGCCTTGCAGGAGTGTCAGTGGCACCATGCACGCACTCCCGCACCGGCATCACAGTCTCTGACGTTTGTGGTGGCTGGCACCAGTTTGTCCATTGAGCAACCACTAGCAAGAGTCTCAATCAACTGAGTGTGCTAGCAATCATGCTGTCCTGCAGGAGCACTGTTGCTTTGTGGATGTTGATGGTGCTGTGGTGACACAAGCAGACCAGCTGCCTGCAGCCATTGCTAAGGCAGCAAAAAGTCGGCCCAGCAACAACAGCACCCTGCAGCTGTTAGAGGCCGACCATGTGTTCAATCCGGACAAGCAGGATGCCCCAGGTGGGCGACACTTCACCAAAACCGAATCAGTGCTTTCTCATGCATGCAGCAGCTGAGGCTATGGATGTGTCAAGGCGGTATCTGTGCTGTGCCAGCGCAGCTTCTCCTGCATGCAGCAGTACGGTTGCAGTCTGTTGAGCAACGCAGGTGCACACACACCCGCACACCATCTGCTGTGCTGGTGTGGACATGCAGTTTCACAGTACCCAGTCAGTATGCTCTGATGTGGCTGTTGTGCAGGTGCTGTGCTGGCTGTGCTTCATGCCTCCCCTGGGACGGACTGCTGGGCAGCAATGCACTCAGCACTCAAGACAGCGGTCCAGGATGCACCTGACTCAGCACCTGTGGTGTATGCTCACCGGCCATTCCTGTCAACCGCTTGCAAGGTAGGCTGGCCCCTCGCATGGGTGTTTGTATTGTTGATCTTGCTGCGTTCAAAGTCAACACTATGATGGCAGGAATTGCCGTCTGAGCATGGGGGACACTGCTTTTATCGTTTCGTCGTGTGCAATTTGGTCCATGTATGCTTACGCAAACCTGCAGGATGGTTTTCCCCACCATGATTGCTGCTGGATTGTCCTTTAAGCTGTGCTGTGTGTGTTGGTGCTGCTGCAGGCTGTCCACCCATGCAGTACCCTAGGCAGTGAGGAGCAGCTGGTGTTGCCTGGTTACGGTGTGGAGGCTGTCCTCAAAAACATGGAGTATTCAGCCATGGACGAGAAAGCCAAGGCAGACGCAGCTGCTGCAGCAAAGAAAGCAGCAGCCAAGGCAGGTGCTGGTGGCGCTGAGGACTCGGGCGATATTGATGTGTCAAGCTTGGGTGAGGTCAAAGGCCTCAAGTTTGATGTGCTGGCACAGCGCAAGCCGCACCTTGTGCAGGAGCTGGCTACGTTCAGGGATGTGCTGATGTCTAATGATGAAGAGGAAACAATCAAGGTGGGTTGACATTGAGACCTGGTGTGCGGTGGCTCCTGATTGACCTTGGGCATCCCTCCTACTGCTCTTAGTACTGGTTGACACTGACCGTGGTGCCATTTTGATCAGAGTACTTTGATGGTCATGAGCATTTGTCCGGCGGTGTCCAACATCATCCTTGACAAACAGACTGCATAGTCCGCATCGATTGAAAAGTCCGAGGTGCAGCAATCCTGGAGAGTGTGTATCCGAGTGAGTCAGCGTGTGTTTTGTGCACCGTGTGCTGCTGCGGCATGTGCAGGTGTGGGACCTGAAGGATGCTGGGCTGCAGGCGGCCAGCCGAGTGGCAGCCGCCTCAGACCCACTAGGCCTCCTGGCAGAGATCAGCCAGAACTTCCTCAGCCTTGTCTCCAGCCTGACCCGACAAAAGGTGCGAGCAACAGCCGGAGTGGCATGTGCGAGGCAACACACCAGAATATAAGGCAGTTGGCGATAACCGTTTGACATCCAGGCAGGGGCTGTTGGGCATGAGTGGTTTTCATGCTTGTGATGTTGATTGCCAGATGGCTGCTAGTTGGTGCAAACCTTGACTGTTACTTGCTGCTGAGCAGCCACGCTGTTGCTGTCTTGGCCCCACCTGCATGTTCCTCAACCAACTCCTGTGTGCCTTTATGTTGCCTGCAGGTGTCAGACAGGCTGAGGAACACTGTGCGCAGCAACCAGCAATTTGTCAACCCTGGTGCCAACTTCATGCTCCTGAACGGGATGCTGGTGGAAGTCAAGAACTTTGAGATCTACAGTACGTCCTTCTTGTTGCTCTCTTCACTTTTGCAGCAAACCTCTGGCGTGACGTCACATCTGCACTGGCAGTGGTTCTGTTGGACGCCACTTACAATGTCGAGCTGGTACAGGAGCAGACCGGCCATTGCTGCTCTGCCCTGTTGCAAACAACTCTGTTACAATTTTGAATAGGTGAATGTTTGTGGCAACAATGGTGGCAATGCTGTTGATTGAGGGCGTAGGGTATTGCGGCTTGCTGCAGGTTTCCTGGACCGTCTACGCATTGAGCTGCGTCTGCAGGGCCAGCTGCAGGGCCTCGACCTGAAGCCTGGCCTTGTGCAGCAGCTGCTGAAGCAACGATCCACCAGCAATGCAGAAGTGAATGAACTGCGCCTGGACCTCTCACCCATGAAACAGGCAAGTGTGTTACTGGGTGTGTGTAATGGGACTGCACACAGTGTGGACCACACCAGTAGAAGGCTGTAAGCCTGTCAGTAATGCTGACGTTGTAAGTCCACTCTGGGCCAGACTTCCTATTGATGCTGGCTCAAGGCCGTTGAGGCTGCCAGCAACATCAGCAGCTAGTGCTCCTGTTGGCAGCCAGAATTACCTCTTTCGCAAGTTGCGGAGGCTGTGGTTTGACCAGTCCTGCACGCCTTGGGCTTAGCCATGCGGTGGCTTCAGGGATGCAGGCAGTACGTTGTAGAGCTGCCACCGAGCCTTTGCAAGGCCGTTTCCTTCAGGTCTCACTGTGAACGTGCTGCGCTTGAACCCCTGCTGCAGGTTGCCTGGCTGAACAATCCTGAGAAGGACAAGGACCACGCCCACCTGCCCTCTGACATGTCGCACTTGTTGCAAATGTACCCTGGCCGCTTGAGCTCCATGGCTGCCAACTTGTTCTTCCTGGCAGTGATTGGGGACCCACTGTCACCACAGAGCATCAACATGGCCAAGATCATGACAACAGTCAGGAGCAGGTCAGTGTTATGTAAGTGTGGCATCAATGGCAAGGGTACGGTCATGGTCTGGATGATGGCTCTATGCGCACGCGATCTGCTGGGGCATGTTGTGGTTGTAGATGCAGGCAGATGGACGATGTTGTGTATGCAAAGCGGTGGTGCTTGTGTGTAGATTGCGGGGAGTAGTCGGGCTGCATGGGTTCAGCCCACAGCAAAGCTCACTTGCTGAAGAACTGGCTGCACGTCGCATCACCCAGAGCCCCAGCGCGCTGTAGCGCCAAAATGGCAGGCTGTATTCCTGCATGCTTCAGTCGCGTGCTTGGCTTGCCAGCTGGTGGCTGTGCAGTGTGTTGTTCATATGTGCTTGAAAGCCAGACAAACCGCTGGGTGCTTTGCTGTTTCTGCAGGCAGCTGCCAGTTCGCATGGGCGCACTGCTGTTGGTTCCTGAAGCTATTGCTAGGGCCGAGGCGCTGCGCAACAGTGCTGGACAGACTGTGGACATGCCAACATGGAAGGTGGGGCCTCTAAGTGCATGCAGTCATCTGCGCCCTATGTCACTGCTGCGTCGGCAGTACGTCTGCATGTGTTCGTGCTAGCACTAACTCAAGGATGCTCCAACGCAGCTTGTCCGCATGTGTGACTGGGCGCTTTGTGCTTGGGCGTTGTGTGTGCCGCTAAGGTGTGGTGTGAACGTTGAGTGTGCCTGCAACATACCGATGTCAAACTACTGGTGTGTGTGTCTGTTTTGTCTGCACGTCTGCTGACCCTTACATTTTGGCACTCGCAGGAAATGTCATCCCAGGAGCGTTTTGCTCGTGGCTTCCTCACGCTCAAATCCTCACTGGGTGCGCCAGCTGCTTGGGACTTCTGGCAGCGGCTGTCTGATGCAAAGTCGGCAGCAGCACTAGCCAAGGGTGACGCCAAGAAGATCGAAAAGGTGTTGAAGACAGCGTTCTCTGACGCCTGGACAGCAGCAGCACCCAATGCCAAGACCAAAAAGGCAAAGCTTGCGGCCAAGAAGACGCCTGCGCAGGTGGGGTGCATGGACTGCAGCAGCCATCCAGGTGGAGTACCGGTTGGTTGGAATGCTCACACACACAATATACAGGGATCGACGAATCACCCAGTGGGCCGTGTTGTAACTCTTCTCCTGCAGTCCCTCTGCTACAAGTTCAAAAGCATGCTGCTTGGCCTGCTTGCAGCAACTCACACCTGTGCATTGTCTAGGCATGGCTCCTTCCGGGACTGCTGACATGCACAGCGCTAACTCTACGCTGCACTCGCCTGCCTTACCTGCAGGCCTGGGACAACCTCATGGCTGGCACTGGCTACAGCTCAGAGGCTGGCATGCAGCTTGCGGAGATGTCTAACTACCTGATCACAAAGGGCCTGGGGCACCTGGTCAAGCCCATGTGGTGGCTCAATGGCTTGCTGGCTGAGGTGCCGGAGGGCGGACACAGCTCTGTGGACCAGGCGATTGGGTATGGAATCATGCAGGAGATGCGGTCGCTGCAGGAACACATCTACTTCGGCAGGTGAACTGGTGCCTCAAACCTGGCTGGATGTCTTTGCTTCAGGCCTGTGTATGGCATTGAGGCTTTTGTCACAGTGCCACAGGATTGTCAGCACAGTGTGATTGTGGGGCAGCTGCGCTGGGAAGTTGCTGGCGCGTGTGAGGTCATGCAACCGCTCGCGTGCTTCCACACTAGGGTAGCAATCACCCCAGCAGAGCCAGCATCAGCAGTGAATGGCAGCGATAGCGGCTCAGTCCTAGTGTTGGCGGTTGGGCCTTCCTGTTTCCTCGGGTGCACTTGTATGTTGCGCTGAGTCCTGGGAAGGCATGGGCTATGCTTCACCACACTGTGATGATGCTGTGTGGCTACTTGAGTGGCGCTTGTGCGCTGTCAGCTGGCAACGGCACTACCAGTGATACATGTTTCTTGTCGTGACTGCAAGTTGTGTTCTGTTGGTCATACTGCAGGCTGGATGACGAGCAGTCAGTGGTGGAGTCCCTCCTGGAGATGCATCAGTCTGTGCGGCGCTGGAACCCTCGTGTGCTGGCTGTGGATGAAACCGCTGAAACTGACACTCACAAGGTATGCACACCCATGTCATGTATATGGTACACAGCGTCTGCCCCACGAAGCTGCACGATGTGGCACATGGTGCATGACTGTACTTCCCTCTGTAGGGCGCTCGCTCATCATCTCTGCATGCCGTTCCAGCAGGTTCATCGTGCATGTAGCATCATGCTACCGGCACCGGGTGCCACACAGGCACTACCTGATCAACCTGGTCAACACTGTGCACCCACATTCTGGCCCAACTGCCAGTGGCCTGCCGGCCCTTCCCTCAGCAGTGAAGTGTGCACACGTGCCCCACACATGACTCAAGGCATGGCATGGGTACAATGTGCTAACTTTATATTGAAATTCGACTGGTCCCGTTGTCTTTTGTTGCTGCTGCAGCTGGTGCTTGTGTCTGCAGTCCAGCACCCAGGTGCTCAAAACCTGACCTACCTTCACTCCAAGGGCACAGAGGCACGTGTGAAGCCTGTGACTCACTGGGTGGTCACAGACCTGTCAAATCCCAAGTGAGTATGCATATCCTGCTGCTTGCACTTACCACAGCAAGGTGAAACCGCACCGCACAATTAGCCACATGCGCATGCAAGGTAGAATTGGTGGCACTTCTGTATGTGTTCACACCAACACCACCTCCAAGGCAAGCGCATGCTGGGGGGTTGTGTTGTTTGTCAAGTTGGACTCCACTTGATGACCTTCACCACAACAATGTGTTACCTACATCCTTTGTGCACCAGGTGCCGTGGGCTAGCGTCTGCCGCCGTGACTTACCTGCTGGGTGATGATGAGGATCTGGAGCCCGAAAACTCCCGTACTGCACTCATCATGGGTCCCGGCAGCAATCCATCTGTCTTGGATGTTGCTGTCGTGGCAGCACAGAGGGTGAGTGGCAGTGCATTGCTAATCAGGGCATGGGATCATACCCCCCTTCCTCTGGTTGACGTATGTGTTGACTTGCCCAACAGCCTTGTTGGGGACAGGCTTTTCAGTTTGTGTATGACTCACTGTGACTGCAGATGGATCGTGCCGCCCGCCTTGCCGTACGTAGTTCACGCGCTGCTGCTCTCCAAGGTGTAACGAACTGATGTCTCGTTATCCAAAGTACTGGGATTACCCGTCTCAGCTGGGGCATGCTGAAGGCTCTACACCACCCACCCAGTGGGGGCTCGGCTGGCTCATGTGGTGCTGAACTGCCGAGACCTGTACAGTACTCACATAGCGAATGTACTGTTGTGCTCGCAGGCATTTGCCAAGGATGCCAAGCTGCTGCAGCTTCTGAAGACGTTCATCACAAAGCACACCTCTCTTGCCGACACGCCGGCTGCCAAGATGACGGCTGAGCAGATCAAGCAGCTGCAGGAGGCCGTGAAGGAGGCAGAGGTCAACACACCAGATGCCTTCAAGCTCGATGCAGCACAGGTGGGCTCCTGGCCTGGTGCTTCGGTGCTCGAGCATCATCGCTGTCGTGCCGACGGGGCCCTGCCATTACAGGGCTGAATTTGCTGTGGCATTTCCATGCACGAATGCCAACAGCAACAAAGTACTTTTCTTGCGGTGCTTTGGTGTCACCTGGTAGCCACCGGTCAGGCACCTGCGCTGCAGTGATGACGTCCTTGTCAAACACGTTTCACTATCACTGTGATCACGCAGTGTTTGTTTGTGGGTTGTATGTTGTGGCCTGCAGGTGGCTGAGGCCCAGTCCTTGCTGGCAAACACCACCAGTCTAGTGGAGCAGCAGCTGCAGCTTCCAGCCAAGTCGTGTGCCGTGATCACCAACGGACGGGTGCTGTGGGTGCACGACCCCAAGCAGCCAGAGAACTCAACACCAGGTGAGCCCTGAATGGTTGCAAACGTTGTGTGTGTGCAAGTTTGACAGCTTCTTATGCTGGCTAGCAGGTTGTCGTCTTGTTGACCTCCCCACGCACCTCTTTCCCTCCTCCTGCACTACCGCCGCCATTACCACCAACAACAACACAAAGGTGTTGCCAGCGATGTGCACACACCCCAGCCATGGTTGGGTGCTCGATTGGCCCTGCCGCACGTTTTGGATGTCTGGTGTGCTTCATGTGGCGTTGTTTGCCACACATGTACAGCTACAGATACAACCACAACTCCCCGTGTTGGCTTGTGTCATCCCAACCCGTCAACGTTGTCCAAGAAGGGTTAACCCTCAACCCTAAAACCCAAACCCCAAACCCTGCGGCCGTCTGCGCTATGGGGTGTGTCTGTGCTTCTGCAGCCCTGATCATGGAGGACTTTGGCCTCCTGCAGCTGTATGCAGAGTCCTTCCAGACAGGTGGTGCCCTGGCAACGTACCTGAAGAGCTATCGGGCAGCCAACAAAAAGAAGGCAAAGGGTGATACTGGCAACACCGCTGACCCACCTATGACTGCTGCCAAGGCCAGCACTGTTGTGATGGTCACTGCATCAGCCTTTGCGGCACAGGTGTACCCAGACAGCAGGTTTGGCTCACTTCATGCCAAGCAGCTGACAGGTGCGCCTTCTGACTTAGAGTTACTAGCCAGTTGCACTCCACCACAGAAGAGATCGGTGCACACGACATTGCAACAGCCAATATGCATGTGTTCAGTGTACATTGAGTCGTCACGACACGGTGTGCGGAGGGCAACTAGTGCCCTCGTGCGACCGGTGCGGGATGTTTGACAGTGTTGCTGATGTGGACAGGCAGTGTTGCTGCAAGGTTGACTGCCGCTGGCACACTGCTTGGGTTTTGCCGGCATCAAGCTTGTTGTGTTGAATGTGGTGATTGCGTCGGTACCCTATTTGTATCATAGGATGAGTTTCAACCCATGTATGTGTGTGATGTATGTTCACACATGAGTTGCATCCAGCAGGTACATGCCATGCCATGGTTGTCGACGACCAGTCGTATTAATGACAGGCCAGTCTCGAAAAGTGCGTTCCTTCATGCACTTGTTGGTCAACGGGTTGTGTGTGTGTGTCTGTTGCCTGCAGAGGTGTTAGGCAGCCTGAGTGACTGGGCTGTTGTGACTGTGGGCCCAGCAGCAGATGACGCCGAGCTGCAGTTGACCGCCATCCTAAACCCCCTCACACGAGAGGCACAGCGGCTCAGCCAGGTGCTGCTGCTGCTCAAGGATGCCTTAAACCCCTCGGTCAGGCTGTACCTCAACCCTCAGATGGAACTGTCAGAGCTGCCGTTGAAGAGCTACTACAGGTGAAGAGGATTCTGGCCAGGCTTGGGCCAACCCGTGCTTTGCCCCAAAGGCATGTGGGCGCTCACCCCATTTTATCTAGTGAGATGGCAAGCAGACACCTGTTGAAGCAGCCCATGCACGGTTCTGCGGCCTGCCAGTAGCAAGCAGGTGGCCTTGTGTTGCTACCTCACTCTAGGCGCCAGCATGGCATTGGCACAGCCACTTTTCTGTCACACCAAGCTGATCGTTGGGTTGAGTTGTTGCTTCTCACTGCAGCTGCGGTTTTGTTTTTTGCGTCTTTGTGTGTGCTGACAGGTATGCACTCCCTGACTTCCAGCGGGATGAGGAGGGCCGTATCCGTCTGCCAGGTGCTCCGTCAGCTTACTTCCCCAGGTGCGAGGCAGCGCTGCAATACAACTGCCACCCTGGGAAATGACGTGTCCAGTCCTTTTCCTGAGCTGTCTTGACTCTGTGCTGACCCTTTCCTGTGAGCCACAATGCATGCCATTTGTGCAGCTGAGCTGCAGTGTGTATGTTGCACGCCCGCACGCGTCCTGAATTTTCATCAGCATCAATGACAGCTTGAACAGCTATGGCCAGGCCCTACTGCTCCCTATGCATGGAGGCGAAACCTGCCGCACATGGGGAGGTGTCATGGTGTGTTGTTTGCTCCCTCCTGCAGGTTGCCCCAGAAGCGTGTGCTGACACTCAACCTTGAACTGCCTGAGAGCTGGCTGGTTGAGCCTGTCATGGCCCTGCACGACCTGGACAACCTGCGCTTGGCTGACATTCAGGAGCAGGTACGGCAGCTGCCGCACACTGTGCACTGCTTTGGCACACATGTGTACAGGAGGTGAAGGGGTGCTGCATCAGTTGTGAATCTTTCCGACTGCAGTAGCTGCTGGAGCACAATTGCAATTGGTGTTCAGCTCTTGCACATAGCCTTGTCGCATCACGGCCGTGTGCCAGAACTGAGCACAAACCGAGGCTGTGCTGCAGCAGCTGCTGCAGTCAAGAATTAACCTACACCCATGCTGGTGCACCTACCACCATTTCTCATGGGACAGAAGGCAGTTGACTGACCTCCCACCACACACTGGTCCCCAACAACCATTCTTGGTGCATACACATGTGTCATGAACACGTGACTTGCAAGCAGCCGTTTTTCTGTGTGTGTTGCAGGTGGCATATGCTGAGTACGAGTTGGATGCCATCATGCTGACTGGCAGCTGCTCAGAATTATCCCCAGGAAAGCAGCTGCCCCCACCCAAGGGCCTGGAGTTGAACCTGGGCACTGAGCAGCAACCGCACGCGGTGAGCAATCCGGCTACAGCCGTCACTGATGCACAGTGTGAGGTTTGATATTATCAGACCAGTGTGCCGGGACCATTGCTGGGTTGGATTTTGCACGGTTCCTGATGTTGCTGGCCCTTGCAGAAGGTGGCTGTCGGCCCAGGAGTGATCATCACATCGGTACCTACATCTCAAGTGTTTGACTTGCGGCTGCGTGTAGTGGCTGACATGCTTGTCGCCCTCAAATCCACAGCAGGGACACTGCCCAGTTCCACATACGCCCTCTGCTGGTTGACACTTCCCCGTCAACTTCACCCCCCAAATGCTGGCACGTCTTAAACGAATGGCGTGCATGCGTGTCGGTGGTGCAGGTTGACACACTGGTGATGCAGAACCTGGGCTACTTCCAACTCAAGGCTTCACCAGGCCTGTGGGAGCTGTCCATCGCGCCAGGCCGCAGCCGGGACCTGTACCAGGTTGTGAGTGCCACCAGTGGTAGTGCGCTGGCCACAGGGTGGGGCAGGGCCAGGAGCACCGCTGCGCATGTTGCGGGCCAGGAGTTGGCTGAGTCGACGGGCAAAGACTATGCCACGCAGGTGTTGATGCATAGCTTCACAGGTGCGTGTTGTGGGAGTGGTTTTAGCTGAGCATAGGCTAGCGGTCGGGCAGCCCCTCATACTCGCAGAGGCAGCTGCAAGTGTGGCGTGTGCAGGTTGGAGTACAGGGGCAAGCTTGGTAGCAGCGGCAGAAGTACCACGAGCGGCATGGCTTGCGTTCATTACCAAAGATAGTGTTGCATCGTGTAAGGTGCGCACCCACTCTGTGAGTTTCTGGACCCTCGTCAACACCAGGCGCTATCTTTCGTTGTGTTGGCCAGCACATGTTGCATGCAGGATCTGCTCTGGCATCGAAGCGGCGTTCAGGTGCAAAAAGTGCTTTGGTTACATAACGCCTGTGCGTGCTGTTGTCAACGTCATGCAGGCAAGCATCTGCTGCTCAAGGTGCAGAAGCGCACAGGCAAGGAGTCGGAGTTGCTGCTGCCAGCTGCTGATGCTCCTGTCGTCGCCAAGAAGAAGCAGTATGACACTATCAATGTGTTCACAGTGGCGAGCGGCCACATGTATGAGCGCCTGCAGAAGATCATGATCCTGAGTGTGATCAAGAACACAAAGGCAAAGTAAGTTGGGGTAACATTCTGGTCCTGGTGCAGGGCACCTTTGGGAGAAGGGTGTCAGGCGCGCCTCACTGGTGCCGCTAGCCTCAGTGCCTCAGCAAAGCTTTGCCTGCGGCCCCCAGCAGCTGGGTTCGCTTTGTTGCTGTGTTTTGTGTGGCGAAGGTAGTCGGCCATCTTCCCTGGCAACCCACCAACAATTCACCAGCAGCCATGCTTCCTGCTCTTTTTATCTTGACTCTTGTCTTGTCGTCGACTGACATGAGCGTTCTGCCTGCGCGCATGCGTGCAGGGTGAAGTTCTGGATTATCTCCAACTACATGTCGCCTCACCACAAGCGCATCATTCCCGCCATGGCGAAAAATTACGGCTTTGACTACGAATTCGTCACGTACAAGTGGCCACACTGGCTGCACAAGCAGACGGACAAGCAGCGCATCATCTGGGCGTACAAGATTTTGTTCCTCGACGTGCTCTTCCCACTCGACGTCCCGCGGATGATATTCGTCGACTCGGACCAAGTGGTGCGGACAGATTTGGCAGAGCTGTACAACATGGATATCAAGGTATGTAAAATATATGTTGAGATATGTTATTGTCGATGTTGCCCTTCTGGCCGTCCGCACTGTGCCGAAGCATGGCTGCAAACTGCGACCTCCCTAGTGACGAAATGCACACTTAGTTCAATGCACCATGCGGACCCAGAGCTGCACGTGCAGCTCAGTGACGCTGAACGCAATATGCGGGCTTAACACTGTCTTGTTGTTGTCACTGTGCCTTACAGGGAGCTCCCTACGCCTACACACCCTTCTGTGACACAAACAAGGAGACAGAGCCATACAGGTAACCATGGTGGCCGCGCCTCTACCTCTGCGCCGGATGCGCCACGTGGAAAGCCGGCTGCTCCCCACCCCTCCTCCACTACCAGTCGCGGGTGCCACCTGAGCATTGATCCCGTATGCGATGTGGATGCCTTGCGCAACCCAATTTGTGTAGCTACTGTATGCACCACCGGTCTGCCTGTTGTGTGTGGACACAGCCAGTCAATCATGTGCAAATTCATAAATAGTTTTGTATGAGTGGGTCCCGCTGCACCGTGAGTAAACTGATCTTGAGAGACCTTTTGAGGGTGCGTGGCTGTGCACCTGCTGTATTGGCTGCTCAGATTCTGGAAGACTGGCTTCTGGAAGCAGCACCTGGGAGACAAGCCCTACCACATCAGTGCCCTGTACCTCATCGACCTAGAACGCTTCAGGTGAGGAGCACTTCTTACTATCACATTGCAGCGGTACAACACCGCCGCAATCTTTGCTAGCTGGCCTCAAGTTTACAGACCCTCAGCAGCATGCGCCTGCTATGCAGCTGAGGCCTGTTAGCAGTAGGCAGGCCATCCTTCCTGCGACCCTGGTTTGTTGATAAGGAATTGTGAAGAACTCATCGTCACTTTGACACATCCTGTTTCCTGTCTTACACCTGTGTTACAGGCAACTGTCAACTGGTGACCAGCTGCGTGTGTTCTATGAGAATCTGAGCAAGGACCCCAACAGCCTGGCAAACCTGGACCAGGTGCGGGGCAGTGTTTGGCAGGTGCACCAAGCAGCACAAGCAGCTGGTGGTGCAGGGGAGCAGGGACAGGAGCAGCAGGCAGACATCTGCATGTATTAATGCAGTCGTGCGTTGCTGAATAATATGGGCTAGCATTCTAGCAGCAGCTTTGCAGCAGGATGCTGGAAGCTTGGGGTCTGCGTGTGTGTTGGGCCCAGGCACAATTTATGTGTTTGGCTGTGGCGCACTCACTGACGAGGTAGGGTGGTGATGGTGGTGGTCTTTTGAGTGCCACTGAGGCACTGGGGTGGCCCAGCTGTTGTTCAGCATGGATCCACTGCAATCTGGTGGTGTTGCTGCTGCTGTGCTTGCGTGTAGGACCTGCCCAACTATGCCCAGACCCAGATCCCCATCTTCAGCTTGCCTCAGGAGTGGCTGTGGTGTGAGAGCTGGTGTGGCAACAAGACAAAGACCAAGGTGAGCTGTAGATGTCAAATGTGAGGACAGGCAGCACAGGCACATACATACACTTGAGCAGTCTTCACGAGGCTGGTGCTTGACATTCTTAATTCATGCAGTATGTCGGGACACGACAGGGAGGGTGCAGCCAGAGAGCCAAGGCGTGGCATGCACATGTATCTGGCCAGTGGTTACCCCACTTCCTTTGCCGGCGTGTTGTGTGTATTTGTGATTCAGGCGCGCACGATCGACCTGTGCAACAACCCTAAGACGAAGGAGCCCAAGCTGCAGGCAGCACGCCGGATCATTACTGAGTGGCCAGCTCTGGATGAGGAGCAGGCCAACTTCACAGCAGGTGTTGATGCACGTTTCAAGGCCCGGGAGCAGGAGTTTGCAGCTGGGGCCAGCACGGAGACGACAGCAGCAGCGGCAGCCGCGGGAAGCAGCAGCACTGCAGCAGCAGGGACGGACCAAGGCAGCAGTGATCGCACAGAACTGTGATCGCTGGCTTGGGTGTTTGAGAGGGGAGAGTGAGTGTGGATGTGCAGTCCTGTTTTTGTTGTACAGAGGAGGTTTTGTGATCAATGTGGGATTTGTGAAGTCATTTCGCTTTGGAGCAACACCCTCCTACAGCAACAGCATGCATGAATGAATAAACCCCACACCACTAAACCACGTGGCCACCACAAGAGCGGCCATGGGAATGTGCATGCGTAGTGATCGACCAAAGGCCAACATGTTTTGAATCATGGCAGGGTGACTCAATCACTGGTTGTAGAAACATTTACGAGTCACCCCACCACACACTCCCAACTGACAAATATGAAATGTGACGTGGTTTTGTGGCGGGGTTCTCAACCTGCCCCAGGCTTATAGATTTTCATCGCCCTGACAATCAGTTCATATTTCTGAAACTGCTCGTGTTCAATACCATCAACACGACGTACACCATGGCAGCAAGGCTGTTTGTGATCTTGGCTCTGACCTGCCTGGCCTCTGCCGCAAGGCTCCCCGATGTGCAGCTCGTTGAGTCCGAGTTGCCTGAGAGCGTGATCGCTTTCCAGGGTTCTGAGCTGCACGCACAGAGCTCGGAGGACAATGGACTCGACCTGGGTGAGTCTCCGACAGGAGGAACCTGGAACTGCTGTCGTCAAGCGCAGGGCACCGCTGCATCATTGGTAGTACAGCAGCGCATTATAATCGCACATGTGATGTGTGCATGCGCTGTGGACGGAGGTCCCCGTCATCATCCTGCTCCCTGTCCACAAGATCACTCCGGACAGTAACCCGACACCGACCAGAGCCAGCAGGCAGTGCTTCTGTGCACGATCAGCATGCACATGTACATACAAGCGACCATGTGAAGTGACGCCGCGGAATGCACAGGGTCCAGGCTGCAGTGTGTCAACCTCGTCATGATCCCAGTGTATACTGCTGTCCTGCCAACTGCAACCGCAGGCTTCACCCAGGGCAGCCTGTACTCCAGCCTGGAGGATGTGCTGAGCGAGCCTGAGCTGCAGAAGAAGGAAAAGTGGCCCATCCGCATCGCCACCAAGCACCTGGTCAAGCCTGGTGAGTTGGTGGGAGGTTGTGCCAGGAAGAGGTTGTGCAGGTTGTGCAGGTTGAAGCCTTCTCTCTGTCACTTTCTGCTGACTTATTACAGTGTTTGCAGGCTGCAGTAACTAGCTCCCTCAGTAGTAGTCAGGTTCCTGACTGAGCTGCATGACCCTGGCTTCGTGGGCACAGCAAGTTCTTCACCCCTCTGAGCCAGACTGCAGTTTGGGCGGTTTTTATGGTTGCATGCATGTGTACGTCAAGCATTGTATGCAAGTTCACAACCAGCCTCACACGTTGCTGCTGTTGCTGCTTGCAGACCTGCACGGCAACTTTGTGCGTCAATTCTGGCGCTTCCAGGCCAAGAGCAAGGACGTCAAGGGCGTCAAATACATCGGCCTCTCCAAGGTGGCAGGTGAGCGGCAGTGATTTGGCAGTGCCACTTTCTTGTGTCGGGGTGGTGTGATCAGTGTGTTTTCAAGAACGAGCCGTCAAGGCAACACATGTGTACTGTACTGTATGTTGGGAGGGTATATGCACAGCAACAACAATGGCCACCGCCCTGAATGCCATCATTTGTGCCGGCATGCTGCGTGTTTACCTGTGCTGACGGTGTTCTTGCGTGCTGCAGGTGACAACATTGTTTGGACCAGCTGGGCGGTGTACACCGACTTCGAGGGCCTGATCAAGCATGCAAGGTGGGTGCGATTCTGCAGACTGCCAACAGCAGATTCGTGCCAGTGATGTGTGCAAGATCCGTTTGCAGATGATTATTCATGGAGGAGGATGAATGTGAGGGTTGTGTGTCCACATTGCAGCTGTGCTGCCTTCTGCATGTGCGTTAATGTAGGTCTGAGGCTCTGCGTGACTTTGCCTCCTACCTGATGAACGCCAACATTGCAGTCAGCACCAAGCTGGTGTTCAGGGTAGGTGCTGCAGCTGTGTTGGGCGACACCAGGCAGTAGGTGCACGTTGCATGTGCTAGCCTGCTGTCACAAGTAGCATATCAGTGGAAGGGGCGTCTAGTAGAACATAGTGCTTATACAGAACAGTTGGCGGTTTGTGTCATGACTTACTGTGACTGGGCTGCGACCTGATGCAGTGTCTGCCTGGCAACTTCTCACTTGCAGTCCCAACATTTCAAGTGTCATTAGTTCAGCTTGTGCATGCTATTTCCGCTGAGCATAGGCTGGCAAGCTTGCTGCGCTGTGTGCCAACACATCCTGCTGCTGTTCATTGTGGTTGCTTGTACAGATTGCTGGTGGCTACTATGGTGACAAGAACGTTGCCACTGCTGTGGCTACCACTGATGACAACAAGAAGAAGGGCTGGCCCGTCAGGCTCCTGACTGCTTACATCGTCAGTCCCGGTGAGCATTACTGGCTCTGTTTGTGGTGTTACGTGGTGTTTGCAGGGTGGGGAGGGGACTACATGCAGACCTAGTAGGACAAATGTCTTGTAAAGCCTCTGTAGGAAGGCTGGGATTCTTCAATAAAATTCTGGGACTACTTGAGTGTGGGTGAGTATGGTTGCACCGCAAACGTTTATCGGTAGTCCTGCTCTTCTGTTGTGCTTCTTGCAGGGGAGCATTGCAAGTTTGTGAAGGCCTGGAAGAAGATGGAGGCTAAGGTGGACGACTCCAAGGGCCTGGTGGCTCTCACACTCAACAAGCCAGCAGGTGAGGCGGAGGATGATGATCCTGGTTGCCATGGTGGTTCTGGTTACCACTGTGCTTATCACAGATTGTGCTTATCACAGAGACAGTTGCCACGGTGGTTCTGGTTACCACTGTGCTTATCACAGATTGTGCTTATCACAGATTGTGCTTATCACAGAGACAGTTGCCACGGTGGTTCTTGTTACCACTGTGCTTATCACAAAGACAGTTGCCACGGTGATTCTGGTTACCACTGTGCTTATCACAGAGACAGTTGCCACGGTGGTTCTGGTTACCACTGTGCTTATCACAGAGACAGTTGCCACGGTGGTTCTGGTTACCACTGTGCTTATCACAGAGACAGTTGCCACGGTGGTTCTGGTTACCACTGTGCTTATCAAAGAGATAGGTGACACCAGCAAGCAGGTCATGCAAGGCTGGCGGGAAATGAATAGACGCACATTTATTCGTTTGTTGCCAGCCGTGCATGACGTGCTGGCTGGTGTCAAAAACTATCTCTGTGATAAGTACGTTGGCAAGTAGTTCTCTTCCGTGCGCACTGGTGTAGTGTATACTGACAACTGGCCATGTATGGCAGCCAGCACTCACAAGCAGCATCAAGGCACTCGTCTTGCCAGCACCTGTGTCAAGAGTTGACTGTTGCACCCGTACACTGGTCGTCCATCGACGGTATGCTATATTTTTGGTGTAGGACACCGTATGTTTCACAGCATCTGCTGCTTGTTGCTGGACATCTACAGCAGCTGCTGCTTCTTACTGAGAGGAATTGGGGCATTACCAACTGCGCCTGTGTGCGACGCCGTCCCTGTCTTGTTTGTGGCTCTGCCCCTGCCTGCAGGTGACAACATCCTGTTCACCAGCTACGCAGTGTTTGACTCCCCCTCTGCCCTGTGGAACCTGGCTGAGAAGAAGGCAGTCAAGCAGTTCCTGGAGTATATCAGCGACAACCACATTGTGGCTGTCACAAAGAAGATGTGGAAGATTCCCGAGCCCAAGTGGTAAATCCAGACTTGCTGCAGCTGGTGGTAACACACAGCTACTCCTCACTTCAGCTAGTGCCACACCAAGCTGCTGCACTTGTTCCTGGGGCTATGAGTGTTCTACCCTCAGCCTTCTAGGGTGTAGGATAAGGTGGCCCTTGAATGCACAGGTGCTGGTGGTGAGGGAGGTTGATAGCTTCAAGCAGAGAGGTGGTGCAGGACAATTGGGAATGCCGGCAGGCAGGATTATCACGGACTGTATTGCCCCTTGCATGTACAGAGTGCAGGGCATATTTTGCCAATGCTCCTGCCTCATCATCATGTTGAGTGATTGCAAGCGAGTTGTTGCACACATGTCGTCAACGCACATGTGTTGTACAGTTGAGAGCTAAGGAGGATTGATAGTATGCTGAGACAGCATGGTGCTTCTTTGGTGTGGGTGCTGGTTTGTCCAGCAACACATCTTAGTCGTGTGCTGGCTTGGTGGTGTTTGGTGTATGATAACTGCGGTGTGGCTGCAGTGCTGGTGTACAAGTGTGTGATGTGAACAACGCGAATTTTGTCATATTGGTGTATCATGGTGTATTTACACATGCGTATCACAAGTGTAACAGCATGAGCTGTGCAAGTGGTGGCAGGCTGTCATTGGGGTGGAGAGATTTGTACATCAGCTGTGAATGCAGGAGTAAATGATGCTGAGGTCATGCATGATGCTGACTACAGTTTATCAAACAGGCTGGTATGACAATAGGTTGTCAGTCTGAACAAATTCCATTCCATCAACATCTTTGCTGTGTGACAAAGTCACACTGGCTACTTGAAAAGTAAAGCAGCACACACAGATCATTACCTGCTACACATGCCCTGTAGCTGTGAACAGGCAGTGATTTTGAATGTAAGTATCAGAAAATGCACCAGCCTTGATCAAGCTGAGAATGTTTGCAGCCAGCGACATATCAATGCATCACAGCTACTGCCACACAAATCCATGTCATCAAAGTGGAACATGCAGCGAACATGCTCAACTGCACAGTTCTTGCAGCACAACACGCAACCCACAGTCAGGCTGTGCGCCGCGGTGTGCACTGCTGACCCAACAGCGCAGCCAGCTGCTTCGGCAGCACCTGCCCGTTGAAGCTAGGCAGCTGCGGCCTGCTGACAGAGCCATGCCTTGCGGGACTGCTGCTTCTCGCCACTGATGCTGCTGTTGGTGACAGTGGACTCATTGCTTTTGCAGCCCAATCATTGCACTTGCGCAAGTCAGCCCCGTGCTGCTGCTGCCTCCTGGCCCCTGTCTCAGCCACCGAGCCAGCCAGTGCACTAGCTGTGCTAGGGCTGCGGCTGCTGCTGCTGCTCCCGCTGTCGCTGCTGTCATCGGCAGGTATCAGCGCCGTCTTGCCTGCAGCCCTTTTCTCAGCCCAGTGCAGCCCAGTGGCTGCAGAGGCAGCTGCATGTGACTGCCACCTGGGCTTCCCTGTGTGCCAGGGTTCAGCAGCAACAGCAGAAACACATCTCCTCTGCTCGTGCTCCTGCTGCCTCTGCTGCTGTCCAGGGCTGCTGCAGTGCTGGCCATGCTGCTGCCAAGGCAGCCCTGCATTCATTTGCTGCTGCCTGAGCTGCTCCTGTAGCTCCAGCTGCTGCTGCAGCAGCGGTTGGTAATCACACCCCCCTACCCCAGCCGACCCTGGCCGTCCCACCGGCTGTTGCTGGCTCACCAGCAGCAGGTGCTGCCGCTCCTGCTGCAGCGCCTGCTGCTGGTGCTGCTGGTGCTGCCACTGCTCCCGCAGTGAGTAGGGGTACTGCTGCTGGTAGCTGCGCAGCTGATCCAAAGTGAGGCTGTCGGGGTGTGGAGGCTTGGGGGCGGGGCTGGTGTGGACACTCGGCAGCTGCCAGGGCGACAAGCCCAGCACGTGAGCCTGCAGATACAACACAACAGCAGGGTCACTTTCAAGACTTGGAGTGACAGCATTTGCAGTTGGGATATGTGCCAAGTAAAGCTCTCTTGAGCCATGGGTAGGCTCCCTGGTGCCTTCCTGAACGCCAAGGAGACTTGCGCCCCAAAACCAAAGCATGCATGTCCGCAAGCGAGCTGACAGGCACCACTAAGCACAGGCAGCAAACCACACTTTCCCCTTGTCCTATCCGGCTGCGCAGGTGATATCTACTTATGCAGACCCTTTCTGGCAGCACCCATACCACAGATGCCAGGGCACTAGCACGGTGTCTCTCACCCCCCCTCCCCCAGCCCACACCCACAACAAACCCACACCACAACACTGACCTGTTGCATGCTCTCCGCCACCGAGTGCAAGTCCCAGCGGGGAGAGGGCACGCCCCCAGCAGCAGCAGCAGCCTCATCATTGTACTGCTGCCGATCATCCCCCAAGGTGACCCTGCGCTGCCTGTGGCCCTTGGACAGGGCCAGCAGGGGTTGCTGCCTCGCCTGCCGCTCGGCGGCCGACAGGGCAGCCTCGGTGGTAGGCAGGCCCTCGAACAGCTGCTGCTCCTCGTCGGAGCCGGCATCAATCTACACCAGTGCATGCAGCGTGCAGTGTGCAGCAGATGTTGGTTGACGCTTGCAACAAGGAGAGGGAACCTATCGCATTGATGCCCTGAAGCTTCGGCAGCAACATCCACAGCAGCAAGCATTGAAGGGAGCTGGGAACATACACCGGCGTGCTGCAGGCCCTCACATGTTCCTCCACGTATACTATCTAGGCCTGGTGCATATCAGATTGCTCCACCGACCATAAGCGTACTGCCTGCACAAGCTTGCGACCTCGTATGTACGCACCTCAGCAGCCCCTCCACCCATCGCAGCAATCCGGCGTGCCAGGCTGCGGTCCTGCTGGGCAGACCTGGGGCCTAGCAGGGGCGACCCGGGGCCACCAGTCACAGGCAGCAGCCCTGGGGGTGATGCACTGCGAGACACCCCCACCCTCATAGCTGCTGCTGCTGCATCGGGACTGCAGCTCCTCTGCACCGAAGCACTGACGGGTACATAACCCGGGGAGCTCGCATGCACGAGGCCCGGCCATGTGTGCCGCCCTGCAGATGTTGGCGAGGTAGCCCCAGGGCTGCGTGTGCGAGGAGCCGGAGGAGGTGGTGTCAGCGCGTGCAGCACGGTTGCTGCCGCAGCTTCCTCGACCTGGCCGCCCCGCATCGCTGCCGCGTACTGCTGCCATAGTGTGAGGAAGTCCGACAGGCAAGCAAGCCGCCGCTTGTTCACAAACACCGAGACCGTGGACCGCAGGTTGACCCTATCCTCCACCCAGCTGCGCCACTCCCCGAGAGCCTCCTGCAGTAGCTGCTGCCGTTCGTGACCCAGCAGCATGAGCATCAGCTGCCACAGACCCTGCCGCTGCTCCTGCACGATCTGCAGCTCCTCAACCCAGCTGCAGCAGGCCTTGGACAGCAGCCAGCGGCGCTGCACCTTGTCTGCTGCTGCCTCCCCTGCCTCCCGCTGCTCTCTGCATTCTGCTGCTACGTCCAGCCAGGCTGGCAGCAGCTTCCGCAGGGTCCTGGTGGCATGCTGGCGTTGGGCACGCAGCATGCTGACACGGGCCTCGTCTGTGGCCTCTCTCCAGGCTCTGAAGCATGTGGTGAGGTTGCGCTGCAGCAGCCCTGCCAGCTTCTGTGCCACTGCCCTGTACTTGCTGACCTGTTTGTTGACATCGCAGGGCGAGGCAAAAACGAATGGTCATGAAGCAAAGATGACAATGCAGGTACAAGATACCACCTGCAATGATGCCCACTGCTGCACATGGCATGCACAGCGGCAGTCCATTCCCTTTAGACAGCCAATGCAGTGAGCAGAAAAAAGATGATCTCAATGGCGCACAGCAAGCAGGCATCAGGTGTTGAGCAGACCCACAACCATGTTTCCTCGTACCCCTCCCAGACATCCCTCTCACCCCTTGATACCTCCACTATCAAACTCCGGCTGCTACTAACGCTGCTGCTGCACAGCATACCTAGCAGGACAAACTCAAGATAGTTTTTAACCGATCACACCCACCTGGATGTGCCACGCCATGAAGCAGGAAGCCAACAGTGCCGCCTTCCTGCGCCGTGCCACCTGCTCCCCGATGGTAAGCGCCTCACGGATGGCTCGCTGTTTGTTCTGGAAGGCCACCTCCCTCAGCAGCCGCACCTGGCAGTACCAGCGCCAGCAGTAGAAGCAGCGGGCCAGCTTGCGGGCGGCAAGCTCCTGTGCTGCAGCCCGCCACCCTGCAATACGGACAGCGAGAGCAAGCAGGGTCCCACTTCAGCACCAGCTCCAGCAGCAGCATACCCATGCAGCACATCCCTGGGCCCTCTTTCCCCTCAGCAGTCAGCTTCCAGCAGGCAAGCAGCACTCAAGCATTGAAGTTGCCAAAAAGACCTGCAGGTGCGTCAACTACCACACTGACAGACTGCAGCCACTCCAAACTCAAAGTGCTTCGCACATCGCAGCCAACACAGGCTTGCCCACCTGCATTCCGTGCCCTGTGGTCCGGGGCCCACCACGACCAGTAGCTCAGGCAGCCCCGCAGTGTGTGCTGGCGCCAGTGTGTGTTGGCCCGCAGCATCTGCTGCCAGCCTGTCAGCACCCTGGTGGCACAGTTGACCGCCAGCTGGTGTGTCAGCAGCTGCGCTGTCTCCCGTTCCAGCACACGCAGCACAGCAGCCTGGCAAGCACACACAAACACACATCAGACCACGAGCTTCACACATGTGTGCAGCACTGCTGTGCTGCGCATTGATCAAAATGCAGATGTCATGGAGCGATGTGTCATATGCACAGAGAGGCAGCGTAAGCCTTGGGTTAACTGCCCCAGCAGCAGCTTACAGAGTGACACCATTACTCGATTAGATGCAGCCCCCAGATTCTTTACCACCTTGAAAGCCACCTACCTCTTGCCACTCCCTCAGCACAACACATGCCAGCCGCCTGACTCTGAAGTGCAGCGCCACATGACCGATATGCTTGTAGTATGTGTACCGCATCCATGCAGACAGGCTGTGCTGCTGCCTGTGCTTCTTGACCAGCTGCACGGCGGCTGCAATGAGGCTGCGCTTGCGGTGGATGAGGGCCATGCCCAGCTGCCAGGCCACCAGGGCACGTGCTGAGTGGCGCCTATAGTCATGAGAGACGGCCTTCTCCACTTGCAGGTCCTCATGATGCTGCTTCCAGGTGGCAAAGGCCTGCAGACACAGGGCAGTAGGCATAAAAGATATGTACACCGCAGCATGAGCAGCGCCTCCCTGTCTGTGTCATGTGCCCGTCAAGAGTGCTGCCATCTTGGTGCCCTTATGATTGGGAGGGCATTTCTAGCGCTGACGCTAGCTAGCATCAGGATATGTGCCAGGTGCATCTAGGAAGTTCCCACGCTCGGGCACGCCTGCAGGCCCTCACCAGCAGCATAATTTTGTGCCAGTAAGCCACGATTGCGCGCCTCTCCAGTCCCCTCCAGTAGGCCCAGTCCTTCCAGAAGCCGAAGATGGCAACGCCCTCCTCACGCACATGCCGTGCCCTGAAGGACTCCAGCACAGCCCTGCAGGCACAACAGATGATGTGTGACATTCACTTTCTGGGGGAGTATGTTACATGGACATTTGCAAACGCTCATCTGCACAGTCGGAGGCACCTCTCTTTTTCATCGGCATTGGTTGGGAGAGTTGCAGTCAGCACGGAAGCAGGGAGCCTGGCACCACCAAGTCACCAGCAGCCATCTATGTACACTGCAGTACAGCACTAGCAGTAGTGTTTGGAGGACTTTCACCAAGTTGGCTGTGTGAGCAAATGTGCTCAGCTGGTGACCACCCATGGGTTGCCACGCGCAATCTCATCGACGCGGGCGCCTCTGCAGATGACGTCAGCAGCATGCAGATGCACAGCCCCTGCGTGTATGTGCCTACCTGTGGTGATGCAGGTCCTGGGCGATCAGGTGCCACCAGTGCAGCATCTGCCGGCGCTGCTTCTGCTGGCGGCGCATCAGCATCTGCTCTGACAGTGCAGCAAAGCGGCGAGCCTCCTGCAGACGGGAATTACACAGAAACACAGTGCAGGCAGTTTCCGCATTCCTTAGATGCCCAATTGTGTGTCACAAGGCTGTTGCCACTAAACCAGTGTTGAGGCCACATGCTCACCCTCCCTAATGGCATCACCAATCAGGGGGATCCTCTCGTCCTCTCGATGAGCGGGTGCCATCGCTATGTTGCATCCAACATATGTCCAGAAAACAGCTTTCCTTCCCAGCATACCTTGACGAAGGCCGACCAGGCAGCCATGCTGTGCCGGCTGTACAGCTGCCGCCAGTGGCGCTCAGCCAGCGCTAGCTTGGCCCTCTTGGCCTCACAGTGCTCAACGTACGCCTCCCATGATGCCAGCGCGCTGCGCATGCGGCGCCTCAGTGTGTTGCGCAGGACCTGCTGGGCTTTGGCACGCAACGCCTTGAGCTCCTGTGCCGCCTCCGCCCAACGGGTGAAGGCACGGGCTAGCTGAAGGTGGCTGATGCGGCCGACCGCCGCCTGAAGGCAGAGAACAGCAATGCACAAAGGAGATGCAACATACCTTGACAACCAGGCCGGGCTGAAAAGAGCAGCGTCAGGTCATCATATCTTGATTGGACATCCTCTTCATCGGGCACTTTTGCTGTGATGCGGTCAACTCCGGGGAAACATAGAGGCGGACATGCAGAGCAGTGCAAGGTCGCTGCACCAAAGCACGGGCTGTGCCTTGGGACTGCCATGCTCACACAGGAACTTCAGCCCACTCAGCCAGGCAGTCAGACAAGGCACTCACATGCAGCAGTGACCTGCGCCTGTGTTTGAGTGACGCAATGCCTCTCCAGCTCAGGAACGCCACAGCCAGGGTCCGCTGGGCCAAGCGGCACAACGCCATCTGCAGGAGTGCTGACCGATGGCACACCAGCCTCCAGCCAGCAAACAGCTGCCGCTTGCTGTGGTGGCGCCGCTGCAGACACAGCCATGAAGACACAAGCAAAAAAGCACACACTCAGGATCATGTCAAGAATGGCAACGTTGGTGCTGGGTGGCTGGACAATGTGTTTTTCTAGCAGTTGCCTGCAGTCAGCCCTAGCATAGCTCACATGTGGCACTTCACTAGCAGGAGCTGAAGCAACAGGCAACGAGAGCCTATGATAACGTAAGTGCTTTCTATATTCAGCCTTGCCCACTCACGCGAGAGGTCATCACATCAAGTGCTGCACGGATGGGTGCCAGGTACCGCGCCAGGCCTCGCCACGCCGACATCACACCCGCCTTGCGAGTCACCATCCAGTGATGCCTGGCTGCAATGGTCTGCTGCATGCGTGTGCGCCTGAACGTGCTGTAGCTGAGCAGGGCTGTCAGGGCCTTGTGCTTCGTCTTAGTGGACCAGGCGTAGGCGGCAGCTACCTGCTTCTGCTGCTTCTCCTGCAGTGGCAACGTACAGCACGCGGGTACCATCTTTTTAACAGGCCATCATCAGCTGCTTGTCCATGCAAAGCTTTCATCTGCTGCTGCACAGCTTGTAGTGGACTCTTCCAGGTGCACAATGAACACGTATACTGCTTGACAAGAAAGCTTCAGCAAGCAACGGGCACATACCTGCAGGTACCAAGCAACCTGACGCCAGCCCCTCAACACCGCCCGCTTCACAGCAGCCCCCCTGTGTCCTGCCGCTGCCCTGTCCACGCAAGCCTCCTGCACAGCCCACTTGAACCCTGTCAGGGCCTTCAGCACCAGAGCCAGCTGCAGGAACTTTGCCGCCTTCAGCTCGTTGGTGCGATCTGTCAGCTGAGTGGCTGCTGCACTCCGCCAGGTGGCGAATGCGGCAGCCAGTGTCGGGCTCTGCCAGTGCAGGACGGCCCTTGTGGCGCGGGCTGCTGCCCCAGAGTCGTCCATGCGCAGGAAGTTGGAGATATGCTGCTCAACCTGTAGAGCAGCAGTGTGGTGAATCTTTGGGCCACGCTCTTTCATTGCAACTGACGTATTGGACGACATCCACCATCCGTCAGGGCACCAGGTACTGTTCGTATAGCTGAGTACAGAGGAACTGCATGCAGTGCCAGTGGGTGTTAAGCAGAGTGAATATGGGTGTATGCATGGTGTGCAAAGCGACGCCACCTACCCGGTGCCAGTGTGCTCGTTCTTGCGCCACAGTCCTCCACTCCTGGAAGGCTCCTTGGACTGTCACTGCCAGCAGGCGCCTCAGCAGGTGTGCAGCCCCCGCCAACATGTGGGCTTGCTGCTGCCAGGCTAGCAGGTAGGCACGCAGCCGCTTGGTGCTGAAGCCAAGCACCACGGACTGAGCCATCCGAGGCACAGCACAGCACAGCATACACGCACACAAACCAACACTGGTCAGCTCAAGGTGCCATATACATGCTGTTGCAATTGTGTTAGTCTGCATGCAGCGTGAGGCTGCCACACAACATGAAAGGCATGTCATTTTGTGCAAACGGCTTTGCAGCACAGCTGTGAAATCAATGATTGATGAATGTGCATGCCCTACAGACCGCAGCAAAGTGCACACCCACCTTGATTGCCGCTGCTTTCTGAGCCTGGGTCTTCCATGCAGCAAAGCACTCGAACAGCAGCTGGTTGTGTACGCGGGCCTGGACCCTTGCTGCCATGTTGACTGCTGCATACACCTTGGAGCGGGCCTGGCAGGCCTCCTCGACCCATGCCAGGAACACTCGCTGCTGCAGTCTTGAGCCAGCATAGGTGTCTGCCGTGGACTTCTGCTGCTGGTCCTTGACATACGCCTGCCAGCTGCTTACGCTGCTCCTGAGGAGCTGCTGGCGTGTGCGGCTGCGTGCCACAGCTGCAGCCTGCAGGCAGATACACATACGCAACAGCTGTAATCATGGGTTGAAAGCACATCACATCGTTCCTTTGACAGCACATACTCGTCAACCATGGCAGAGGCTCACTACCCAGTGGTGGTCAACCTCTGGTGCATGCTCAAATGCAGCCTGGCACCAGCCTATAGGGAAGAGCACACACCTGTTCGTAGCCAGCCTTCCTGCGTGCGTGAGCATGCCAGAAGGCCAGTAGGGAGCGCTGCACCACCTGGCGCCAGTGTGCATCTGCAGCCTGCTTGCTGGCACGCCACTGCACTGCCTCCTTCCAGCGACCATAGGCAAGCTCCTTGTACAGCTGCTGCTGCCGGCCAGACACCACAGACTCCTGCCTGCGCAGCCGAGCCTTGCGGGCCGCTGCCTGGCGCCACTCTAGAAACGCAGCAGCCATGGTGGTTGCTGCCAGGCGGCTTGCGAGGACATCAGCTGCTGCAGCTTGCTCAGCAGCCTCTGCAACAGCCTGTCGCCAGCAGCCAAATGCTGCTGCCAAGTGTAGGTTCTGCCAGCGGGCAGCCACAGCTGATGCTGCTGCCTTGTGATGCCTGCGAATGGCCACGAAGGAGCGCCAAGCTCCAAATGCAGCCGCTGTATGCAGGTTGCGCCAGCGGCCAGCTATTGTCTGCACTGCAGCCTTGTGGCGATGCGACACCTGAGCAAACCAAGCACACGGACAGCACGATAAGATAACGTCAGTTGCTCAGTGCAACTTTGCCATCGCGCTCAGTGGCTTGCAGCCGCATGGCACGGCGATCAGGATGTTGCGATAGGTAAATTGGTTGCGAAATCGACGCACGCACCTGGACCAGCTCGACCCAAGCTTGGAAGGCGGCAGCGAGGTGCAGGTTGTTCCAGCGCCGTGCGACGGTGTGCTCCAACCGTGCTTTCTCCTGACGCCCATGCACCCACGCTCGCCAAGCTTGCCACGCGGCTGTGAGATGCAGGTTTGTCCAGCGCGCTGCCAGACTGTCGCCGAGCAGCTCCCACTTGCGCTTTTGCCCCAGCCAAGATCGCCAGCCTAACAGGCCCCGTCTCAACAGCCAAGTTGCAGCAAAGACGCCAGCACGCTGCTCGCGAGGCAGCAGCCACGACAGCTTTGCCCACTCCCGCAGCACCGCTGAGCCAAGCTTGCGGTCACTGGCACTGCGGAAGCTGGAGATTTTGGCAGCAGCGGTGCTCTGCTGCAGTGCCCACAGCCTCCATGCAGACCAGCAGCTGCAGCAATGAAACCCATCAACAGCCACGCAGTGTGCAAGCTTCAGTGTCATGCTGTCATGCCGGAATGGATATGAAAAGATGGACATTTTTATGACGCTGTTCGTGGAGCAGGCTCGTTCACAATGCTCTGTCTCACCTGGCTTTCTGCTTTGTCTCCCAGCGCTGCATAGCCAGGCGTCCCAGGTGCTTCAGCAGTGTCCACTGCCTCCAGGCATCAAAGCTGGACCACAGCTGTTGCTTGTCCCAGCCCCGAGCAACCACCCGAAGCCGGCCAGTCACCTGGTGACGCAGGTCAATCACCTCCTGCGTGACAGAGACACACAGCCACAAGCACGCCTTGTCGGCATCAGCCCTGCCTCTTCCTGCCTCTGGCTGCGACCAGGCGCTGATGGCGTCTGCGATTGATGGTCAAAGGTAGTGCTGGTGCAGTTGATCTATGCGGCAGGATGTAGCAGGATGTAAACAGGAGCACCACTCACCCGCCACGCTGTCCAGGCATCCAGCAGCAGCCTATTAACTCGCTTGTTTGTCACGACCCGCGTGATGATGCTGTACTGCTGCTTCACCAGGACTCGCTCCCTCCAGGACGCCAAGCACCCCGACAACACCCGGAGCTGCCAGTGCGCTGCAGCCTGCAAACACACACGCCACAGGGCAAACAGATGACGCTGGGTCAGCTCATGTCACTTGCACGCCGCCGCTGCCCATAACCATGCCTGCGGCTGTTGTTTGTACACAAACTGCACCTTTCAAAAAACCTGAAAAACTGAGCTTGGCCTGGCTGTTTGGAAGTGTCCAACATCATGGGGTGGATGGCTAGGATTGTGCGAGCATGGACGACATGCACACCTGTCTGGTCATGATGGCCTCCAGCACGTTGTCCCGCCAGGTGTCAAAGGCCCTGCGCTGCGTTGTGAGCCACCAGTTGGTCAGGGCTGCTGCCAGCTGCTGCCTGCGGGCCTGCTTGGCTTCAGCCACATCCCTGCAGAGCAGCAGCAGCAGCAGGATGACACGCACACGTCAGTGCCTCAGTTCGTACCCGCTTCAAAAAGGCAGCTGCAGCTGCTGATAAATAATATACAACATGATTATGCAGGCAGACGCAAACAAACAAACTCACCGCCAGCAGTTGAATGCCTTGAGCAGGGTGACGTTGTTGACCTTGTGGCTGAGGACCACCACCACATGCCGCCTGTACAGCTGCAGCTGGGTCTCCTCGCGGCAACCCCTGAAGGCAGTTGCTACCACCAGTTGCCGCCTCCTTGCAGCTCCCTGCAGGCAACAAGCGGCATCCATATTGAACCTTGCTGCAACAATAGGCATTTACAGTGAAGCTTGATCCACAGGCGACAGCGCTCAAGCAGGCATCCACAGGCTGCTGGTCGCGCAATGACTGACTTGGGTGCGTTGTGCACACGTGCCATGCCTGACAACACACCAACACAGCTTCAGGGAGAAAGGCTTGCAGCCGAGAGCACCCTCTCACCCGTGCCAGCTTCTGCTGCCTGTGCTGCTTGTGACTGGTGACAGCCCGCCAGCCGTCCAGTGCCAGCCACATCCGCCTGCTGTCCCAGCGCAGCAGAGCGTCTGCTAGCTGCTGCCTGCGCGCCTTCATGACAGCAGCGTACTCGTGCCACCACGCAAAGGTCAGGATGAGCGCACGCCTGTGCCAGTGTGCAGACGCCTTGCCTTTCGCATGGCGCTTTACCTGTGCCTGGGGCACAAAGCTGTGCCAGGCATTCCACACGACTTGCAGGACCTGCAGGGGAGGAACCACGTCACCCAATCTTCAACGACACCATTTGATGAAAACTGGATAGGGGCCTGGGTGTTCAGGGCCACACCAGTCATGCACGCGGCATGTTGACATGAACACGAACACCAACTTGCAGGGTGACGTGAGCTGTTGAGCTTGCGCTTACCTGATGGTGCCCCTTGCCTTGCAGCTGAGCAAACACTGCTGCCAGGTATGTCTTGCGCTGGAACCATCGGCGCCACGCACCAAAAGCAGCTGCCAAATAGCGGGTGTGGAAGTGCTGCAAGACTTGGCGTGCCACCTGCGAGTTGCAGACCATAAGGGACAGTAGCTTCAAAGCCTTGAATCAACGCCACTGCATGGGCTGCTGGTCCTGTGCACCAGCAAGCAGCTTGGGCGCACTGTCAGGCTTGCTTTGCTTGATGGAGGCTGAGCAGGCTGGGCGTTGCGACTGTGTACAGGTAACTGTGTGAAACATCAGGCGATGTGGTGTGACAGTAGCCAGCCTTTGCCCATGACCATGGCCTGCATGTGCCAATATTATGATCACCACACCTGCTTGCGTTGTGTATGGTAGTGCCAGAAGCTTAGGGCCCTTGTCATGTAGCTGTGCTGCCAGTGCTTGAGTGCCTGCCGCAGAAACACCTTCTTGCCCTGCTTGAGCTGCACCCACTGGCGCCAGGTCTGGAAGCACAGGTGCCTCCTGTTGCCACCCCACTGCATCAGCGCCCTGCATATGACAAGCAGACATGTTGATGCTGATCATCTACTCTGAGCTATCCTGCAGCTTCATGCAGTCACATTATATAACCAAACAGTACAAGCACCGTAAGATTGCCAGACATGGCCCCTGCTGGCACGTAGGTAAATGAACAGTAGCAGTAAAGGCAGTGCTAGTGCAGTGCGGGTTCAAGACTGCATGCAGCTGTTCACCATGACGACCATGCTTCAGTCAGTGTCACAAGCAGGTAAGGCTTGCTGGTTTCATGACCACCACTGGCATGTGTCCCACCTCATCATGGCCGCAGCCTTCCACTGCTTCGCCTGCAGCACATCCCGCCATCCATGAAAAGCTTCTGACAGCAGCCCCGCCTGCATGCGTTGCCCCACATCCACCAGCACACCCCTAAACATGGCCGCATCAGATGCCAGCTGCCGCCAGGCCCCCAGTGCAGCTGCGGCCACAGTCCGCTGCCAGTGATGCCGGGCAGACCTCGTGCGGCGCTTGCGCAGAGCGTGCTCCCTGCACAGGGGCGGCAGAGGCACCACATAGCAGAGGCAGTACCTCTTGTTGCTGCCTGTATGCGCATCTTGCTTGCAGTGTGCACACAAAGCGTCTTTCACTCAGGGGCTGAAAATCTTCCCATTATCCTGACATCGGATGCGTGTGCTCCTTGTGTGCATGTGCTGTACGCAAACATCATGAGAACCAAGCTCCCTGTCTTCGCCTCCTTCAAGGTGTGTTTCTCCCTATGAACATACAGGGTTGCATTGATGCCACACCCACCTCATCATGCAGAAGGCCCAGTGCATGGTGCGCCCCATCAGCCTTGACATCACGGTGCGCATGCGCCGCTGCAGGGAGGCCTGACGCAGCGCCCAGTCCTTCCACTGCTCGAAGGCCCTGGACACCGCCAGCTGGCTCCAGCGGAGTACAGCAGACCCCAGCAGCTCCCGCAGCCGGACACGCAGCGCAGCCTCTGCATGCCAGGCCGCCAGAACCCTCTCTTGCCGGGTGACCACACTGTGCAGGCGTGCACTGTACAGCACGAAAGTGGGCAGCATGTCAAATGTTATGTAACAGCACGAAAGTGGACAGCATGGCACATGTCTTGTCACAGCAGAGTCCCAGCCTTTGCTACTCCAGCCAACAGAATCCCACACCACTGCGGACACTGTACTTTGTGACCAAACAAGACGTTGCGTGTGCATCACTTACATCTCCAGATGCTCTCGCTTGAGCCTCTGTCGAGCTGCCTCGGGGCCCCAAGCCCGCAGCACCTGCACCTTGAGCTCCCCCTGCTTGCCGGCCAGGTAGAATGCCGCCTTCTGTGCCAGCTCCTGGCTCTCAGCCCACACACTGCTCCAGCCAGTGAGCGCCAGGTCCAGCAGACGGAGGGCGTGGTAGGAGTCTGCACGCAGCCGCTGCTGCCGCCTGGTTGCCAACACACCAGCACGTCAAGTAGACACACAGCATGTTAGTCTGCCAGTGCTCTCCAAATGACATGACGCAAGCCCCTGGTTGATATGCAGGTCATACTCTCAAGGAGCCAGACTCGCAAGAAGCTGGAAAGTCACTGGTAGCACCGTGTGCCCAGGTTGCGGCCGTCTGGATGTTGGGACGACCTATGAGCTGCAGCAGCAGCAGCAGCCAGGGCCTGCTCACTTGTATCTCCACACAGCAGTGCGGCCCACCCACACCCGCAGGGCCCTCCTGGTAACTGACTGCTCCCACTGCAGCAGTGCGGACAGCTGGTTCATCCGCTTGGCCACTCGGGCCAGCAAGTAGCTGCGCCAGCAGCCCAAGGCCTTCTGCTGGATGCGCAGCTGGTGACGCTGCAGGAAGCCGGCCAGCAGCGTACGCATCATAGCCTGCTGGCCGGCAGCTACGGCCCACAGCCTCAGCACAGCCGACAACCTGCACAGCACACAATGGTTAGCTAGAAGTTTACAGGAAGGTGGGTCAGGCAGCTGACAGCGGAATGAACAGAGCTGAACAACTCTCTAGCATACCAAATCTGCCTGCCCAACCTATAGGTCAGTTGATGCTGGTTTGCTTCAAAGTGGCAGCATCCAGTGGCGACCCACCTTACAACTGTCAGGTGCTGTGTGGCGCGCGCTTGGAAGGCTCTCCAGTCTGCTTTGTTGTCCACCCATGCCTTCCAGTAAATGACACAGCGGCGTGCCAGGTTGATCTGCAGCGTTGCCACTGCCTGCAGGGTGGAGGCACAGTATAAGGTACCAAGCCACATGGGGCAGGGACTAACCAACCTAGTGTTGGTCCAACCAAGGCATGACAAACTGTTGGAAGCTGAATAGTTGAACATGCTCTGTCTGTGTAAATCAAGTGATGTGGTTGGTCATGGTGTGTGTGCCAGCCTTCACCATGACCCACCTGTAGCAGGTTGAGCTTCTGGTGCAGCAAGCCACGCCAGGCTGTCAGGTGCCGCCTCCACACATACGCCTGGTTGCGCTGTGTGAGCTGCAGGACACATCAACACACAGAGCTGGGTTGTTACTGCAGATATTGCCATTGGTGGCTGTGGTGGCACACTACCGACGAGATTGCAGTTGTACATGCAAACAGTCCTACATGGCACGGTAGCCCAAGGACAGTGTCAAAGTCTCGCCATTTGCACATGCGGAGTGCCCATCATGCAGTCAATGCTACTATGTGACATGTTGCACACACCACCGTGCTCCATGACGAACACCCACCTCTGCCAGGTTTCTGTGCTGCTGCTGCCGCCGCGCCACATACTCCAGCCAGTGCAGCCAGGCAGCAGTGACCTTCCGCTGCTGGCAAGCCGCTGCAACTGCTTCCTCAATGCATGCAAAGCGTCTGCGCTGCACACACCTCTGCAAGCAGCACAAAAGACTTGTTAGGAGCTCGCCTACACGTGTGTCCCACTCGGTGTGAAGCACACAAACTCGACCCAAATAGCTGGCCAGCTAGAGGAAAGTGCACGTGCAGCACCTGAGCTTGCCAAGCCTTGCGCCGGCAGCAACCAGCGTAACAAGTGCAGGCTCCCTGCCTGCATGCAGCCTCACCTCGTGCCAGCCCCTGAATGCTGTCTGGGCAGCCAGCTGCTTGGACATGAGGATGCCCTGCTGCAGCAGGTCCCACAGCTGCTGCTTCTTCAGCACACGGCCATGCCAGACAGCCATGCACCTGCAACAGCACCACAGTGAAGCACAGCATGGTAGGATGACCGACAGGTACAGTGACACGGTGCACATGGCAAGCTCCGCCTGCACGGCTATGCAGCTTGAGGGGCGCTTACAAGTACTGAGAGTTGACAAGCAACCGCTCCACTTTGTCACACACTCACGCCCCCACCCACAATCACACCCGCACCTGTGTGCTGTGTAAGCCTCCATGTGACAGCAGCTGTGCTCCAGAAGCTCCTGCTGCTGCTGCCTGTCCTGCACCCACTGCTGCCACCACAGCAGCATCACCTGCAGACAAGGTGGCCCCATCAAACACAACAACTGACTGTCAGATGGTCGCGGTGTAATACGTCATGAATGCGTTATGGTTCCTCTGCAGCCATGCACAACATCAGGCCAGCAGTGTTACGTACCTGTGCACGCCGGTTGAGCAGCTTCTCATAGCATGCATCAGCTAGCTCTTCAAAGGCAGCGGCAATGTCCAGGGCGTGCAGCCAGCATGAGATGAACTTCAACAGGCACTTCACCCTGCAGCACCACAACACAAACAGTATGGGGCTGAGAGCTGGGTCTCTGGCAAGGAACTGGGTCTCTGTCTCTGTCACCAGTGCCAACTCTACCACACTCTCTTCTCCAAGTGAGTCCCTCTAGTGATGGGGACAATCACAGTGAGTTGGGCCGGCAGCACTGCAGGCTTTTCAAGAAGCCTAAAAAACACAAAAGCACCATCAGCACTATGGCAGCTGCTGCTGCCGATGACCATTTGCAGGATGCGCTGACAGGACCAATGTGCTGCAGACATGACCCCAGAGCGCCACGTACCTGAAGTGCTGGAAAGCACGCTGCTTGGCTGCACGCACAATGCGGCGCTTGGCTGTGTACTCCCGCATGCAGTTCCACACCCGCCTGCGCGTGTTGCGGTGCAGCGTCATGACTGCATCCCGCAGGTGCCTCCGCTGTGCATGCTTCACCGGCGCCCACACGCGCCATCGCTTGATCACCTGCAGCAAGATAAGGCGACAGGTGCGGAGCAGTTGCGGAGCTATCAACTTATCCCCTGAGGTATGCTGAGTTGCCTGCTGCTGCATGAACACGCCCAGCGGCACATTTATGTGTGTTGAGCAGGTGCCCTTTGCAATGACCAATCAAGTTTCAAAAGGTTGCGCAGGTCCCGAACGGCACAAACGCACCTTGCTGAGCATGCTGAACCGCCTGGCCCGATACACGGCCCTCATCAGCTTGTACTTAGGGTTGACCTGCTCAAACTCCCTGCGCCACTTGCTCCACACAGCAGCCTGGACGTGCTGCACATGGTGCCAGGTTAGGTGCAGCTGCAGCTGCTTCTGTGCAGCCTTCTGCTGAGCCACACTCAACCAAGCGGCAAATGCGTAGGCTGCAAGGACACGCCCACAGGTTTGCTGTCGCATCTCCGCCGCTGGGCTGCATGGGGGCCGCAGGTTGGGGTGCTTTTGTAGCAGTCGTGTGAGGCCTGCCAGTGGAGAGCTGGGACGGCTGGCATCTCCGGCCAGCAACTGCTGTCCCTGCTGCTGCTGCTGCTGCACTATGCTGTTGGTCTGCTGCCCAGCAACCCCCGGCTGCTGCCTGCAATACATAAACATGGGAATCAACTTGTTGGTAAGCCGTGCAATTATAGCGTGCCCGCAGCAAAGATGTCCGGCCTTGCACAACAAGGTATGCAACAGGTCTGAAGAGACATGATCTGCTCAAACAGCCATCCTGCTTCACATGAGGTGGCCCTACCTCTGGTAGTGCAGTGCCATCCTGCGCCACCACTGGAAGCTGCACAGCAGCAGCCAGTGCCTGCGCTGCTGGTTGCTGGCCTTCGCTGCAGCTGCCGCCAGCTGCTGCCACCAGACAAAGCACCTCCATGCTGCGTGAACCTCCCAGAAGCTCATCGCCAACGTCCAGTAGTGCTCAGCTGCCGCGGCAGGGTCCCTGTATCAGCACCGACACACACAGCTCAAACATTGTTGCCATCATCTGACTGCACGGGCACAGAGTGCTGAATGCTCATGTTCAATTGCTCATGCAGATGCTGCCAAGCAGCCTCTGTCGTGCTGCCAGATCAGTTTCCAAGCAACTGAGCGAGCGGACACGCACCTGGACGTTCTAGCAGCCAAGGCCCTTGCCCTCCAGTTGTGCTGCACACTCATAAAGCTGACAAAGCTGCTGTAGCGCTGAAGCCGCAGCTCCGACAGCTGCCCAGCTGACAGCTCCGCCTGCAGCTCTGCTGCTGCAGCGCTCCTGCCTGCACCCTGCTGCTGCTGCTGCTGCAGGGCAAGCTTGGCAGCTGCTGGACTGTGCAGCTCCAGGCACTTCCACAGCCTGTCACGCTGACCGGCTTCCAACACAGCATGTGCCAGAGCGTCACCAGCTACTGGGCTGCAGGAGCGAGGTGCTGGACTGTGCTTGCGTGCCGGGTACACGCGCGCAACGGCATCACATGCACAGGTGCAGGCAGCACCAGCACAACCTGCAGCGCATGGGTACTCATGAATAATGCCGCTGCTACTGCTGCTGGTTCTGTACGCATCTGCGGGAAGGTGGCAGCTGCTGCTGCGCCTGAGCCCTGTGCATGGTGATGTGGATCTTGAGCGTAGGTGTGCTGTTGCCTGTGCTCCTGCAATGTGCTGCTGTTCCTGGATGCCTTCTGCGGCATCGCAGCAGCTGCTCCGCAAGGATCCTGCAGATGCTGCCCGTGGCCGTGGCGCGACAGTGCTGCTGTGCCAGCAGCTGCTGCTGTGCATGATGTCAGGGTAGCTAGCCTGCTGCAGTGCTGCTGCACCCTCACTGTGCCCCTCCTCCTGTGCCTGACACGCTGCTGCACAAGCAGCAGCGTTGACTGCTGCACCAGCTGCATCCGACAGCACAGTGTCATGGCTAGATAACCAGGTACAGCATGCTGACGGCTGGGCCTGCACACCTTGCCAGGACTCCAGACTGAAGGACTCCTGCAGGTTTGCGCTGATGCCCACCACAGATGCTGCGTCTGGTGACGCCACCTTGGCAGCAGCTGTCCTGCTGCGGCAGCGGCCCCTTGCATCCGCCCAAGCTGCGGCGACTGCTGCTGTAGCTGCATCCACAGCTACTGCTGCAGCTTGGACTGCGGCAGGTGCTGAGCCTGCTGCTGCGCTGCCAGTGCGCGCAGCCGGTCTGCTCCGGGCCTTGCTGCTGGTGGCACTGTGCCATTTCGCTGCTGAGGCTCCCACCCGCCCTGCAGGACTGCGGCGCTTGCTCCCTGCCTTGGCTGCCGTGGCTTGCTTCCTGCAGCAGGGACAATGGACAGCAGTACATGTACCAATATATCCTCAACAATACAACTGCCTGCTGTGGTAGGGACAGAACCATGCCACAACCTGGGTTGTGGTGCGCAGAGAGCACAACAGCACGCTGTCAGGATGATGTGCACTTACTTGTTCCAGAGCTTTTGCTCCTTGTGGAACCTCTGCCACCAGTCATTGCTTGGGTCCAGATTAAGCTTCAGGAGGATGCGGTAGTAGTGTGTGTCCTCCTGGGGCACCAGCCCATGCTGAGGAAGCACTGCATCATATGCCTGCAGCAGTCTTGCAAGGCTGATGTGAGGGTTGCTGGTGCAGCGCCCAGACTGGAAGTCTTCAACTGCTGTTGCTTCAGCGGTTTTCAGGATGTGCTTCAAGATTAGCAGGTCCTGTTCAGTCAGGGGCCCTTCAAGGCCGGTCAGCAGCTTGCCCACTGACGCAGCTGCTGACTGCGCTGCAGCTGCAGAGCTAGTGCTGCTTGCCAGTAAGTATTCAATGTCATATCCACCTCCCACCCTCTTCGGGGGTGAGTGTGGCGACTGCTGGGTCTGCTTAGGGCGCTTGGTGTGTGACATTCAGTGCCAGCAGCAGCACCGCAGTTGGTAAGATGCTGCTGCTGCAGCATGCAGCCGAGCCTGGTCTCGAGAGTGTTGTGTCGAAAGTATGTGATGACCGGATGAAGGAATAAGTATGTTGTTGAGAAAACTACGTGCCATGCTTAACGACAGCTGCTGTTCCCCTTTTCAACATCGGAACGGACTTGCAGATGGTGATACAGCTCCATCCATCACGTAGAAACCATATACTGAACGTGATCTGACGATTCCAGGCCTGTCTGTCAACTTCCCACCAGCTGGTCAAACTTCGTGTGATTGGTCTTCAGGCCCGCATTCCATCTCCGAATCGACTCTGTACAACCCAAACCCAACACCAACAACAAGTCGAGCTGCAGTGGCAGCAGCTGCGATGGCGGATGTGCATGCATCTTGCAGCATGGCACGGCACGACACACGACCAGCCCAGAACCAGCCATGTGCACAGGTGCCCCTGAGGATTTCACCTTGGGCAGGGTCTGGGCTTCAAACGGAAAGGTAACGTCTGCTGAGCTTGTGGGGGGGGGGGAGTGAGAGCGTCCTCAAGGTCTGCCTGACAACGGCTCCCATATCGGTGCGAATCAAGTCAGGTCCTCTGACGCGGCCGTGCTCCAGCTGCTGCCACTGCTGCTGCTGAAGCCATTGACACCCCCCTGTCCTGTCAGGGCAGCATCTAAGAAGGGGTCAAAGCCCTCCTGCTGCCACGGAGCAGCAGGCAGCACACTGGTGCTGGTGATCCAACTCCTTTCCTGGCTCCACTGCAGGAAAGCAGCCCAGTCTTGTGAACCCTTGCGCAGGGTTTCAGGGGAGCAGACCACAACCAGCCCGCGCCGTGGGCGAGTGATCGCCACATTCAGGCGGCGCCTGTCACTCACAAAGCCAATGCGGCCCTGCTCATTGCACCTGCACACAGCAGCAGCAGCAGCAGCAGCAGCAGCAGCAGCAGCAGCAGCAGCAGCAGCAGCAGCAGCAGGCAGCAGGCAGCGTTGTGTCATAGACAGGGGTAGGGTGGCGTCACTGTTGAGTATTGGGACCGTTTGTGCTCAGCGTCAAATGCCAGCTACACTGAGGCGTTCAGCAGAAACCAACCCCCACACGGTCACCAGCTCCACACACAGCAGCAAAAAGGTGTCCACCAGACTGTTGTGAAGTCACAATCGGGTCAACCATGCTCTGCATTACATGCAGTCGTGCGCAAACACACCCATCAAACCCAAGCAAAGTACCGTATCAACCCACCCACCCACACACCTGACAGCTGAGAACAGCACTACGTCTGCCTCCCGCCCTTGGTAGCCATCCACGCTGCTGATGGTCAGGCGGTCACCGGCCAAAAGCTCCGGTGTGAACCAGGGGGACAGGACACGGAGGGCGTGCTCAAACGCCCGCACCTGCAGCACCAGTACACAAACAGCAGCTGCTGCATTGCCCGGAAGTGCTTGGCTACCTCTGTTGGTGAGGGACAGTCGTGCAGCCCAGCCATCAGGCTTTGACAGCACGGTAGTGCTCTGAAAGCACCGCAAGGTATGCATCCAATGCCTGGTGCTGACATGCGATGTCTGGTGCTGACATGCGTTTCAACAACACAGTACAACATGCTCCAACAACGCAACACCAGGAGCTCTCCTCAATGCACTGGCTATGTCAAGGAATGGCCAGCAAGGTGGTGCCCATCCTGAGGAGCACAACGACTGGGGCCGCTGCCTAAGTGCAGTAACCACTGTCAGTGGCACTTTGCCTGCTCAGCTGAGTGCATCACTTCAGAGGCGGTACTCTGTGCTTTGATGAGCACCTTGGAGTGTAGACTATGACTCATAGTCTACACTCTCGGAGAGGCCGCGGCACCACTGGCAGTTTCTCACCTGGCCTTTGTAAGGTGTGAGAATGGCGGCACTTTCCACATCACCTGCAGCATCACCACCACATGAAAGCAGTGCGCTGGATTGTACACTATGTTGGCAGCGCATATCACACAACGTTGAGCAGCGCCAGTCACTTATCATGGCACCCTGCACGCGCTGACCCCTTGACTTCATGTAGGATGCCACAACACCACCATGGCAAGGTCAAAGAACAAGGCCACAACACCAACAGCCTGAGTGCCCTAAATGCCCCTGCCTGCTGTGTGCGGCCTCACCTGCTGTGATGAGAGCATGAGCAGCCTGCAGCACCACCCGTGCCTCCTGCAGGTTCCTGTAGCTGGCCTCCATGAGACCACCAGCAGCGTCTGCTGCACCACGGCCATACACCAGATCAGACCCATCCAAGCCCTGCAGCAGGCACAACACGGGAGCAACACACGCACATCTGTACACGAAACTCGTGTGGAGGTCCTCAAGTATATTTGGCTGTGCACAATGGGGACACAATGCGTGGTGCATGCAGCCCTGACACACACAGTGTGTGCATTCTGTATACAGTGGTTTATATTACTTGAAAAAGGGGGGCAAGGAACAACGGATGAGAGCTCTGTCATTGTTCAGCTGGTCAAGTCAGCAGCCAACAGCTCAGGTGCAAAAGGCCTTTGACTGCCTAGGCAGCCAGGCAGCAGCACTGATCTCCTGCCCTGATTACCTTGCCCTTGCTCATCTTTCCCTGCTCCTCCTTGCCCTTCACCGCCAGCACCATGACCGGCTGCTCCGGCTGCGGCCAGTTGATGCCGGCTGCTGCAGGCTTCTCCTCAGCAGTCACGCCGTCCTTCAGCTTGCCCTTGTAGAACTGGTGGCTGCAGCACACAACAGCCCACCAGGCACACAGTTTGTTATCCTGGTCGGACTATGTTGGTGTGCCTCATAGACAGCTTGCATTTGACTTGCATGTTCATAGTATGCTACACATGTATTCTCTGTGCCTAAAACACTTGATGCAACTGCTTGTCAGAATGCACACCCACTTCATGTGTAGGGCATGCGGAACTATGCTGAGGTTGACTGTCTTCTTGCACTTGTTATGCTGTACGCACTCTCAGTAAATCGACCTCAAGGGCATGGTGCATGGCTTGTGCATGAAGACTGATGTGTGCTGCAAACAGAATACCGAGCCCCAGTATGGATTGAGACATCCCTTGATCCAAAGTTAGTCAACCTGGCGGCTGCAACCTTCCAGACAAGAGGTCTGGTGGCCACAGAGGCCCCACATACCTTGGGAAGCCTGATATGTGTGGGTTCATGCGGTACTGTGTGTCCAGCAGCAGCGTCTCCAAGCCCAGGGCTCGCTGCAGCCGTTCAAACAGTGTCACTGACAGCTGGTACTGCTGCTCAGCCTCTCTGCTGGTGACAGTGGGTGGCAGTTGAGCGGGGTCGCCAGCCATGACCACACACCGGGCACCCTGGATGTGCAGGGAAGCGGCGCAGCAGGAGTCCAGTGAAACACGAAGCACCGCACGCGTGCTGCAGAGCGAGTCATACACCACCACCATCATTACACGCCTTTCCAGCAGGGTCGTGCCCACACAGCACTGATGTACCATCCACAGTATCTAAAGCATGTACCCACCTGAGTCAGAGGCACCAAGGTAGCTGGCTCTGTTGCTTGGGTGGCTTCATCAATCACCACCATGTTGAACTGCCTGCAATCACCAAAGCAAGCATACCCGCAGGACTCTCTCACGCAAGCAAGAAACAATGCGCACCTGGGCACCTTGCCTGGTGCCACGCAGGCATGTGCTGCAGCCACATGCACAGGGTCAGGCTCTGCCAGCAGCCACTATGTCAGCACACACAGGTGCCACGCCAGTACTGACCATGGTGTGAAACATATGGGTGGGTGCTGAAATGCACTACAGTACAGTACAGTAATTGGGGACAGGGTCCCAACCTCGGCGCTAGCCAGCAAGCCTCGGGCTCATGAGGGTGCCCAGAGGGCCTACTTGCGTACCCCAGTCTCTTGGGTCAGGTCTGAGGGACTACACAGACAGCTGTGAGGTTCCTTCAGCCTCGCTAACAGCATTAAGAGGTTGATGCCCTGCAGACCAGCCGCGCACTGACACCTTATCTTTGACTTCCAACTTCAAGCCTGACAACCAATCATAACGCTTGGTCTGTCACTCACAGTTGGGTCAGCAGTGGGTCTCCAGCACCAGAGCACGTAGCACACACCACCTGCGCATCCCTCAAAACCTGCTGGGCAGCTTCCCTCGACAGCTTCTCAGCCTGAGCCCACTGCCGCTTTGCCCTCTTCTCAAGCTCTTCTGAAGACGCTCCCGTTGGAGCTGCTGCAGGCGCCCGCTGCGCCTTGTCAGCACCCCTGGTCCTGCTGCTGCGGGTGAGTTCTGGGTTGGTGCGGGACCTGTCGCACACATGCACTGTTTGATAATCACCGATGACTGCTGAATTCATTCGAAGCGCCAGTGTCACACCCCTGTCATGCATGATATACATGTGACTACGAAGTTTGAAACCTCAAGGCCCTACAAGCTCATGCAAGCCGGTTATACATTGACTACTAGCAGTACGTCAGCGACAGAGCAAATCACCTGCCGCTGCTCCAGCTGAGAACGGCACCCTCGGCAAGCTGCCGGCTCTGGTCAAACAACTCCTGCAAGAGGTGCGGCAAGATGCACAGGACTGTTGGGAGCAAGCATGCACAGGGGCAAGCTGAAAATTGGCGTAGCTTCACTACCGCACCCTCGCGTAACAGAGCGCAGAAAGCACCCAGTGGGTGATGCCGAGGGCCGGACTCTGATCGCATGATTAAAGCTACCGCCGGCCTACATCAGCGAATCCCTTTAGGCGAGTTACAGGAGGCAGATGCTGCAAGGAAACTCTACAGGCGCAGCGGCTGCGTAGGTTACCGCACTGCAGCTCTACCCACCTTAGAGCTCTTTCGAAGCTCTTCAGCCTCCTTGCCCTTGGGTGTCCGTGCAGCCTTCGCCTCCAGAGTGCAATGCTGCAGGTTGGCACGCACCTGACCACAAACAGCAGTGCGCGCAAGGGGGCAACTTGACTTCTAAGTAACATGTAACCCAAGATGCAAGAAGGGACTCCAAGTTTGCCGACAGGCGGAAACCTCGGAACACCGCAGCGCTCATGTCGACTGACGTCAGTCACTGCCTGAGCCCCAACAAGTTTACGTGCTGGGTGACTGTTTGCTGCACCATACGCAGTGCAGGACAGCTCAGCTGAGACAGCTGAGCTGCGTAAGGTGCTGCGGCGGCTGAGTCAACCCCGCTGAGCCCGCCAACGCAGCCAATGCCCGCCATTGCTACTACTACTGCTACTTTACTGGGCGAAAGGCCTTGCCAACCCCGGCAATGCAGCAACCGCTGCTCGAGGCGTATGCCATGCAGTCCCACAAACACAGCACCATGCACTCCTGCTGCTCGGCAGGACACACCGCAACACCACGCTGCAGTGAATGCCTAGGGGTTGCCTGCTCAAACTTGTCCCACCCACCCTGCTTATAGGCTAGCAGCTACTAGCCACAGCACTGACAGGTCACCATCAGGTACAGTACTGATGGTGTACCTCACACCATCAGTACTGTACCTGTGTTTGCCACGACAGTACTATTATGAGCGCCCCGCGGCAGCCGTAGTACCTTTGCCGGCTGACCCAGGCGGACAACCGTCAGCTCTCTGTCCAGCAGACCCTCCACCAGGTTGTCTACTGCTGCGTTGGTGTCACCACATGCCAGGATGGGACCCATTGCAGTCCACCCGGGCTTGTAATCCTTTCCAGCCTTCACAAGTACCTGCAGCAGCACGATTCACCCACACAGGGCAGGTCAAGAGGGTTTAGGGTTTGGGTCTAGGGTTAGGGTTTAGGTCAAGATATACTGCGGTAGGATAATAACGTGGCAGCCCAAAGCATTACTACGTCATAGTTGCAGCAGCAGCCGCCAGAGATCACTAGTGCAATACTGCTACCAGGCTTGATGCACAGTCAGTTGCACTTGACAGCCACCAGGTAAGCCTGTGGAGCCTGTGATATAGGCACGAGTTCTGTTGCCGGTTTTGCAAGCCTGCATATGCCACATGAAGACCAGTCTCTGCAGGGGACACACCCATGGAATTCATCCTGCGCCGTAGTGTACAAGGAGGGTGCACATGCCATACTCCATTTGTTTACTGTGTGTGTGTGTGTGTGGGGGGGGGGGCGTGAAGGGGGGGGGGAGTGAAGCTACAGATGTATGTGTATCGCCGCTGGGCGGCCAGCCAAAACCATGTTTATTTTTTCTGCAGTCCTCACCTCCACAAGGGCCAGCAGTGTGCGTGTCTTGCCAGTGCCAGGGGGCCCTTGCCACAGGGTGAAGGTGCGCGTGATAGCCTTCGCAATGGCCCTGCAACATGCGCCACATTCCCACACACTGTTGCTTGCCTATGTAGTAGGACAGTCTTAGTGAGCTTGCATGTACACAAGTACTCCATCTGTTGGCACACATGTGCACAGCATGCAAACACTTCAGTTGGTTGGTCTGCACGGTGCACCACCAAGATTGGTGCATTCAGCAACGGCTGCAAGAAAGGTAGCATGGGAGTCACCCAAGCTGTGCTGCACATTGTGCGACGCGACACACTCGGAAAGCTTTTTCTTTGGGGTTACCGGGGGGGGGGGGGGGGGCACTCCCACCGGCTGGCCACACACAGCGCAATCAGGCGAACCCAACTGCCCGGGGCCCGAGGCAAAGCTTTGACCAACATTGACGTCACGGCGCGAGACCCAGGAGGCTGTTTAGCTCAGTATGATGCAAAGGCTGAGCCCCACCAGCCGGCAAAACCCCGGTAGGTAATGGACACAGAACAAGACCTGACCCCCACCTCTTCTGGCTGTCGTTGAGCCCCTTGACCTTATTCAACAGCTTCTTGGCAGCACCCCTCCACTGCTCGGTACGTGCCCACTCAGGCGGGATGCTGGCCGCGTAGTTTCCGCTGTCAGTGCCGGCCAACACCTACACAACATGCCCAAGCACACGCCAAGGCTGTGTGACGCAGCGTGCTCCGCACTCGGATATTGTACACACGTCTACTACACAAGTTGCGGCGCGTCACAACCCAGGCAGCGGGATCAAGGCGACATCCACCTTGGGTTTCCGTTCGTGCTGAATTTTTCATATGTGTAAAATTAATAAAAAAAGCACCTGTGCCATAGCAGAGACCGTCCTTGAGAATGCACGTAGTGGGATATGCAAGGCCTTCAAAGACTCTGAGACACTGCATGACTGCAGCACAAGCCATAGCTTGTCAGCCTGCCTGCTCTTACCAGCCTGAAAAGCTGCTCAAAGGGGCTGTCAGTGGTGGGCTCAGCAAGCCGCCTGATAGCATCCATCTGGCGCCTGTGTGTGAGTGACGTAAGCACAACAGGAGCTTGTCAATCCACCATCAGAGCTTGCATGCCACGAAAATGGTCAATGACACACATTGTCAACACTTCAAAACTTGGCCGCAATATGGGACAGTGTGACACAAAGCAGTTGGTCAAACCCTCCCCCAGCTGGTGCGCACCTAGCTGTGGTGTCCCTGACTGACTTGTCCAGCCTCCATGACACCAGGGGTGCTGCTGCTGCAAGGCGCAGCTCTGCCTGGATGCGGTCAGACTCAGACTTCTCCAGTGCAAGCAGCAGGTGGTCCTTGCGCACCTGCAGTGTGTGTGTGTGTGGGGGGGGGGGGGAGGTGGGTGAGGTTGGGGGAGGGGTTTTTGTAGGGGGGTGGAATGAATTTTGAGGGGTATTTGCAGACGGCTGGGATGTGTGGATGTACAAGAGCCGAGAGCCTCGGAGCATCGAGGCATGCATGCAAGCTGCAAGCGGCTAGTGCGTTCTGTTTGAAGACAATGGTGTGTTCCTGGGCCGATTGGGTTCCCAGCAGGCCAGGCACTGTTACTCAAGCTCCATTGCCGTCATGGCCGCCCAAAGGCAGCAATGCTGCCATTCATGCCTTGCACATGCATTACAGAGAAAACGGGGAATGCAGCCCTACCTCCACCACTGTTGCGTCGAGAGGCCGGAAGCCATCAGAACCCGGCCGCAGGTCATGGCTGCCATCAACATTGGCGCGACTCATGCCAGTGCTGCGGCTGTTGGCGCCACTGACATCCACAAGCTGCAGGCAGCAGCACAGGCAGTACAGCAGTACGGGCAGTACATCAGTACAACAGTACAGTAGTACAGGCAGTACAGCCAGTACAACAGTCCATCAGTACAGTGCCACGTGACAGCTTGAAGATGCTGCTAGGATAGCTCAGCAGTAACCTTGGCAAAGCCTTTGCTAGGGTGTAGGTCGGCTCAGCAAACATGCAGACATGGGGTGCACACAGCAATGAAATGGGGGGGGGTCCTGGGTGACGCTTGCCGGGACTACTGTAATGAACCTGCCCCTCCAGCCTGGGGCCTGTGCAGGGCAAAGAGTTTGCTGAGAAGCGAAACACACTCGCTGGCAAGCAACTCAACAGGCAAACATTTGTGCATAGAATCACTTCGGCACTGCTAGAAACCTATCTGCAGTGCATGGCATGCACCTCAGCACCGTGCTAGGGTGCATAACTCCCTCATGTATATTGTGTGAGCGTTCTGCAGCCATTACCTGGTCCTCACTGCTCCTGCTGACCAGCAGGCTGTCTCCCTGCCTGAACCTGTGGTACGGCAGGTCTCTGCTTGCCAGACTTAACCTCCAGACCATACTGGAGTACAGCACGTGGCTGGGCCTGGCCTGCAGCTGCAGCAGCACGATGCCGTCCCTCTGCAGCTGTCGCAAGCTGCTGGCTGCATAGAGCCTCTTGATGGCTGTCTGCTCCTGCTCCTGCTCTGACTGCACACCGGCCATAAGGCGGGCTTGGAGGGCGGGAATGAGGGAGTCTCGAGCTGTGGGGGTGGTAAGGAAGGGGGGAGGGAGGGCAGGTGTAGTGATGGTGATGTTCAGAGCGGCGGCAGAGTAGCGGCAAGGGTGGGGCGCGGGCGGGCTTGGTGGTTGGCAGAAGCAGTGATGGGGTGCAACGGAGAGGTGCAGGGTGGCAAAAGCGGTGAGGGTGACCAAGCAGTGACGGTCTGCTGCTGCTCCTGCTGTGACTGCACACCGGCCGTCAGGCGGGCTTGGAGGGCGGGAATGAGGGAGTCTCGGCTGTGGGGGTGGGCGGGGAGCGGGGTGAGGGGGGGGGGCAGGCATAGTGATGTCGATGTTCCAAACGCCGCTCGGAGCGACGGCAGAGTAAGCTGTGAGAGTGGAGAACGGGCGGGCTTTGTGGGTGGAAGAAGCAGTGGTGGGATGTGAGGGACAACGGCAGGGTGGCAACAGCGGCGAGGGTATAACCAAGCTACAACGGTCTGCTCCTGCTCCTGCTCTGACTGCACACCAGCCTGGTGGCATCAGGCGGGCTTGGAGGGTGAGGATGGAGGAGTCTCGAGCTGTGGGGTTGGTGGGGTGTGGGGAGGGAGGGCAGGTGTGGTGATGCTGATGTTTGGAGCAATGACAGAGTAAGCGATGAGAGTGGAATTGGTGGGGTGTGGGGAGAGAACGGCAAGTGTGGTGATATTGATGTTTAGAGCGACAGCAGTAGGCGGTGAGAGTGGGGTGCGGGCAGGCTTGGGTCAGAAGCAGTTGTGGGATGTGAGGAAGAACGGCAGGGTGGCAAAAGCGGCCTGAGGGTGACCCAGCTGCAACGGTCTGCTGCTGCCTTGCTCTGACTGCACAACAGCCATCAGGCGGGCTTGAAGGGCGGGAAAGGGGGGAGGGAGGGGGGGAGTGCGGAGTAGTGGAATATAGGGGGGAGATAAGGCGGGTGTTGTGATAGATACAGCGGCAGCAGAGGCAGCTGTGAGAGTAACATGCGGGCCAGCAACGCTTTCAGCAGCTCCCCAGGAGCCTTCCTACCTTGCTGCTTGTCGGCCTCGAAACCCTTCATCGTCCACCTCCCATTCCAGACAATCTGGCCAGGGGCTTCCAGCATACTGCTGCCACCCCTGCTGCTGCTGCTGCCTGCCCTGTTGCCTGTGCCTGCCTTCCTGCCAGCCTTGGCAGTGGGTGCTGCTAGCTTGCGTTGCCCAGCGAGCATCTGGTTGACTGCGGATGGTGAGACTCCCGTGCCGCCAGAGCTGCTGCTGCCAGACACACCCCTGGCGAGCCTCCGGGGTGCTGCTGATGGTGCTGCTGCTGCTGGTGACGCTGCTGCTGCTGCTGGTGACGCCGCTCCTGCCGGTGGTGCTGCTGGTGACGCTGCTGCTGTTGCTGCTGCTGACGGTGCTGCTGCGGCTAGTGGTGCTGCTGGTGCTGCTGCTGCTGGTGCCGATGCTGCTGCTGTTGCTGGTGATGCCACGCCTGCTGGTGCTGCTGCTCGTGACGCTGCTGCTGCTGCTGCTGCAGTTGCTGCTGTTGACGCCTCTGCTGCGGATGGTGACGGCTCTGCTGCTGCTGCCAACACATCCATTGCTGATGATGCCTCTGCTGCTGGTGGTGAAGCTTCCATAGGCGCTGGTGCTGTTGGTGAGGCAGTCACGCCTGCTGCTGCTGCTGCTGCTGCTGTGGGCCCGCCTGGCGCTGTGCCAGCAGTGTCTGCAGTGCTGATGGCACTTGTGCTGCTTGCCGGCTCGTCAGCTGCAGCAGCACGGGCTGCTCGAACTTGCGCTCTGCTCCGCCGCCTGACAGCAGCACTACTGCTGCCACCGTCACTGTCACTGCCACTGTCGCTGTCACTACTGCTGCTGTAGGAGTCAACAGCGATGCCACCCGCTGCTGCTGCTGCTGCTGCAGCATCTGACAGCTGCTCGCTGCTGCTACTGCTGCTGTAGCTACTCCTGCTGGGCACAACCTCGGACGTTGCCGCTGCAGGCATGTCAGTAGGCATACTGGCGTTGGCTACAGGAGCGTCTGCTGCTGCTGCTGCTGCTGCAGCACCTGGCCCGCCACTGCTGTTACTGCTGCTGCTGCTGCTGGGCGCCTGCGTCACTGCATGCTTTTCAGCAGCCGTGCTGATGTTGACCCCAGGAGCATCCGCATTCGGTGCCGGCAAGCTTGCCGACGCTGTCCCTGCGGCATTTGCACTGCTACCCCCATCTGCAGCTGCTGTTGGTCCAGCAGGGGAGGTCACCTCCGCACCTGCTGCTGCACGTGGTGCCTCGCCAGCTGTTTGCCCTGCTCTGCTGCTGATTGGCTCCTGCAGCTGCACAGTTGCTGCGGGTGAAGGTGCTGCTGCTGCTGCATCTTGTGATTTTACCCCTGGGGGTTGACTGAGAGTCACGTCAGCTGAACCCAGGGGGGCTGTCCTGCTGCTGCTGCTGCTAGTGCTGACACTGGTGTTTGTACTGTTGCTGGTCAAGCTGCTTGTTTCAGCAGCAAGAGTGCTTGAAGCAACATTTTCGGCAACAGACGGGTCCAGATTGCCTAGCTGTTGTCCCGCCTGCTGCTGTTGCTGCTGTTGCTGCTGCTGCTGCTGCTGCTGCTGTAGTTGCTGTTGCGGCTGTTGTTGCGGCTGCAACGACTGCTGTTGCTGCTGTTCCTGCTTCTGCTGAAGTGCTTGCTGCTTCTGCTGCTGTTGCTGCTGTTGCTGCTTCTGCTGAAGTGCTTGCTGCTTCTGCCGCTGCTGATGCTCCCGCAACAGCTTAGCCCATGCTGCACGCGAGGAGGGAGGGCCGCCCTGCATTTGACCCGGCTGCCGCTGCTGCTGCTGCAGCTGCTGTTGCTGCTGTGTCTTCGGCTCCTGCTGCTGTATGTGCTGCTGCTGCTGTAGTGCCTGCGTCTCCTGCTGTGGTGCTTGTTCTTGCTGCTGCTGCTGCTGCTGTAGCACCTGCGTCTCCTGCTGGGGTGCTTGCTGCTGCTGCTGCTGCTGCTGTGGTGCAGGAGCCAGCTCCAACGCTGCTGCTGCTGGCACCTGCATGTGGACTTGCTGGACCCCTGCTGTGGCTGGTGCTGCTGTTAGTGATTGCATTGCTGCTGGTGCTGCTGCTGGTGCAGTCTGTTGAGGTTGTTGTGCTGGTATCACCGGCCTCCAAGCTCTGTGGGGTGGCCGGGGAGGGCCAAGCCGCTTTGCAGCTCCTGAAACCCTGGCCGGTCCTGATGCTGCTGGTGTTGTCAATGCTGCTGCTGCTGCTAATGAAGGCGCCAAGCCATCTGCTGCAGCAGCTGCTGACATGTTGCTGACTTGAGTGGCCTGTTGGCCAGCTCCTGCTGCTGCTGGTGTTGCTGCCACCCCTGCTCGTGTTGCTGCTGTTGCTGCTTGTGTCCCCGTGTTTGCGACATCAGCCATGTTGGGCTCTGCAGAAGCTGTACGGCTTTGGGGTTCTGCTACCGCTGCTGCAGCAGCTGCTGGTGCTGCTTGCGACGCAGGCGCTGCTGCTGCTGCTTGCGACGCAGACACTGCGGCTGCCGCTGCTGCCGGTGCTGCTGCCGCATCTGTTGCTGTTGCTCCTTGTGGCGCAGGAGGTTGCGGCTTGTTTGTGGTTGAAGGCCTCCTAGGGAACCGTGGTGGGCCAGGGGGCCTGGCGGGCTGCTGCTGCTGTACATGCTGCTGCTGTGGCGCCTGTGCCTCCTGTTGTGGTACTTGCTGCTGCTGCTGTGGCGCCTGCGTCTCCTGCTGTTGTGTTTGCTGCTGCTGCTGCTGCTGCTGCTGCTGCTGCTGTGGCAACTGCGTCTCCTGCTGTGGTGCAGGAGCCAGCTCCAGCTGTGCTGCTGGCACCTGCATGTGGACCTGCTGGACACCTTCTGTGGCTGGTGCTGCTGCTGGTGATTGCATTGCTGCTGGTGCTGCTGCTGTTGCTGCTGCTGGTGCAGTCTGTGGAGGCTGTTGTGCTGGTATCACAGGCCTCCTAGCTCTGTGGGGTGGCCTGGGAGGGCCAGGCCGCTTTGCAGCTCCTGGAAGCCCGGCCGGTCCTGCTGCTGCTGCTGCTGGTGGTGGTGGAGTCGTTGATGCTGCTGCTGCTAATGAAGGCGCCAAGCCATCTGCCGCAGCAGCAGCTGGCATGTTGCTGCCTTGAGTGGCCTGTTGGCCAGCTCCTGCTGCTGCTGTTGTCGCTGTCACCCCTGCTGCTGCTGGTTCGGCTGCTGCTTGTGTCGCCGTGGTTGCGTCAGCGGTGTCAGCCATGTTTGGCTCTGCAGCAGCTGTAAAACTCTGACGCTCTGATGCCGCTGCCGCCGCTGGTGCTGCTTGTGATGCAGGCGCAGCAGATGCGGCAACCGCTGCTGCCGCATCTGTTGCTGTTGCTCCTTGTGGCGCAGCAGGTTGCGGCTTGTTTGTGGTTGCAGGCCTCCTGGGAAATCGTGGTGGGCCAGGGGGCCTGGGGGGCTGGCTGCGCTTGCGGCTTGCATCCGCAGGTGCTGCTGCCGCTGGTTGCTGACCTGCAGTGAGCTGCTGAAGCTGCTGTGGCTCTGCCTGCTGCTCCTGCTGTGCTACACTGACGGTAGCTGTTGTGGCTGCCGTGCTGCTGCTTACACAGCCCTGCAGTGTAGACAGGCATACAGCAAGATAGTGTTGCCACAACCAGGTTGCGCTGTGCCGCATAAAAGGCTGGACATGTTCCCTTTATTGACAAATAACGACTGTTTTGTTGACAGTTGTCCTGCTGTCCTTGGCGGTGCTGCAGCTGCTGCAGCTGCTGCTGCTGCTGCTGCTGCTGCTGCTGCTGCTGCACCACACACCCAGGCGTCACTCACCACGAGGGGGGGAGCACGATGTGCATGACCGAGGCTGCAGCTGCACACAGCCCGGCTGTTTGTATGTTGCCGCAGCAGCATTATTTGTGAACTTACCAGGGCTGCTGAACGAAGCTCAGCTGAACGAAGCTCAGCAGCCCGCTGTCACAGCCTGTCTGCTGCTGATCATTTATGCTGCTGCTGCTCTGCTCCTGAGTGCTGATGTCTGCTCTGGCTGTGTAGGTGCAAAGTCAGCATACGACATTTGGCTGATCACATTATACCTTTCAGTTTCAGGAGTGGATTCAACTGCACCCTGGAGTTTTTTTTTCTTGTTGACATCAAGAGCCCCGGAACAAGGAATGTCCTTGAGGAAAAGGGGAAGTGAAATAATTGATGCCTAGGCAGACACAAATTCAATGGATGTTACACGGTTGGTGCGTCACACCAGGAAACCAGATCCCTAGCAGGCTGCAAACTTGTCGAGAAACAAAGTCAAAACCCCTGGACCTGGCAGCATGGCCAGCGTAATAGGCAAGTATCACCCTATGGCAAAGTATCACCTGCTACCTTTGCGACAAAATTCATGCGGCATGAGCCTACATGGCAAGACAACACCTGCTGCACGACTACTCGAGTAGTAGAGGATTGGAGGAAAAACCCAACCTAACCAACCAACATCTGAATCTCAAATAAAAAACCACCTTGCTTGCTGGCATCACCTAGCTTGACAAACGGGCTGGAACAGCCCTGTGGCGCCGGGGGCGGGACTCTGCTGACTCCGATAACTCCTGCAAGGCATCAGCAGCCGAACGGAATCGCGGTCACTGTCTTTGTCACAGTTCCGCACTTGTTTCCTCTCCCCCTCTTCCTCTATCCGAGAATGGGGACAATCACGTCAATCTGACATGCATGATGTGATCAACAATAGAGACAGTGAGAGCATCTTTGCTGCATTTCCCAGCTCGTCGCTGCATTTTTTTGGCATGTTTGCAGCTGCAGTTGCAGTCATCTTACTGAAGAGCGTTCCTCAAACAGAAGGGTCTCACATTTGGCGGCAGGTTTTCTTTGTCGCGGTGTTGCCGCTTGCCCTTTGTCCTGGGCTTCTCAGTGCTGAGTGGCACTGCCTCAGCTGATGGGGGCACCTCCATCTCAACCGCGGCGTGCACTGGCAGGTCATCACTCTCCATGGTGGAGGCCTGTGCAGTAGTGGCGGGTTGTGAGCCAGCCTGCAGATCACAAGGACAAGAAATCACCCATAGCTAAGGAACACCACTGGACAGCAAGCTCTCCAGGGGGGGGGGGGCAGGACGTACAAGAGCGCTCAAGTGCAGCAGATGCACACACTGCAGCAGATGCACGATTGTACAACAGGATGGCAGGAATACCAGCGATTGAGTTATTGCGCCATGTGCTTTTGAATTGCGGGACCACTGGCATCCGTGGCCATCCCTGGTTTAGCCCGGCTAACGGTGTTGTTGCTGAACTATTGACCATACACGAGAGCAACAAAGCAAACTACCGGCTGTCATGGTCAGCCCCTGTGAGCTCCTCACCTGAGACCTCAATGCCTTAAGAACGGCATCAGCGGCAACCTGTGCTCTGTTTGGTCCCCCTCCTGTGAACTTCAAAGCACTCCAAGTCTCAATGGCCCTCTTGACCATGGCAAAATTGATGACACCTGGTGCACAGCTGAATTTTTTTGACGGGCCCAAATTGCCAGCGGTGCAGAAGTACAATATCACGTCACGAGCAACAGCGGCAAGGCCAGCGGTCTCAACTACAGTCAACTGTACCTTGGCCGTTGGTTTGCTTACTGAAACGATGGTCAAAACCTGTATACAAACATCCAGCGCAGATGTAAGAGGTGGACAAGTTTGTAGAAAGTTTGTGCAGAGTCATATATCCTGGGGAAAACAGGGTTTTGTAGCCGTCAACAGAAGGTCACCAGCCTGTCCTTACCTGCCATCCACGCCTGTCAGGTTGAACGCGGTTGAATTCTTCACCTGCCGGCAACCCTTCCCTTGTGAACAAGGATGCGTTGTTGGTCCCTTGGAACAAGGCTTTCAACATTGCACATACTGCGACCCATCTGTCCTTGGGCACAATTGGTAGATCATGCATGTTGACAGGTGTGGACACAGGTTTGGTTGAACTGATCATGAGATACAACACACCAGTTTCGCAATCCAGCCCATACCCCACAAACCACTTTCCCCAGAATGGTGTAAGGAAGTCTTTTGAGAAAAATACTGACAGCCCATCGCCAGGGACAGGATAGAGGCGTGACTGTTCAGCTGGATAGGTGTATCGACTATCCAGTATCAGGCAGACATCAACGTTGATGTTGCCCTCTGCCAAGCCAAGCAAAGCCGGCTTCATTTTTCGCACCCAGGCTGTATGGAGATGAAAAGGGACATGATTGCTTTCCTGTAGCGTCAGCCCTGGCGGTTGACTGGTGAGCTTTATTTGCATTGCTGGCACCTGCAGCAAGCACAAATATTTGTTTAGGTACGTGTATTGACATACAGATACATGCGCATGATGTATGTATATAAACATATATATACATACAGATGTATATAAATTGGTACAAAGGCTGCCCAGCTCCCAACTTGCTCAGGAGTGGGCTGTCCCAGGTCCTGGGACCTGTAACTAAAGCGTGGCAAAATACTACGTACCTTCGCTGTGATCGGCAATCCTGTCTCAGTCAGCCATTCCTGACCATCTGTCAAATTGTCCGGAATCGCCGAATCAATGTGTGTGTGACTGCACAGCAGGGGGGTTTTGTCCCAACCATAAACACCATGGTCGATGATGTCTCGAAATAGTTGTGTTACTGGCGCTGGTTCGCCTGTTGGCAAACAAGTCCCTGCGGTGTAAACGGACACTCATGTAGCGCTAATCCCACACTGAAACAGCAAGTGCCTGTCACTCAGTCGTGCGCATTCGTGTTCATGTGCGTTCCACAAGGCCGCATCATTCAATGCTCTATGCCTTGCACATGTCTGCGTTTGGGGGGTGATGGTTTGGTGTCCCCGGTTGCCAATGGTCGGCAGCTTATGGCCTGAGCTAACTTAACCAACTACTTAATACTAGTAGTATTTCAGACGTTACACGTTGCTTGCTTGCTTGTTTCTGAGCGGCATTGAAGGAGCATTCGTACCTTGACGCAAAAGGTTCAACTTGGCAGGGTCTCCGTGCAGCGGTAACGCCAAGGGGTCAGACGCGTCCATGTTACCAAATGTGTATGCCACCATGTGAATGACATAATTGCGAACGCAGTCGGGACCTGATGCCACGATGGCTTCTGGAATGTGGAGGTGTGTCTTGCAGTGGTCCACCACACTGTCCAGCACCTCTGCACTCTCCGTCAGGTTCTGTACGTGCGCCGAGCTGAGTGGCTGAGTCAGCTTTCCAATGGGGATCATAAACACCCACCTGAACATGCACGTGTTCCGAGTTGGTATCTGGGTCATCAGGCCAGCGCCATACGCCATCATATTGCTCTGGTTGCTTGTAACTACTGTAACTACTGTGCATAGTCACCTATAAAGTTGGGTTGTGGCTGCACAGCTGACTGAGCTTATTATCTTGCAGAAACTATGCACCAATCATTTGCCTGATCTGTGTGCAAACTGCAGCACAAATTAATTTGTCATATCTCCAAGTCGTTTCGTTGACTATCACACAATTGATGCAAGTTCACACAGGTCACGCCAATGATTGTGCAAAGGGTAATGACTGTCTATGTACAGAGGTACGGGAAGACCTCATAAGACAATGATGGAGCAATCAGTACGATTGCAACTCACCGGCCAGATTTGTTGATGAAAACGCGGTGATGCGTTGTCATGAACTGACTCGACACGCCATAAATGGCATTGCTGTCCATGTCTCCGCCGACCTCCTGTAGAAGCTGTCGTAATGTGACAATAGTCGGGTTTTCCTTGGCAGCATTTGCTGCCGTACGGATGCCAATACCGTGGACGCCCTTCTTGAAGCAGTCCCCACCAGCAACCGCAGCCGCACTGTTGACAAGGACATTGCTGGTGAGGCCCATGTCGTTCAAGCAGGTGATTGTGCCATTGATATCAATGATCTTCGATTTGGTGTCTGCGGTGATATGGCAGAGGCCCTGGAGAGGCACCATCAGGGCGCGCTTGTTCCCAAATATATTAGTTGCAGTGAACACGTCTGAGTCGTAGCCTAGGATCAATATGGATTGTGAAGGGCTGTCGTTTATCTCTGCAAGCAGTTGCATGTCCGCAATGCCACAGCTGATTTTGACCCTTTCTGTGTTGATGATGGGGTCAGTGCTGCACACAGTATAGTACGGACACACACAACAACGGAATCAGTCGCAAGCATAAGGGAGATTGGTGGTGCTGCCAGTGTTGACTTGCTGATGAGGTGTAGTACCCCGTCACAGTTCTTGCCCCATTTCATAGGCCCACACAAAGGAACCAGCAGCAGCGTCAGTGACGCCAGCTGAAGACTGTTGACAGCAACAGAGTGAGTGCTGGAGCAGTAAAACAAGTACCTCGAGCTTTATGTATCAGCAGGTTGCTGTTCTGTGTGTTATTGTAAGACTGACTAATGTGGTTGACTAATGGCGACTGAAACAAGCCTGTGCCTGCATGTGCCGTAAAGCTAGCAGTTGCGCATGTTGCATGCTTGTGTAATTGTTTGGAGCATTCATGCTCAATACCAGGTCTGCATGATGGAGATTTGCCTATTACTGCAGTTGCCAAGATGTCCCAGGTTGAAAAATAAAGTGGAATGTCAGTGGCATTCTGTGGATTACATGTGGATTGCAGAGTTTGCCCTGTGGCCTGCTGAGCAGCCAGAGATGACATACAGTATAATCTAGGTTGTGTTGGGTTTGGGGGTGAGTTACCCCGCTGCTGCATGTTTTCCCCATGTCCAATACTGATAACATTAATGTTGTAGAAGGTCACTGTCAGGTCAGGAAGGTCCATGCAAGGTCACAAGAATGGCGGCAGAAGGCCCCTTGATCTGCAGGAATACCCCTGGAAGGTCCGCAAAGTTTGTGGCAGGTGTTATTTGTGTTGTTTTGAGCCTTGAGGTTTTGCTCTGCCGCCCCTATATAAGGCAAAGTCCCCCAGCCAGTGTTCCGATCCAATTGCAGTGCTAAGGCACTCAGCAGCACAGCTGCAAATCATCAGCTGGTTGCTCGCTGAGTAGTACATTTTAAGGCGAACAACCGCCCACAGGTTTCAAACACCCTAACAGCAATACACAGGCGTTTTCACCACAGCACCCCAGCAGCAGTTAAGGGGGTAGTGCCCTCAGCGCCTGAGCAGTGCAGCAACAGCTGAGCAGGGTAGACCCCTTAGAACACCCCTCGCCCTCTCTCCCCTCTCTCCCTTGGTTCTGCAGGTCTGCCACTTGTTGTGCTGCACTGTAACATGCACCCGGCAACACCGGCACTCCCACCTGTAAGGCTACACAGAGACACCCACATAACAGGGCTCACCTGTTGGCCAGTACATGCGCCAGTCCACACGGCATGTCCATGTCTCGATACGCAACTGATCTCCCTTTGTCTGCATTTTTGCATCGATCTTGTAATGTATCAAAAACCCAGACAACATCACCAGCTCCAACACTCACAAAGTGCTTGGTGATATGCACCAGGGATCCATACACAAGCTGCTGCCTTGGTATCACCTTGTTGTACATGCACATCAGAGTACTGACGTCGATAAGCAGCAGGAAGTTTTTGTCCAGCCGGCCTTCCATAACCAGATGCTGCACAGTTGCTTCAATCGCAAGTCCCAACACACTGATGGCCACCAAGGCCGGCAACCCCTTGATACCCATCCTGAACTCACGCCAAGTTAGTCAGCACGGGGTGCAGCACCTGCGAGCAGAGCGAAGGGGCATCAAGCATAAAGCACAAACTGCAGCACTGCTGCTGGTGATATCCATCCATTTGCAGGCGGAACCAAGAGCAAATTGGCAGCTTTACCTTGACTCTGGCCCAAGTCTCTGGCCGGCACGAGGTCTGGTAAGTGGCTTGGTGCAGATGTGCGGGATGCAAGCAAGAAGCACAAGCCTGGAAGGTCCAGCGACTTGCGTTGTGTGACACCCAAGCTGCAGTGACAGTAGAACTGACGATGCCTGAAAGAATATGATGATCAAGAACGACCAATGATGGGTGAAATAGTTTTTTGTGTGGAGACACCTCCTACTCTTCGCTGAGGGGCGCCTTTAGAGCAAACAACAGCAGCGGTTGCCAACAGTAACCCGTTTCGTCAGTCATACAGCATCTGACGGGGCGCTTGCCTTTTGAGTCGTGCAAAGGCAAATATTCAAAATAGCATATCTACGGCCATGCTTTCACAGTATCTGTGCAGTGAGCCACGCCTGGCCAGGCCATGCAGACTCAACTTGGCGCCGGTTTGCCCAGGTGGCTAGCACAGTGGTGGCGGAGAGCCACTGCACCCACAAGGTTCAACATCACTTACGGCCAGCTGTTTTGATTTTTTATGAGTCGATCTGCTGTTGTGGCATTGAAAGCTCACACATCTCCGGAGTGTGCCCCAACTGATTCAACAAAGCACGTACCTGCTTGTAAAACTCCATCGTATCTTGTTTCCGCGCCTCGCGTATCCTCTGAACCATAGCGGACACACCGGATCAAGATCGAACGGCACAGCCCCCCACCCCTCACCCACAAGCCCTCACCCACCCTCCTGACCCCTGCAAGTTCAGGTTTTCGTCGAAAACGTCGAAAACGTCGAAAACGTCGAAGGCAGCCGCTCACAAAGTCTCATCCACAAAGTGCTGTCTCACGGTTGCTGCACACACTGCACACAAAGCATTTGTTTGTTACTACTGTACTTATGTGACAGCGCTCTGCGCCAGCTGCTGCTTCTGCCCAGACCTCATCGCCCCACCTCGCATGTGTGAGTGTGACAAGGCTTTGTTTCAAAACTGGCGCATCTGCTGGAGCTGCGCTTGTCCCAGAGGGAACGCATCTATATGTTTCGTCGCTGTTGCTATGCTGGGGCGCCCCTGGGGCACGCACTGCTGGGGTCGCATTTGAACTGTGCTGATCGTTGCAAGCTGGTCGCTGCTTCCCTCCCTTATCAAGATCACCTAGACGCAGCTATCTCCTTGGTCTGGAAGTACAAGCAGGGTGCAGCTGCAGGCGCGAGAAGTGCAACGGCACCATTGCCACCCCAGGCAGATACCTACTGCTTCTGCTGTCAGGTACCCCCACCCCCAGTTTGACCCCCCCTGGGACCTACACCCCAGGAGCTGCTGCAGCTGTGCCCAGGTGTGCTTCGCTGGTGGCACTGCTCGCTAAGCTACAATATACATACAACTCATTTGCAAAAGCTTTGGGCTAGCAGCACTGAGACCTGAGCCTTCAGCTACTGCTGGATAAGACTTTCCTCCCAGCTGAAGGTGATAATGCACTTCTTGGGCACTTGCCCCTTTCCGCCCATTCCTGCATGCACTCATACAGCTGCTGGGGGGCATGCTTTCTCACCGTCTGCTTGCTCTTGCTGTGGTGGGTCTACTTCCATGCAGGGTGTGCAAGCCTTGCACACAAGCTGCCGCTGCTGTAGCTGGCCCCTGCGCGACGTAGGCGGCACATTACGCAGGTGAGGTTATATCAGTGTGTTTACAGCCTGAACACGCCGAAGTTATGCTGTGCTCCGCGTCGGAGGCTTGACAGATGGCACGATGGAAATGGCCCCACTGCCAGTGCAGCTTACGTTGCACTTGATTACTGCCGTGAAGCACATGAAACGTCTCGGATATATGACTGTAATCAGTCTAGTCATTTTTTGGGTCGCTGCACGCACTCACCGTAAATGCACAGCAGTGGTGTTGCCAGCTTGTCAACTAGTTCAACTTTGCTGCAGCAACGTGCACGCCCAGCAGCTGTTTTCAGCACTATAGAGTACTGGAAATCTGTGTGTGCAAGGCTGCGGCAAACGATGCAGGTCTGTATGGATTTGAGTTGTTGCCACGGTCACAACATTGGACGGAGTGAACTGCTGCCACTTGCACTTATCTGCACGATCAGTGACGTTTTTATATTTATCTTGCGACATTGAGCGCACTGCTGTTCCTTGCCTGTACCTGTGCTGCAATGTAGGTTTTGGCAGCAGTATTTGACTGTCCCAACAGAACTGCCAGGCAGCAGCAGCAACTCAACTGAGGCTTGCTGCCAGGCTGCAGATGCGAAGCACACGGTGAGAAGTATACTCTCAGCGAATGTCTGATGCCTGCAGTGCCAGCATGTGTATGCATGAATGCTCACAGCTGAAGGGCTGTACAGGCAGTTGTTCAAGCAGTACGGCTGCGCTGCCAGCAACCAAGCAGCCACCCAATTACATTCATCACCACAGCACCAGACACAAAACCACCCATGCATGCAGCAGCAGCAGTGGGCTCTGAACAAAAGGCCAGCAGCATGCAGCCCCATCAAGCATGACCAGTACATAACCCGTACGAGTGACTGCCAAACGCGGGCAGCAGCGCTGCGCGCGCGGCTGCACCCACAGCAGCAGCAGGCCAAGTGGAGCACAGGCACAGCCAGCAGGCTACCAAACAGGCCAGCATGGCAGTGCAGCAGAGCAAGTGGCATCACCTGTAGTGTGCTGGGGGCCAGTCACCCTCACTACCAAGGTGGACGTCACCCTGATCATCGGTGTACTCCTCACCCCAGGGTGTGCTGATCACATGCCACAGCAAAGGCAGCCCCTCAACATCCCTTTTGACAGCACCAGCAACAAGCTCCTGCTCAAACACCTTCCTAACAACACTCTGCAACTCATGCGCACCCGCTGCACTGGAGGTGTAGTGCTCATAGCGCTCATAGATGTGTGCACGAACCTTTGGCTTGGTGAACCCAAAGATGTGTTCAATGGGCCTGTTGATGTCAGGGCTGTAAGTAGGGATGTGCACCCTCTGCTTGATGGGGTCCAGCTTAATAACAGGCTCATCATCATACTCGAGGGTGCTGATTTCGGCAATCTTCTGAATTTTGTTGTTGTCGTAGCACAGCACCGGGGCATCGGCCTTGTCACCCTTGCCATTGGCCAGGTTGTACTCCTTGGTCTTGCGCTCAAACTTTTGAACAATCTTGTACAGATTGTCTGTAAACTCCTCACTCGTGGTGCTCTTTGCATCAATTGCTGTGCCTTTCTTCTGCAGGAGAGGCAAGAAGTGGCAAAGGCAGCATGCCGAAGGGGCGGTTAGATGCGTACAAGGTGGAGGCACTGGAGGCACAGCAAGCCTGAACCGAGGACTGGATCTTGATCAGCTGCATGTGCCAGTGCTGACCCTGGAGTGTGGTACCCCTGTCAACATCACCAACAGCAAGGGACTGCACAAGCTGTTCTGGAGGTGTAGCGGCTGTGACCCTGACAGGCAGCATTATCGGCTGTGCACAGCTAAAACCCTGAAGTCACCAGAACACCTAGGCTGTCCCTTCTGCCCAGTGCGCCCACGTGAACAGCTGGTGTTACCTGCAAGCAGCAGAGTGTGCAGCAGTGAGGTCAGCTTCATGCAGCTGTTGTGGAAGTTTAGGCTGGATGCGGGGTACTGCCACCAGGTTGTGCCACCCTTTTGGGGGGTGCCTGTTGATTTCTACTGCTATGGGGCTGGCATCTGGGTTTTGGTTGATGACAGGCACCATTGGACTGGCATTCACCAGTACTCAAAAGGTGACATAGCTCACAATGATATGAGGCTGAACCTAGCAGCCATGAGGGCTGACGAGGTGGTGGTGCGGGTGCATGCAGCAGACATGCAGAACCCTGGTTGTGTGCTGGCTGCCTTGTTTGCTGGCGCGGTTGCTGCCAGGTCTGGTGCTGCTGTGGTGCTGACACCCAGCTATGCTAGCTGTTTGATTGAGTGGCAAGGCAGCGTGAGGCCGTATGTGGCTGCACTGCTAAACCCCGGCGTGCCGGGGCAGCAGCGGCTGAGTCATGCAACTGCTGATGAAGGTATCTCTGTGGTCACACCCTTGTAACAGCACAGCAACACCACCCACCTGATAGTTGTAGTCGTCCACACGCGTACTGCCATCCATCCGCTTGTTGTGCTTCCGTTTGATATGGGAAGTTCCAGTGGTGAATTCCATGTACACAAGGCCGTGGGAGGACTCGAAGGCGGGGTGGGCGCTGACGGCAGCGATGATGTGAACTTTTGTGGGGTCACTCTTGTGTCCAACAGGGATAGGGCACACATCGCTGAAGTTCACCTCATGCTTGTCACACCACACAGCAACAGAGTCATGATTGCCACCCTGAAGCACAATGCTGGTCTCATCAATAAAGACCATATTTTGCAGTAAGGAGGGCTCAACTGCAAGCCTCTCAATCAGCCCCTTAGCCCTAGTGACCCTCTCAGCCTTTTCCTCCTTGCTGAGTGCGCGCTTGAAGGTAATGCGCCTGCGCACCAGGTCTGGGTCGGCATCGTGCATTGCTGCCCTGAGCTGTGGTACAGTGATGTTGTGGTCGGCAAGGATACTCTGCAGCTCAGGAGTGTGGTCAACTGCGTCCTGAATCGATGTGAAGTACACCAGCCTGTGATGGGTAGCCTTCTTGACCTTGACTTCCACCCACCGCCCCTTCTTCACAAGCGCAGCAGCCCGCTTTGCCACATCAGGGTCTACCACCCTCGGCCGCCCAGACCTGTGCGCATCTTCGCAGGTGTGGTTGCCGGCCTTGACATGGTCAAACCAGTCCTGCATGAACCTTCTGGTACGGCTAATGTCACCGCAGTGTGGCAGGTTTTCAAAGGTCTGCTCCCATTCCTTCTTCTGCGTCTCGAAGGAGGCTGTTGCTTCCTGCCATCTTTCAGTCGAGGAGTGTGCTGTCACGCCGACTGCTACCACAACACAAACTGCCAGCCACCTGACCCACATGGGTTTGTAGTGGGGCTCTTTGTGCTTTTCCACAGGATCTACCTCAATGGGGTCTGGAGGCAAGGAAAAGGCAGAATGACAGGGGCAGTTGCAGGCAAGCTTGTGTCACTGACACCTTCCAGTTGGTAACTGCTTTGACCACGTTTGACTTTCCGGGCAGATGTCTGACCCGCAGTCAGCCGCTCACAAAGTCTCATCCACAAAGTGCTGTCTCACGGTTGCTGCACACACTGCACACAAAGCATTTGTTTGTTACTACTGTACTTATGTGACAGCGCTCTGCGCCAGCTGCTGCTTCTGCCCAGACCTCATCGCCCCACCTCGCATGTGTGAGTGTGACAAGGCTTTGTTTCAAAACTGGCGCATCTGCTGGAGCTGCGCTTGTCCCAGAGGGAACGCATCTATATGTTTCGTCGCTGTTGCTATGCTGGGGCGCCCCTGGGGCACGCACTGCTGGGGTCGCATTTGAACTGTGCTGATCGTTGCAAGCTGGTCGCTGCTTCCCTCCCTTATCAAGATCACCTAGACGCAGCTATCTCCTTGGTCTGGAAGTACAAGCAGGGTGCAGCTGCAGGCGCGAGAAGTGCAACGGCACCATTGCCACCCCAGGCAGATACCTACTGCTTCTGCTGTCAGGTACCCCCACCCCCAGTTTGACCCCCCCTGGGACCTACACCCCAGGAGCTGCTGCAGCTGTGCCCAGGTGTGCTTCGCTGGTGGCACTGCTCGCTAAGCTACAATATACATACAACTCATTTGCAAAAGCTTTGGGCTAGCAGCACTGAGACCTGAGCCTTCAGCTACTGCTGGATAAGACTTTCCTCCCAGCTGAAGGTGATAATGCACTTCTTGGGCACTTGCCCCTTTCCGCCCATTCCTGCATGCACTCATACAGCTGCTGGGGGGCATGCTTTCTCACCGTCTGCTTGCTCTTGCTGTGGTGGGTCTACTTCCATGCAGGGTGTGCAAGCCTTGCACACAAGCTGCCGCTGCTGTAGCTGGCCCCTGCGCGACGTAGGCGGCACATTACGCAGGTGAGGTTATATCAGTGTGTTTACAGCCTGAACACGCCGAAGTTATGCTGTGCTCCGCGTCGGAGGCTTGACAGATGGCACGATGGAAATGGCCCCACTGCCAGTGCAGCTTACGTTGCACTTGATTACTGCCGTGAAGCACATGAAACGTCTCGGATATATGACTGTAATCAGTCTAGTCATTTTTTGGGTCGCTGCACGCACTCACCGTAAATGCACAGCAGTGGTGTTGCCAGCTTGTCAACTAGTTCAACTTTGCTGCAGCAACGTGCACGCCCAGCAGCTGTTTTCAGCACTATAGAGTACTGGAAATCTGTGTGTGCAAGGCTGCGGCAAACGATGCAGGTCTGTATGGATTTGAGTTGTTGCCACGGTCACAACATTGGACGGAGTGAACTGCTGCCACTTGCACTTATCTGCACGATCAGTGACGTTTTTATATTTATCTTGCGACATTGAGCGCACTGCTGTTCCTTGCCTGTACCTGTGCTGCAATGTAGGTTTTGGCAGCAGTATTTGACTGTCCCAACAGAACTGCCAGGCAGCAGCAGCAACTCAACTGAGGCTTGCTGCCAGGCTGCAGATGCGAAGCACACGGTGAGAAGTATACTCTCAGCGAATGTCTGATGCCTGCAGTGCCAGCATGTGTATGCATGAATGCTCACAGCTGAAGGGCTGTACAGGCAGTTGTTCAAGCAGTACGGCTGCGCTGCCAGCAACCAAGCAGCCACCCAATTACATTCATCACCACAGCACCAGACACAAAACCACCCATGCATGCAGCAGCAGCAGTGGGCTCTGAACAAAAGGCCAGCAGCATGCAGCCCCATCAAGCATGACCAGTACATAACCCGTACGAGTGACTGCCAAACGCGGGCAGCAGCGCTGCGCGCGCGGCTGCACCCACAGCAGCAGCAGGCCAAGTGGAGCACAGGCACAGCCAGCAGGCTACCAAACAGGCCAGCATGGCAGTGCAGCAGAGCAAGTGGCATCACCTGTAGTGTGCTGGGGGCCAGTCACCCTCACTACCAAGGTGGACGTCACCCTGATCATCGGTGTACTCCTCACCCCAGGGTGTGCTGATCACATGCCACAGCAAAGGCAGCCCCTCAACATCCCTTTTGACAGCACCAGCAACAAGCTCCTGCTCAAACACCTTCCTAACAACACTCTGCAACTCATGCGCACCCGCTGCACTGGAGGTGTAGTGCTCATAGCGCTCATAGATGTGTGCACGAACTTTGGCTTGGTGAACCCAAAGATGTGTTCAATGGGCCTGTTGATGTCAGGGCTGTAAGTAGGGATGTGCACCCTCTGCTTGATGGGGTCCAGCTTAATAACAGGCTCATCATCATACTCGAGGGTGCTGATTTCGGCAATCTTCTGAATTTTTTGTTGTCGTAGCACAGCACCGGGGCATCGGCCTTGTCACCCTTGCCATTGGCCAGGTTGTACTCCTTGGTCTTGCGCTCAAACTTTTGAACAATCTTGTACAGATTGTCTGTAAACTCCTCACTCGTGGTGCTCTTTGCATCAATTGCTGTGCCTTTCTTCTGCAGGAGAGGCAAGAAGTGGCAAAGGCAGCATGCCGAAGGGGCGGTTAGATGCGTACAAGGTGGAGGCACTGGAGGCACAGCAAGCCTGAACGAGGACTGGATCTTGATCACTGCATGTGCCAGTGCTGACCCTGGAGTGTGGTACCCCTGTCAACATCACCAACAGCAAGGGACTGCACAAGCTGTTCTGGAGGTGTAGCGGCTGTGACCCTGACAGGCAGCATTATCGGCTGTGCCAGCTAAAACCCTGAAGTCACGAACACCTAGGCTGTCCCTTCTGCCCAGTGCGCCACGTGAACAGCTGGGTTACCTGCAAGCAGCAGAGTGTGCAGCAGTGAGGTCAGCTTCATGCAGCTGTTGTGGAAGTTTAGGCTGGAGCGGGGTACTGCCACCAGGTTGTGCC
>VIIQ02000747.1:0-22184 GCA_007449985.2 Desmodesmus armatus
CCAACTACTTAATACTAGTAGTATTTCAGACGTTACACGTTGCTTGCTTGCTTGTTTCTGAGCGGCATTGAAGGAGCATTCGTACCTTGACGCAAAAGGTTCAACTTGGCAGGGTCTCCGTGCAGCGGTAACGCAAGGGGTCAGACGCGTCCATGTTACAAATGTGTATGCCACCATGTGAATGACATAATTGCGAACGCAGTCGGGACCTGATGCCACGATGGCTTCTGGAATGTGGAGGTGTGTCTTGCAGTGGTCCACCACACTGTCCAGCACCTCTGCACTCTCCGTCAGGTCTGTACGTGCGCCGAGCTGAGTGGCTGAGTCAGCTTTCCAATGGGGATCATAAACACCCACCTGAACATGCACGTGTTCCGAGTTGGTATCTGGGTCATCAGGCCAGCGCCATACGCCATCATATTGCTCTGGTTGCTTGTAACTACTGTAACTACTGTGCATAGTCACCTAAAAGTTGGGTTGTGGCTGCACAGCTGACTGAGCTTATTATCTTGCAGAAACTATGCACCAATCATTTGCCTGATCTGTGTGCAAACTGCAGCACAAATTAATTTGTCATATCTCCAAGTCGTTTCGTTGACTATCACACAATTGATGCAAGTTCACACAGGCACGCCAATGATTGTGCAAAGGGTAATGACTGTCTATGTACAGAGGTACGGGAAGACCTCATAAGACAAGATGGAGCAATCAGTACGATTGCAACTCACCGGCCAGATTTGTTGATGAAAACGCGGTGATGCGTTGTCATGAACTGACTCGACACGCCATAAATGGCATTGCTGTCCATGTCTCCGCCGACCTCCTGTAGAAGCTGTCGTAATGTGACAATAGTCGGGTTTTCCTTGGCAGCATTTGCTGCCGTACGGATGCCAATACCGTGGACGCCCTTCTTGAAGCAGTCCCCACCAGCAACCGCAGCCGCACTGTTGACAAGGACATTGCTGGTGAGGCCCATGTCGTTCAAGCAGGTGATTGTGCCATTGATATCAATGATCTCGATTTGGTGTCTGCGGTGATATGGCAGAGGCCTGGAGAGGCACCATCAGGGCGCGCTTGTTCCAAAATATATTAGTTGCAGTGAACACGTCTGAGTCGTAGCCTAGGATCAATATGGATTGTGAAGGGCTGTCGTTTATCTCTGCAAGCAGTTGCATGTCCGCAATGCCACAGCTGATTTTGACCCTTTCTGTGTTGATGATGGGGTCAGTGCTGCACACAGTATAGTACGGACACACACAACAACGGAATCAGTCGCAAGCATAAGGGAGATTGGTGTGCTGCCAGTGTTGACTTGCTGATGAGGTGTAGTACCCCGTCACAGTTCTTGCCCCATTTCATAGGCCCACACAAAGGAACCAGCAGCAGCGTCAGTGACGCCAGCTGAAGACTGTTGACAGCAACAGAGTGAGTGCTGGAGCAGTAAAACAAGTACCTCGAGCTTTATGTATCAGCAGGTTGCTGTTCTGTGTGTTATTGTAAGACTGACTAATGTGGTTGACTAATGGCGACTGAAACAAGCCTGTGCCTGCATGTGCGTAAAGCTAGCAGTTGCGCATGTTGCATGCTTGTGTAATTGTTTGGAGCATTCATGCTCAATACCAGGTCTGCATGATGGAGATTTGCCTATTACTGCAGTTGCCAAGATGTCCCAGGTTGAAAAATAAAGTGGAATGTCAGTGGCATTCTGTGGATTACATGTGGATTGCAGAGTTTGCCCTGTGGCCTGCTGAGCAGCCAGAGATGACATACAGTATAATCTAGGTTGTGTTGGGTTTGGGGGTGAGTTACCCCGCTGCTGCATGTTTTCCCCATGTCCAATACTGATAACATTAATGTTGTAGAAGGTCACTGTCAGGTCAGGAAGGTCCATGCAAGGTCACAAGAATGGCGGCAGAAGGCCCCTTGATGCAGGAATACCCCTGGAAGGTCCGCAAAGTTTGTGGCAGGTGTTATTTGTGTTGTTTGAGCCTTGAGGTTTTGCTCTGCCGCCCCTATATAAGGCAAAGTCCCCCAGCCAGTGTTCCGATCCAATTGCAGTGCTAAGGCACTCAGCAGCACAGCTGCAAATCATCAGCTGGTTGCTCGCTGAGTAGTACATTTAAGGCGAACAACCGCCCACAGGTTTCAAACACCCTAACAGCAATACACAGGCGTTTTCACCACAGCACCCCAGCAGCAGTTAAGGGGGTAGTGCCCTCAGCGCCTGAGCAGTGCAGCAACAGCTGAGCAGGGTAGACCCTTAGAACACCCCTCGCCCTCTCTCCCCTCTCTCCCTTGGTTCTGCAGGTCTGCCACTTGTTGTGCTGCACTGTAACATGCACCCGGCAACACCGGCACTCCCACCTGTAAGGCTACACAGAGACACCCACATAACAGGGCTCACCTGTTGGCCAGTACATGCGCCAGTCCACACGGCATGTCCATGTCTCGATACGCAACTGATCTCCCTTTGTCTGCATTTTTGCATCGATCTTGTAATGTATCAAAAACCCAGACAACATCACCAGCTCCAACACTCACAAAGTGCTTGGTGATATGCACCAGGGATCCATACACAAGCTGCTGCCTTGGTATCACCTTGTTGTACATGCACATCAGAGTACTGACGTCGATAAGCAGCAGGAAGTTTTTGTCCAGCCGGCCTTCCATAACCAGATGCTGCACAGTTGCTTCAATCGCAAGTCCCAACACACTGATGGCCACCAAGGCCGGCAACCCTTGATACCCATCCTGAACTCACGCCAAGTTAGTCAGCACGGGGTGCAGCACCTGCGAGCAGAGCGAAGGGGCATCAAGCATAAAGCACAAACTGCAGCACTGCTGCTGGTGATATCCATCCATTTGCAGGCGGAACCAAGAGCAAATTGGCAGCTTTACCTTGACTCTGGCCCAAGTCTCTGGCCGGCACGAGGTCTGGTAAGTGGCTTGGTGCAGATGTGCGGGATGCAAGCAAGAAGCACAAGCCTGGAAGGTCCAGCGACTTGCGTTGTGTGACACCCAAGCTGCAGTGACAGTAGAACTGACGATGCCTGAAAGAATATGATGATCAAGAACGACCAATGATGGGTGAAATAGTTTTTGTGTGGAGACACCTCCTACTCTTCGCTGAGGGGCGCCTTTAGAGCAAACAACAGCAGCGGTTGCCAACAGTAACCCGTTTCGTCAGTCATACAGCATCTGACGGGGCGCTTGCCTTTTGAGTCGTGCAAAGGCAAATATTCAAAATAGCATATCTACGGCCATGCTTTCACAGTATCTGTGCAGTGAGCCACGCCTGGCCAGGCCATGCAGACTCAACTTGGCGCCGGTTTGCCCAGGTGGCTAGCACAGTGGTGGCGGAGAGCCACTGCACCCACAAGGTTCAACATCACTTACGGCCAGCTGTTTTTGATTTTTTATGAGTCGATCTGCTGTTGTGGCATTGAAAGCTCACACATCTCCGGAGTGTGCCCCAACTGATTCAACAAAGCACGTACCTGCTTGTAAAACTCCATCGTATCTTGTTTCCGCGCCTCGCGTATCCTCTGAACCATAGCGGACACACCGGATCAAGATCGAACGGCACAGCCCCCCACCCCTCACCACAAGCCCTCACCCACCCTCCTGACCCCTGCAAGTTCAGGTTTTCGTCGAAAACGTCGAAAACGTCGAAAACGTCGAAGGCAGCCGCTCACAAAGTCTCATCCACAAAGTGCTGTCTCACGGTTGCTGCACACACTGCACACAAAGCATTTGTTTGTTACTACTGTACTTATGTGACAGCGCTCTGCGCCAGCTGCTGCTTCTGCCCAGACCTCATCGCCCCACCTCGCATGTGTGAGTGTGACAAGGCTTTGTTTCAAAACTGGCGCATCTGCTGGAGCTGCGCTTGTCCCAGAGGGAACGCATCTATATGTTTCGTCGCTGTTGCTATGCTGGGGCGCCCCTGGGGCACGCACTGCTGGGGTCGCATTTGAACTGTGCTGATCGTTGCAAGCTGGTCGCTGCTTCCCTCCCTTATCAAGATCACCTAGACGCAGCTATCTCCTTGGTCTGGAAGTACAAGCAGGGTGCAGCTGCAGGCGCGAGAAGTGCAACGGCACCATTGCCACCCCAGGCAGATACCTACTGCTTCTGCTGTCAGGTACCCCCACCCCCAGTTTGACCCCCCCTGGGACCTACACCCCAGGAGCTGCTGCAGCTGTGCCCAGGTGTGCTTCGCTGGTGGCACTGCTCGCTAAGCTACAATATACATACAACTCATTTGCAAAAGCTTTGGGCTAGCAGCACTGAGACCTGAGCCTTCAGCTACTGCTGGATAAGACTTTCCTCCCAGCTGAAGGTGATAATGCACTTCTTGGGCACTTGCCCCTTTCCGCCCATTCCTGCATGCACTCATACAGCTGCTGGGGGGCATGCTTTCTCACCGTCTGCTTGCTCTTGCTGTGGTGGGTCTACTTCCATGCAGGGTGTGCAAGCCTTGCACACAAGCTGCCGCTGCTGTAGCTGGCCCCTGCGCGACGTAGGCGGCACATTACGCAGGTGAGGTTATATCAGTGTGTTTACAGCCTGAACACGCCGAAGTTATGCTGTGCTCCGCGTCGGAGGCTTGACAGATGGCACGATGGAAATGGCCCCACTGCCAGTGCAGCTTACGTTGCACTTGATTACTGCCGTGAAGCACATGAAACGTCTCGGATATATGACTGTAATCAGTCTAGTCATTTTTTGGGTCGCTGCACGCACTCACCGTAAATGCACAGCAGTGGTGTTGCCAGCTTGTCAACTAGTTCAACTTTGCTGCAGCAACGTGCACGCCCAGCAGCTGTTTTCAGCACTATAGAGTACTGGAAATCTGTGTGTGCAAGGCTGCGGCAAACGATGCAGGTCTGTATGGATTTGAGTTGTTGCCACGGTCACAACATTGGACGGAGTGAACTGCTGCCACTTGCACTTATCTGCACGATCAGTGACGTTTTTATATTTATCTTGCGACATTGAGCGCACTGCTGTTCCTTGCCTGTACCTGTGCTGCAATGTAGGTTTTGGCAGCAGTATTTGACTGTCCCAACAGAACTGCCAGGCAGCAGCAGCAACTCAACTGAGGCTTGCTGCCAGGCTGCAGATGCGAAGCACACGGTGAGAAGTATACTCTCAGCGAATGTCTGATGCCTGCAGTGCCAGCATGTGTATGCATGAATGCTCACAGCTGAAGGGCTGTACAGGCAGTTGTTCAAGCAGTACGGCTGCGCTGCCAGCAACCAAGCAGCCACCCAATTACATTCATCACCACAGCACCAGACACAAAACCACCCATGCATGCAGCAGCAGCAGTGGGCTCTGAACAAAAGGCCAGCAGCATGCAGCCCCATCAAGCATGACCAGTACATAACCCGTACGAGTGACTGCCAAACGCGGGCAGCAGCGCTGCGCGCGCGGCTGCACCCACAGCAGCAGCAGGCCAAGTGGAGCACAGGCACAGCCAGCAGGCTACCAAACAGGCCAGCATGGCAGTGCAGCAGAGCAAGTGGCATCACCTGTAGTGTGCTGGGGGCCAGTCACCCTCACTACCAAGGTGGACGTCACCCTGATCATCGGTGTACTCCTCACCCCAGGGTGTGCTGATCACATGCCACAGCAAAGGCAGCCCCTCAACATCCCTTTTGACAGCACCAGCAACAAGCTCCTGCTCAAACACCTTCCTAACAACACTCTGCAACTCATGCGCACCCGCTGCACTGGAGGTGTAGTGCTCATAGCGCTCATAGATGTGTGCACGAACCTTTGGCTTGGTGAACCCAAAGATGTGTTCAATGGGCCTGTTGATGTCAGGGCTGTAAGTAGGGATGTGCACCCTCTGCTTGATGGGGTCCAGCTTAATAACAGGCTCATCATCATACTCGAGGGTGCTGATTTCGGCAATCTTCTGAATTTTGTTGTTGTCGTAGCACAGCACCGGGGCATCGGCCTTGTCACCCTTGCCATTGGCCAGGTTGTACTCCTTGGTCTTGCGCTCAAACTTTTGAACAATCTTGTACAGATTGTCTGTAAACTCCTCACTCGTGGTGCTCTTTGCATCAATTGCTGTGCCTTTCTTCTGCAGGAGAGGCAAGAAGTGGCAAAGGCAGCATGCCGAAGGGGCGGTTAGATGCGTACAAGGTGGAGGCACTGGAGGCACAGCAAGCCTGAACCGAGGACTGGATCTTGATCAGCTGCATGTGCCAGTGCTGACCCTGGAGTGTGGTACCCCTGTCAACATCACCAACAGCAAGGGACTGCACAAGCTGTTCTGGAGGTGTAGCGGCTGTGACCCTGACAGGCAGCATTATCGGCTGTGCACAGCTAAAACCCTGAAGTCACCAGAACACCTAGGCTGTCCCTTCTGCCCAGTGCGCCCACGTGAACAGCTGGTGTTACCTGCAAGCAGCAGAGTGTGCAGCAGTGAGGTCAGCTTCATGCAGCTGTTGTGGAAGTTTAGGCTGGATGCGGGGTACTGCCACCAGGTTGTGCCACCCTTTTGGGGGGTGCCTGTTGATTTCTACTGCTATGGGGCTGGCATCTGGGTTTTGGTTGATGACAGGCACCATTGGACTGGCATTCACCAGTACTCAAAAGGTGACATAGCTCACAATGATATGAGGCTGAACCTAGCAGCCATGAGGGCTGACGAGGTGGTGGTGCGGGTGCATGCAGCAGACATGCAGAACCCTGGTTGTGTGCTGGCTGCCTTGTTTGCTGGCGCGGTTGCTGCCAGGTCTGGTGCTGCTGTGGTGCTGACACCCAGCTATGCTAGCTGTTTGATTGAGTGGCAAGGCAGCGTGAGGCCGTATGTGGCTGCACTGCTAAACCCCGGCGTGCCGGGGCAGCAGCGGCTGAGTCATGCAACTGCTGATGAAGGTATCTCTGTGGTCACACCCTTGTAACAGCACAGCAACACCACCCACCTGATAGTTGTAGTCGTCCACACGCGTACTGCCATCCATCCGCTTGTTGTGCTTCCGTTTGATATGGGAAGTTCCAGTGGTGAATTCCATGTACACAAGGCCGTGGGAGGACTCGAAGGCGGGGTGGGCGCTGACGGCAGCGATGATGTGAACTTTTGTGGGGTCACTCTTGTGTCCAACAGGGATAGGGCACACATCGCTGAAGTTCACCTCATGCTTGTCACACCACACAGCAACAGAGTCATGATTGCCACCCTGAAGCACAATGCTGGTCTCATCAATAAAGACCATATTTTGCAGTAAGGAGGGCTCAACTGCAAGCCTCTCAATCAGCCCCTTAGCCCTAGTGACCCTCTCAGCCTTTTCCTCCTTGCTGAGTGCGCGCTTGAAGGTAATGCGCCTGCGCACCAGGTCTGGGTCGGCATCGTGCATTGCTGCCCTGAGCTGTGGTACAGTGATGTTGTGGTCGGCAAGGATACTCTGCAGCTCAGGAGTGTGGTCAACTGCGTCCTGAATCGATGTGAAGTACACCAGCCTGTGATGGGTAGCCTTCTTGACCTTGACTTCCACCCACCGCCCCTTCTTCACAAGCGCAGCAGCCCGCTTTGCCACATCAGGGTCTACCACCCTCGGCCGCCCAGACCTGTGCGCATCTTCGCAGGTGTGGTTGCCGGCCTTGACATGGTCAAACCAGTCCTGCATGAACCTTCTGGTACGGCTAATGTCACCGCAGTGTGGCAGGTTTTCAAAGGTCTGCTCCCATTCCTTCTTCTGCGTCTCGAAGGAGGCTGTTGCTTCCTGCCATCTTTCAGTCGAGGAGTGTGCTGTCACGCCGACTGCTACCACAACACAAACTGCCAGCCACCTGACCCACATGGGTTTGTAGTGGGGCTCTTTGTGCTTTTCCACAGGATCTACCTCAATGGGGTCTGGAGGCAAGGAAAAGGCAGAATGACAGGGGCAGTTGCAGGCAAGCTTGTGTCACTGACACCTTCCAGTTGGTAACTGCTTTGACCACGTTTGACTTTCCGGGCAGATGTCTGACCCGCAGTCAGCCGCTCACAAAGTCTCATCCACAAAGTGCTGTCTCACGGTTGCTGCACACACTGCACACAAAGCATTTGTTTGTTACTACTGTACTTATGTGACAGCGCTCTGCGCCAGCTGCTGCTTCTGCCCAGACCTCATCGCCCCACCTCGCATGTGTGAGTGTGACAAGGCTTTGTTTCAAAACTGGCGCATCTGCTGGAGCTGCGCTTGTCCCAGAGGGAACGCATCTATATGTTTCGTCGCTGTTGCTATGCTGGGGCGCCCCTGGGGCACGCACTGCTGGGGTCGCATTTGAACTGTGCTGATCGTTGCAAGCTGGTCGCTGCTTCCCTCCCTTATCAAGATCACCTAGACGCAGCTATCTCCTTGGTCTGGAAGTACAAGCAGGGTGCAGCTGCAGGCGCGAGAAGTGCAACGGCACCATTGCCACCCCAGGCAGATACCTACTGCTTCTGCTGTCAGGTACCCCCACCCCCAGTTTGACCCCCCCTGGGACCTACACCCCAGGAGCTGCTGCAGCTGTGCCCAGGTGTGCTTCGCTGGTGGCACTGCTCGCTAAGCTACAATATACATACAACTCATTTGCAAAAGCTTTGGGCTAGCAGCACTGAGACCTGAGCCTTCAGCTACTGCTGGATAAGACTTTCCTCCCAGCTGAAGGTGATAATGCACTTCTTGGGCACTTGCCCCTTTCCGCCCATTCCTGCATGCACTCATACAGCTGCTGGGGGGCATGCTTTCTCACCGTCTGCTTGCTCTTGCTGTGGTGGGTCTACTTCCATGCAGGGTGTGCAAGCCTTGCACACAAGCTGCCGCTGCTGTAGCTGGCCCCTGCGCGACGTAGGCGGCACATTACGCAGGTGAGGTTATATCAGTGTGTTTACAGCCTGAACACGCCGAAGTTATGCTGTGCTCCGCGTCGGAGGCTTGACAGATGGCACGATGGAAATGGCCCCACTGCCAGTGCAGCTTACGTTGCACTTGATTACTGCCGTGAAGCACATGAAACGTCTCGGATATATGACTGTAATCAGTCTAGTCATTTTTGGGTCGCTGCACGCACTCACCGTAAATGCACAGCAGTGGTGTTGCCAGCTTGTCAACTAGTTCAACTTTGCTGCAGCAACGTGCACGCCCAGCAGCTGTTTTCAGCACTATAGAGTACTGGAAATCTGTGTGTGCAAGGCTGCGGCAAACGATGCAGGTCTGTATGGATTTGAGTTGTTGCCACGGTCACAACATTGGACGGAGTGAACTGCTGCCACTTGCACTTATCTGCACGATCAGTGACGTTTTTATATTTATCTTGCGACATTGAGCGCACTGCTGTTCCTTGCCTGTACCTGTGCTGCAATGTAGGTTTTGGCAGCAGTATTTGACTGTCCCAACAGAACTGCCAGGCAGCAGCAGCAACTCAACTGAGGCTTGCTGCCAGGCTGCAGATGCGAAGCACACGGTGAGAAGTATACTCTCAGCGAATGTCTGATGCCTGCAGTGCCAGCATGTGTATGCATGAATGCTCACAGCTGAAGGGCTGTACAGGCAGTTGTTCAAGCAGTACGGCTGCGCTGCCAGCAACCAAGCAGCCACCCAATTACATTCATCACCACAGCACCAGACACAAAACCACCCATGCATGCAGCAGCAGCAGTGGGCTCTGAACAAAAGGCCAGCAGCATGCAGCCCCATCAAGCATGACCAGTACATAACCCGTACGAGTGACTGCCAAACGCGGGCAGCAGCGCTGCGCGCGCGGCTGCACCCACAGCAGCAGCAGGCCAAGTGGAGCACAGGCACAGCCAGCAGGCTACCAAACAGGCCAGCATGGCAGTGCAGCAGAGCAAGTGGCATCACCTGTAGTGTGCTGGGGGCCAGTCACCCTCACTACCAAGGTGGACGTCACCCTGATCATCGGTGTACTCCTCACCCCAGGGTGTGCTGATCACATGCCACAGCAAAGGCAGCCCCTCAACATCCCTTTTGACAGCACCAGCAACAAGCTCCTGCTCAAACACCTTCCTAACAACACTCTGCAACTCATGCGCACCCGCTGCACTGGAGGTGTAGTGCTCATAGCGCTCATAGATGTGTGCACGAACCTTTGGCTTGGTGAACCCAAAGATGTGTTCAATGGGCCTGTTGATGTCAGGGCTGTAAGTAGGGATGTGCACCCTCTGCTTGATGGGGTCCAGCTTAATAACAGGCTCATCATCATACTCGAGGGTGCTGATTTCGGCAATCTTCTGAATTTTGTTGTTGTCGTAGCACAGCACCGGGGCATCGGCCTTGTCACCCTTGCCATTGGCCAGGTTGTACTCCTTGGTCTTGCGCTCAAACTTTTGAACAATCTTGTACAGATTGTCTGTAAACTCCTCACTCGTGGTGCTCTTTGCATCAATTGCTGTGCCTTTCTTCTGCAGGAGAGGCAAGAAGTGGCAAAGGCAGCATGCCGAAGGGGCGGTTAGATGCGTACAAGGTGGAGGCACTGGAGGCACAGCAAGCCTGAAACGAGGACTGGATCTTGATCAGCTGCATGTGCCAGTGCTGACCCTGGAGTGTGGTACCCCTGTCACATCACCAACAGCAAGGGACTGCAAAAGCTGTTCTGGAGGTGTAGCGGCTGTGACCCTGACAGGCAGCATTATCGCTGTGCACAGCTAAAACCCTGAAGTCACCAGAACACCTAGGCTGTCCCTTCTGCCCAGTGCGCCCACGTGAACAGCTGGTGTAGCTGGCCCCAGCGCGAGTAGTGCAGCAGTGAGGTCAGCTTCATGCAGCTGTTGTGGAAGTTATGCTGTGCTCCGCGTCGGAGGCTTGACAGATGGCACGATGGAAATGGCCCCACTGCCAGTGCAGCTTACGTTGCACTTGATTACTGCCGTGAAGCACATGAAACGTCTCGGATATATGACTGTAATCAGTCTAGGCATTTGTTGGGTCGCTGCACGCACTCACCGTAAATGCACAGCAGTGGTGTTGCCAGCTTGTCAACTAGTTCAACTTTGCTGCAGCAACGTGCACGCCAGCAGCTGTTTTCAGCACTATAGAGTACTGGAAATCTGTGTGTGCAAGGCTGCGGCAAACGATGCAGGTCTGTGTGGATTTGAGCTGTTGCCACGGTCACAACATTGGACGGAGTAAACTGCTGCCACTTGCACTTATCTGCACGATCAGTGACGTTTTTAGATTTATCTTGCGACATTGAGCGCACTGCTGTTCCTTGCCTGTACCTGTGCTGCAATGTAGGTTTTGGCAGTATTTGACTGTCCCAACAGAACTGCCAGGCAGCAGCAGCAACTCAACTGAGGCTGGCTGCCAGGCTGCAGACGCGAAGCACACGGTGAGAAGTATACTCTCAGCGAATGTCTGATGCCTGCAGTGCCAGCATGTGTATGCATGAATGCTCACAGCTGAAGGGCTGTACAGGCAGTTGTTCAAGCAGTACGGCTGCGCTGCCAGCAACCAAGCAGCCACCCAATTACATCAATCACCACAGCACCAGACACAAAACCACCCATGCATGCAGCAGCAGCAGTGGGCTCTGAACAAAAGGCCAGCAGCATGCAGCCCCATCAAGCATGACCAGTACATGGCCCGTACGAGTTACTGCCAAACGCGGGCAGCAGCGCTGTGCGCGCGGCTGCACCCACAGCAGCAGCAGGCCAAGTGCAGCACAGGCACAGCCAGCAGGTTACCAAACAGGCCAGCATGGCAGTACAGCAGAGCAAGTGGCATCACCTGTAGTGTGCTGGGGGGTAGTCACCCTCACTACCAAGGTGGATGTCACCCTGATCATCGGTGTACTCCTCACCCCAGGGTGTGCTGATCACATGCCACAGCAAAGGCAGCCCCTCAACATCCCTTTTGACAGCACCAGCAACAAGCTCCTGCTCAAACACCTTCCTAACAACACTCTGCAACTCATGCGCACCCGCTGCACTGGAGGTGTAGTGCTCATAGCGCTCATAGATGTGTGCACGAACCTTTGGCTTGGTGAACCCAAAGATGTGTTCAATGGGCCTGTTGATGTCAGGGCTGTAAGTAGGGATGTCCACCCTCTGCTTGATGGGGTCCAGCTTAATAACAGGCTCATCATCATACTCGAGGTTGCTGATTTCGGCAATCTTCTGAATTTTGTTGTTGTCGTAGCACAGCACCGGGGCATCGGCCTTGTCACCCTTGCCATTGGCCAGGTTGTACTCCTTGGTCTTGCGCTCAAACTTTTGAACAATCTTGTACAGATTGTCTGTAAACTCCTCACTTGTGGTGCTCTTTGCATCAATTGCTGTGCCTTTCTTCTGCAGGAGAGGCAAGAAGTGGCAAAGGCAGCATGCCGAAGGGGCGGTTAGATGCGTACAAGTTGGAGGCACTACAGGCACAGCAAGCCTGAACAGAGGACTGGATCTTGATCAGCTGCATGTGCCAGTGCTGACCCTGGAGTGTGGTACCCCTGTCAACATCACCAACAGCAAGGGACTGCACAAGCTGTTCTGGAGGTGTAGCGGCTGTGACCCTGACAGGCAGCATTATCGGCTGTGCACAGCTAAAACCCTGAAGTCACCAGAACACCTAGGCTGTCCCTTCTGCCCAGTGCGCCCACGTGAACAGCTGGTGTTACCTGCAAGCAGCAGAGTGTGCAGCAGTGAGGTCAGGTTCATGCAGCTGTTGTGGAAGTTTAGGCTGGATGCGGGGTACTGCCACCAGGTTGTGCCACCCTTTTGGGGGGCGCCTGTTGATTTCTACTGCTATGGGGCTGGCATCTGGGTTTTGGTTGATGACAGGCACCATTGGACTGGCATTCACCAGTACTCAAAAGGTGACATAGCTCACAATGATATGAGGCTGAACCTAGCAGCCATGAGGGCTGGCGAGGTGGTGGTGCGGGTGCATGCAGCAGACATGCAGAACCCTGGTTGTGTGCTGGCTGCCTTGTTTGCTGGCGCGGTTGCTGCCAGGTCTGGTGCTGCTGTGGTGCTGACACCCAGCTATGCTAGCTGTTTGATTGAGTGGCAAGGCAGCGTGAGGCCGTATGTGGCTGCACTGCTAAACCCCGGCGTGCCGGGGCAGCAGCGGCTGAGTCATGCAACTGCTGATGAAGGTATCTCTGTGGTCACACCCTTGTAACAGCACAGCAACACCACCCACCTGATAGTTGTAGTCGTCCACACGCGTACTGCCATCCATCCGCTTGTTGTGCTTCCGTTTGATATGGGAAGTACCAGTGGTGAATTCCATGTAGACAAGGCCGTTGGAGGACTCGAAGGCGGGGTGGGCGCTGACGGCAGCGATGATGTGAACTTTTGTGGGGTCACTCTTGTGTCCAACAGGGATAGGGCACACATCGCTGAAGTTCACCTCATGCTTGTCACACCACACAGCAACAGAGTCATGATTGCCACCCTGAAGCACAATGCTGGTCTCATCAATAAAGACCATATTTTGCAGTAAGGAGGGCTCAACTGCAAGCCTCTCAATCAGCCCCTTAGCCCTAGTGACCCTCTCAGCCTTTTCCTCCTTGCTGAGTGCGCGCTTGAAGGTAATGCGCCTGCGCACCAGGTCTGGGTCGGCATCGTGCATTGCTGCCCTGAGCTGTGGTACAGTGATGTTGTGGTCGGCAAGGATACTCTGCAGCTCAGGAGTGTGGTCAACTGCGTCCTGAATCGATGTGAAGTACACCAGCCTGTGATGGGTAGCCTTCTTGACCTTGACTTCCACCCACCGCCCCTTCTTCACAAGCGCAGCAGCCCGCTTTGCCACATCAGGGTCTACCACCCTCGGCCGCCCAGACCTGTGCGCATCTTCGCAGGTGTGGTTGCCGCCCTTGACATGGTCAAACCAGTCCTGCATGAACCTTCTGGTACGGCTAATGTCACCGCAGTGTGGCAGGTTTTCAAAGGTCTGCTCCCATTCCTTCTTCTGCGTCTCGAAGGAGGCTGTTGCTTCCTGCCATCTTTCAGTCGAGGAGTGTGCTGTCACGCCGACTGCTACCACAACACAAACTGCCAGCCACCTGACCCACATGGGTTTGTAGTGGGGCTCTTTGTGCTTTTCCACAGGATCTACCTCAATGGGGTCTGGAGGCAAGGAAAAGGCAGAATGACAGGGGCAGTTGCAGGCAAGCTTGTGTCACTGACACCTTCCAGTTGGTAACTGCTTTGACCACGTTTGACTTTCCGGACAGATGTCTGACCCGCAGTGAAGGTGATAATGCACTTCTTGGGCACTTGCCCCTTTCCGCCCATTCCTGCATGCACTCATACAGCTGCTGGGGGGCATGCTTTCTCACCGTCTGCTTGCTCTTGCTGTGGTGGGTCTACTTCCATGCAGGCTGTGCAAGCCTTGCACACAAGCTGCCGCTGCTGTAGCTGGCCCCTGCGCGACGTAGGCGGCACATTACGCAGGTGAGGTTATATCAGTGTGTTTACAGCCTGAACACGCCGAAGTTATGCTGTGCTCCGCGTCGGAGGCTTGACAGATGGCACGATGGAAATGGCCCCACTGCCAGTGCAGCTTACGTTGCACTTGATTACTGCCGTGAAGCACATGAAACGTCTCGGATATATGACTGTAATCAGTCTAGTCATTTGTTGGGTCGCTGCACGCACTCACCGTAAATGCACAGCAGTGGTGTTGCCAGCTTGTCAACTAGTTCAACTTTGCTGCAGCAACGTGCACGCCCAGCAGCTGTTTTCAGCACTATAGAGTACTGGAAATCTGTGTGTGCAAGGCTGCGGCAAACGATGCAGGTCTGTATGGATTTGAGCTGTTGCCACGGTCACAACATTGGACGGAGTAAACTGCTGCCACTTGCACTTATCTGCACGATCAGTGACGTTTTTAGATTTATCTTGCGACATTGAGCGCACTGCTGTTCCTTGCCTGTACCTGTGCTGCAATGTAGGTTTTGGCAGTATTTGACTGTCCCAACAGAACTGCCAGGCAGCAGCAGCAACTCAACTGAGGCTTGCTGCCAGGCTGCAGACGCGAAGCACACGGTGAGAAGTATACTCTCAGCGAATGTCTGATGCCTGCAGTGCCAGCATGTGTATGCATGAATGCTCACAGCTGAAGGGCTGTACAGGCAGTTGTTCAAGCAGTACGGCTGCGCTGCCAGCAACCAAGCAGCCACCCAATTACATCAATCACACAGCACCAGACACAAAACCACCCATGCATGCAGCAGCAGCAGTGGGCTCTGAACAAAAGGCCAGCAGCATGCAGCCCCATCAAGCATGACCAGTACATGGCCCGTACGAGTTACTGCCAAACGCGGGCAGCAGCGCTGTGCGCGCGGCTGCACCCACAGCAGCAGCAGGCCAAGTGCAGCACAGGCACAGCCAGCAGGTTACCAAACAGGCCAGCATGGCAGTACAGCAGAGCAAGTGGCATCACCTGTAGTGTGCTGGGGGGTAGTCACCCTCACTACCAAGGTGGATGTCACCCTGATCATCGGTGTACTCCTCACCCCAGGGTGTGCTGATCACATGCCACAGCAAAGGCAGCCCCTCAACATCCCTTTTGACAGCACCAGCAACAAGCTCCTGCTCAAACACCTTCCTAACAACACTCTGCAACTCATGCGCACCCGCTGCACTGGAGGTGTAGTGCTCATAGCGCTCATAGATGTGTGCACGAACCTTTGGCTTGGTGAACCCAAAGATGTGTTCAATGGGCCTGTTGATGTCAGGGCTGTAAGTAGGGATGTGCACCCTCTGCTTGATGGGGTCCAGCTTAATAACAGGCTCATCATCATACTCGAGGGTGCTGATTTCTGCAATCTTCTGAATTTTGTTGTTGTCGTAGCACAGCACCGGGGCATCGGCCTTGTCACCCTTGCCATTGGTTAGGTTGTACTCCTTGGTCTTGCGCTCAAACTTTTGAACAATCTTGTACAGGTTGTCTGTAAACTCCTCACTTGTTGTGCTCTTTGCATCAATTGCTGTGCCTTTCTTCTGCAGGAGAGGCAAGAAGTGGCACAGGCAGCATGCCGAAGGGGCGGTTAGATGCGTACAAGTTGGGGGCACTACAGGCACAGCAAGCCTGAACAGAGGACTGGATCTTGATCAGCTGCATGTGCCAGTGCTGACCCTGGAGTGTGGTACCCCTGTCAACATCACCAACAGCAAGGGACTGCACAAGCTGTTCTGGAGGTGTAGCGGCTGTGACCCTGACAGGCAGCATTATCGGCTGTGCACAGCTAAAACCCTGAAGTCACCAGAACACCTAGGCTGTCCCTTCTGCCCAGTGCGCCCACGTGAACAGCTGGTGTTACCTGCAAGCAGCAGAGTGTGCAGCAGTGAGGTCAGGTTCATGCAGCTGTTGTGGAAGTTTAGGCTGGATGCGGGGTACTGCCACCAGGTTGTGCCACCCTTTTGGGGGGCGCCTGTTGATTTCTACTGCTATGGGGCAGGCATCTGGGTTTTGGTTGATGACAGGCACCATTGGACTGGCATTCACCAGTACTCAAAAGGTGACATAGCTGGCAATGATATGAGGCTGAACCTAGCAGCCATGAGGGCTGGCGAGGTGGTGGTGCGGGTGCATGCAGCAGACATGCAGAACCCTGGTTGTGTGCTGGCTGCCTTGTTTGCTGGCGCGGTTGCTGCCAGGTCTGGTGCTGCTGTGGTGCTGACACCCAGCTATGCTAGCTGTTTGATTGAGTGGCAAGGCAGCGTGAGGCCGTATGTGGCTGCACTGCTAAACCCCGGCGTGCCGGGGCAGCAGCGGCTGAGTCATGCAACTGCTGATGAAGGTATCTCTGTGGTCACACCCTTGTAACAGCACAGCAACACCACCCACCTGATAGTTGTAGTCGTCCACACGCGTACTGCCATCCATCCGCTTGTTGTGCTTCCGTTTGATATGGGAAGTACCAGTGGTGAATTCTATGTAGACAAGGCCGTTGGAGGACTCGAAGGCGGGGTGGGCGCTGACGGCAGCGATGATGTGGACTTTTGTGGGGTCACTCTTGTGTCCAACAGGGATAGGGCACACATCGCTGAAGTTCACCTCATGCTTGTCACACCACACAGCAACAGAGTCATGATTGCCACCCTGAAGCACAATGCTGGTCTCATCAATAAAGACCATATTTTGCAGCAAGGAGGGCTCAACTGCAAGCCTCTCAATCAGCCCCTTAGCCCTAGTGACCCTCTCAGCCTTTTCCTCCTTGCTGAGTGCGCGCTTGAAGGTAATGCGCCTGCGCACCAGGTCTGGGTCGGCATCGTGCATTGCTGCCCTGAGCTGTGGTACAGTGATGTTGTGGTCGGCAAGGATACTCTGCAGCTCAGGAGTGTGGTCAACTGCGTCCTGAATCGATGTGAAGTACACCAGCCTGTGATGGGTAGCCTTCTTGACCTTGACTTCCACCCACCGCCCCTTCTTCACAAGCGCAGCAGCCCGCTTTGCCACATCAGGGTCTACCACCCTCGGCCGCCCAGACCTGTGCGCATCTTCGCAGGTGTGGTTGCCGCCCTTGACATGGTCAAACCAGTCCTGCATGAACCTTCTGGTACGGCTAATGTCACCGCAGTGTGGCAGGTTGTTAAAGGTCTGCTCCCATTCCTTCTTCTGCGTCTCGAAGGAGGCTGTTGCTTCCTGCCATCTTTCAGTCGAGGAGTGTGCTGTCACGCCGGCTGCTACCACAACACAAACTGCCAGCCACCTGACCCACATGGGTTTGTAGTGGGGCTCTTTGTGCTTTTCCACAGGATCTACCTCAATGGGGTCTGGAGGCAAGGAAAAGGCAGAATGACAGGGGCAGTTGCAGGCAAGCTTGTGTCACTGACACCTTCCAGTTGGTAACTGCTTTGACCACGTTTGACTTTCCGGACAGATGTCAGACCCGCAGTCAGCCGCTCACAAAGTCTCATCCACCAAGTGCTGTCTCACGGTTGCTGCACACACTGCACACAAAGTATTTGTTTGTTACTACTGTACTTATGTGGCAGCGCTCTGCGCCAGCTGCTGCTTCTGCCCAGACCTCATCGCCCCACCTCGCATGTGTGAGTGTGACCAGGCTTTGTTTCAAAACTGGCGCATCTGCTGGAGCTGCGCTTGTCCCAGAGGGAACGCATCTATATGTTTTGTCGCTGTTGCTAGGCTGGGGCGCCCCTGGGGCACGCACTGCTGGGGTCGCATTTGAACTGTGCTGATCGTTGCAAGCTGGTCGCTGCTTCCCTCCCTTATCAAGATCACCTAGACGCAGCTATCTCCTTGGTCTGGAAGTACAAGCAGGGTGCAGCTGCAGGCGCGAGAAGTGCAACGGCACCATTGCCACCCAACTGCTTTCAGTGTGCCAGCCTGTCAGTGTTTCACTGCTCCAAAGCTCCTGCGAGCCTACTCTATCACACTCTACTGTTCTACTGCTGTGCACCTCTGTAAGTCTACTGTTGCAACCTCGTACACTCGTTTCCACAAGTCTAGTGTAAAGGGCTGGTACCGCAGTGGTGACAGGGTGTTATAACAACTCAGTACAACTCGTTGCAGCACCTGCAGAGTCAGATCGATAGTTGCACCTGTTGGCCTCTGCCCCTGCACCCCTCCCCCACTGCTCTGCCCTGCTGCCACCCGTTGTGCCGGGCCGCACCCACCCCCACTGTGCTGCACCACCCTTCGGTGGTAGCGGAGAACAGCTCTTCTGCTGAGGCAGAAGCTGTCGCTTCCGCGTGACAACCCTGTGCTACGCTTCCCTGCCAACTACTCCACCTACACTACTCCCGCTACTCCATACGCTACCCACTCCCGCTGCACCATGAGCAAGGCATCACTCATCCAGTGACACCCGCTGCTCCCTCCAACGACAAGTCCACATGAACGCTGCTGACCACTACAGGGGTGTCCCCCCTGGGCATGCACTCAATGCCATTGAGCGTTTTGACGGCTGCCAAGACCCCAGCTTGTGGCTCGACAGCATCCAGGAGGTGGCTGACCTCTATGAGCTGCCCGACAACATCTCCCTGAAAATCGCCAAGGTCAAGCTCTCTGGCCCTGCCAGGAGCTGGGCCCGCTACCAGCTGATTGCTGACTGGCTTGACTTCCAACAGCAGCTGCAGTCCCGCTATGGCGAGTCCAAAGCTTCGGCCATCTCCCGCCTTGAGCGCTGCTGGCAGCACCCTGATGAGTCTGTCAAGGACTTTGCTGACCGGTACCTGCAAGATGCAGAAAAGGCAGGCCGTGCTAAGGACGACACACTCATCTACAGTTTCATCCAGCGCCTGCTGCCTGAGCTGAAAATTGAAGTGGCCAGGCAGCGCCTGGAAAGCATCGAAGCTATTGTGGACTTCTGCAGATTCTGGGCAGACATTAACATACCTCTGGACGAAAACATGGCCGAGCCTTACCCCCCTGCCGGCTCCTTGCCACAAGATGCTGCTCCGTGGTTTCCCCGCAACCGCATGGGCTCACACAAGCGCCCAAACAGCAGAACGCCTGCGCCATACCGCCCCCCTTTCCAGGACAATACCAACAGGGCACCCCCACAGATCAGGCCGGACCTTTGGCCCCCTACGCCCAGCAACCCACCTGCTGCAATGCCAGCTCCTGCTGCCCGCACCGCTGCTGCTGTGGACGAGCTGACCCAGAAGTTTCAGCGTCTGGAGCTCAACGTGCATCACCAAATGCGCGACAAGGACCGCGAGATCCGCACCCTGCGCTATGCACTGAAACAGCAGCAGGACAGGGGAGACACAGTCCAAATCAACTTTATGGAAGAGGATCTGGAGGGAGAGGACTTGGATCTTGACCTACTGGCCTCCCTCAACTACATGTCCCATGACTGGGAAGATGTTGATGAAGCCGACCTCGATCAGGAGCTGCTGGCTTCCCTTATGGTGACGCGCAGTATCAGGGATGAATCTCACCTCAAGAGGGCCCCTGCCAGGCGTGACATATTTAGCCTCCCTGACCACCCAGCTGCCAATGCTCCGACTGCGCCGTACCCAGCAGCCCCCAGCAGGCAAGCATCTGCCGCTGCAGCCCGCCCCCGTCCTGCTGCACCTACTGCAAATTCTGATGCGGGACAACTGGCGGCAGATAAAGCTAAATTAGCTGCTGACACACGTCAAAGCATCGAGTTGGAGGGCATGCAAGAAGCCACACCAGCCCCTGAATCTGTGCTCACCTGCCTGGCTGAGCATCTGGCCGGCAACCACTCCCCCACAGCCCTGGGACGGAACATGGGACGTCATGTGGATGCTGTCCTGCAGGGCAAGAGGCCCAGCAACCAGGATGCTGCAACTGTGTTGAACATGGCTACTGCTGTGCCGCGCCCCTCAGCAAGCCTGGGTTCGTCTGCTGTGCTTGGGCTTGGCACACCTAGGCTGTTGAGCCGCCACCTCATGCAGGTCATGCCCAAGATCTCCACCTGCAAGGTAACGGCCAGAATCAATGGCAAGAAGGTGGATTGTGTGATTGATACAGGAGCCAGCACCAGTGCCATTACCCTGGATTGCCTGCGCCGCCTGAACCTAGAATCCCTGATCGACTCCACCAAAGCCTCCTTCCTCAATGCTGACGGCCGCATCACGCCAGCAAAAGGCAAAGTGCCCAACCTGGTGCTATCCATAGGCGAGTTTGAAGCCATCATCAACCCCACAGTCACCTCTGCCCTGAGCTACAGCGTACTGATCGGCAACGATGTGCTGACCCGTGCAAGGGCTGTCATTAACTATAACCAGGGCAAGCTTATCATTCAGGTGGATCCTACCTTCAGCCAAGAGCTCGACCTTCAGCTGCTACACCCTGAGGAGTTCTGCCCCTCCGCAGCACCCATGCATGAACCAACAACCAAAGTCTCCGCCTCCCCTGACAAGCAGGACAGTGCGTTGATGTTGACCAAGATGGACGCCACCAGCGCGCCGCCCTACGCTGACAAGCATCCCGCCTGCAAGCTCTCACACAAGCACGCTGAAATGGCAGATGCCGGTGGGGCAGCTGTCCCCAACCCGGCGCTGATCGCAGAGCCTGCCGCCAAGCTGTCAAACAACACGGAGAACAACAGTCTCCCTGCCTTCCCCAGGACAGCAGCGACATCAGAAGAGATCCTCACCTTGCAGGAGCCAACGACTGCGCAAGTCCCCAAATCTCCCGCAGCAGCACCTCCAGCTGCAGCAGAGCTGAGAAGTATGCCACTTGGCACAGCCCCTAGCTCGGCAGGATCACCCCACGTGCTGTCACCGGACCGCCATGACGACTTCGTGAAGTCGGCAGGAACGATCTGCACAAGCAAAGACGTCAAAAGTAGGGATATGAACAGGACTGAGGAGCTGCAAAGTCTACAGGCAGCAGACTTAGACTGGCAGGAACGTACCAATGATTTTGACCCAGTGAGCGAATGGCACCAACTACTGAGCACCCTCTGTGCTGCCCCACCGCAAAACCCAGCTGAATACAGCACAGCTGCTCTGCAGCCAACTGCTGTTTCAAATGCCAACAGCCGGCGCATACCAGCCCCTGCCTGTGCATCTCCTATGCCCACTGAGCACAACCCCGGCAGCTCCCTGGCTGCCTTACTGCCCCGGCAGGGCTACCTGCGAGTGATGAATCCATGGTGGCCCAGACTGCACACCACATTGATCCCGATCTGGGCACCACGCTGTCCAGTACAGTCACCATCACTAACCCTGACACTGCATGGGCAGGATACGACAGCGCCAGCGTCACGGTACAAACATGCCGTGCGGCCAGTACGGCCTAGCTTTACAAGCCATGCAGGCAAGATCTGGCCATGTTTCCAATCAACACGGTGGTACCATTCACCGGTATCAAGCCAAGGAGGCACTCATGGCTGCCACGCAGTGCGCAGTTGACTCGCTGATCAGGGAAGGCAATCATGCAGCCACATTGACTATGCTTCAGATCTGACGACAGCTACTGCGCCACACACCTTGCGCCTGGAGGGCAGGCTACTGCGGAGGAGGGCATGCGGCGCTGTGCTGCGCGACAGCTGTTAGCTCCTCAACCTGGGACGCAACCAGGCAGCAGACATGCCCACTGAGTAGTATGTGAAGGTAAATGGGTGGCCTGCAGCTACCCCGGGCACGACTGGTGCCAGCTTGCATACGGCCAAATCGGCCTTTTCCGTGAGGAGTGCAACCCTCAATATGGCAGCACAACTGCTGCAGGCCATGAAGCAGAGTGATGCTAGACATGATGCGTGTTTTGCTTCAGCCTGCTTTTTTTTGAAGACTC
>VIIQ02000748.1:0-60833 GCA_007449985.2 Desmodesmus armatus
AAGTCTCATCCACCAAGTGCTGTCTCACGGTTGCTGCACACACTGCACACAAAGTATTTGTTTGTTTACTACTGTACTTATGTGGCAGCGCTCTGCGCCATCTGCTGCTTCGCCCAGACCTCATCGCCCCACCTCGCATGTGTGAGTTTGACCAGGCTTTGTTTCAAAACTGGCGCATCTGCTGGAGCTGCGCTTGTCCCAGAGGGAACGCATCTATATGTTTTGTCGCTGTTGCTAGGCTGGGGCGCCCCTGGGGCACGCACTGCTGGGGTCGCATTTGAACTGTGCTGATCGTTGCAAGCTGGTCGCTGCTTCCCTCCCTTATCAAGATCACCCTAGACGCAGCTACCTCCTTGGTCTGGAAGTACAAGCAGGTGCAGCTGCAGGCGAGAAGTGCAACGGCACCATTGCCACCCCAGCAGATACCTACTGCTTCTGCTGTCAGGTACCCCCACCCCCCAGTTTGACCCCCCCGGGACCTACCCCAGGAGCTGCTGCCAGCTGTGCCCAGGTGTGCTTCGCTGGTGGCACTGCTCGCTAAGCTACAATATACATACAACTCATTTGCAAAAGCTTTGGGCTAGCAGCACTGAGACCTGAGCCTTCAGCTACTGCTGGATAAGACTTTCCTCCCAGCTGAAGGTGATAATGCCTTCTTGGGCTCTTGCCCCTTTCCGCCCATTCCTGCATGCACTCATACAGCTGCTGGGGGGGGTGCTTTCTCACCGTCTGCTTGCTCTTCTGTGGTGGGTCTACTTCCATGCAGGCTGTGCAAGCTTGCACACAAGCTGCCGCTGCTGTAGCTGGCCCCTGCGCGACGTAGGCGGCACATTACGCAGGTGAGTTATATCAGTGTGCTTACAGCCTGACACGCCGAAGTTATGCTGTGCTCCGCGTCGGAGGCTTGACAGATGGCACGATGGAAATGGCCCCACTGCCAGTGCAGCTTACGTTGCACTTGATTACTGCCGTGAAGCACATGAAACGTCTCGGATATATGACTGTAATCAGTCTAGGCATTTGTTTGGTCGCGCACGCACTCACCGTAAATGCACGCAGTGGTGTTGCCAGCTTGTCAACTAGTTCAACTTTGCTGCTGCAACGTGCACGCCCAGCAGCTGTTTTCAGCACTATAGAGTACTGGAAATCTGTGTGTGCAAGGCTGCGGCAAACGATGCAGTCTGTGTGGATTTGAGCTGTTGCCACGGTCACAACATTGGACGGAGTAAACTGCTGCCACTTGCACTTATCTGCACGATCAGTGACGTTTTTAGATTTATCTTGCGACATTGAGCGCACTGCTGTTCCTTGCCTGTACCTGTGCTGCAATGTAGGTTTTGGCAGTATTTTGACTGTCCCAACAGAACTGCCAGGCAGCAGCAGCAACTCAACTGAGGCTGGCTGCCAGGCTGCAGACGCGAAGCACACGGTGAGAAGTATACTCTCAGCGAATGCCTGATGCCTGCAGTGCCAGCATGTGTATGCATGAATGCTCACAGCTGAAGGGCTGTACAGCAGTTGTTCAGCAGAACGGCTGCGCTGCCAGCAACCAAGCAGCACCCAATTACATCAATCACCACAGCACCAGACCAAAACCAACCCATGCATGCAGCAGCAGTGGGCTCTGAACAAAAGGCCAGCAGCATGCAGCCCCATCAAGCATGACCAGTACATGGCCCGTACGAGTTACTGCCAAACGCGGGCAGCAGCGCTGTGCGCGCGCGGCTGCACCCACAGCAGCAGCAGCCAAGTGCAGCACAGGCACAGCCAGCAGGTTACCAAACAGGCCAGCATGGCAGTACAGCAGAGCAAGTGGCATCACCTGTAGTGTGCTGGGGGGTAGTCACCCTCACTACCAAGGTGGATGTCACCCTGATCATCGGTGTACTCCTCACCCCAGGGTGTGCTGATCACATGCCACAGCAAAGGCAGCCCCTCAACATCCCTTTTGACAGCACCAGCAACAAGCTCCTGCTCAAACACCTTCCTAACAACACTCTGCAACTCATGCGCAACCCGCTGCACTGGAGGTGTAGTGCTCATAGCGCTCATAGATGTGTCACGAACCTTTGGCTTGGTGAACCCAAGATGTGTTCAATGGGCCTGTTGATGTCAGGGCTGTAAGTAGGGATGTCCACCCTCTGCTTGATGGGGTCCAGCTTAATAACAGCTCATCATCATACTCGAGTTGCTGATTTCTGCAATCTTCTGAATTTTGTTGTTGTCGTAGCACAGCACCGGGGCATCGGCCTTGTCACCCTTGCCATTGGTTAGGTTGTACTCCTTGGTCTTGCGCTCAAACTTTTGAACAATCTTGTACAGGTTGTCTGTAAACTCCTCACTTGTTGTGCTCTTTGCATCAATTGCTGTGCCTTTCTTCTGCAGGAGAGGCAAGAAGTGGCACAGGCAGCATGCCGAAGGGGCGGTTAGATGCGTACAAGTTGGGCACTACAGGGCACAGCAAGCCTGAACAGAGGACTGGATCTTGATCAGCTGCATGTGCCAGTGCTGACCCTGGAGTGTGGTACCCCTGTCAACATCACCAACAGCAAGGGACTGCACAAGCTGTTCTGGAGGTGTAGCGGCTGTGACCCTGACAGGCAGCATTATCGGCTGTGCCCAGCTAAAACCCTGAAGTCACCAGAACACCTAGGCTGTCCCTTCTGCCCAGTGCGCCCACGTGAACAGCTGGTGTTACCTGCAAGCAGCAGAGTGTGCAGCAGTGAGGTCAGTTCATGCAGCTGTTGTGGAAGTTTAGGCTGGATGCGGGGTACTGCCACCAGGTTGTGCCACCCTTTTGGGGGGCGCCTGTTGATTTCTACTGCTATGGGGCAGGCATCTGGTTTTGGTTGATGACAGGCACCATTGACTGGCATTCACCAGTACTCAAAAGGTGACATAGCTGGCAATGATATGAGGCTGAACCTAGCAGCCATGAGGGCTGGCGAGGTGGTGGTGCGGGTGCATGCAGCAGACATGCAGAACCCTGGTTGTGTGCTGGCTGCCTTGTTTGCTGGCGCGGTTGCTGCCAGGTCTGGTGCTGCTGTGGTGCTGACACCCAGCTATGCTAGCTGTTTGATTGAGTGGCAAGGCAGCGTGAGGCCGTATGTGGCTGCACTGCTAAACCCCGGCGTGCCGGGGCAGCAGCGGCTGAGTCATGCAACTGCTGATGAAGGTATCTCTGTGGTCACACCCTTGTAACAGCACAGCAACACCACCCACCTGATAGTTGTAGTCGTCCACACGCGTACTGCCATCCATCCGCTTGTTGTGCTTCCGTTTGATATGGGAAGTACCAGTGGTGAATTCTATGTAGACAAGGCCGTTGGAGGACTCGAAGGCGGGGTGGGCGCTGACGGCAGCGATGATGTGGACTTTTGTGGGGTCACTCTTGTGTCCAACAGGGATAGGGCACACATCGCTGAAGTTCACCTCATGCTTGTCACACCACACAGCAACAGAGTCATGATTGCCACCCTGAAGCACAATGCTGGTCTCATCAATAAAGACCATATTTTGCAGCAAGGAGGGCTCAACTGCAAGCCTCTCAATCAGCCCCTTAGCCCTAGTGACCCTCTCAGCCTTTTCCTCCTTGCTGAGTGCGCGCTTGAAGGTAATGCGCCTGCGCACCAGGTCTGGTCGGCATCGTGCATTGCTGCCCTGAGCTGTGGTACAGTGATGTTGTGGTCGGCAAGGATACTCTGCAGCTCAGGAGTGTGGTCAACTGCGTCCTGAATCGATGTGAAGTACACCAGCCTGTGATGGGTAGCCTTCTTGACCTTGACTTCCACCCACCGCCCCTTCTTCACAAGCGCAGCAGCCCGCTTTGCCACATCAGGGTCTACCACCCTCGGCCGCCCAGACCTGTGCGCATCTTCGCAGGTGTGGTTGCCGCCCTTGACATGGTCAAACCAGTCCTGCATGAACCTTCTGGTACGGCTAATGTCACCGCAGTGTGGCAGGTTGTTAAAGGTCTGCTCCCATTCCTTCTTCTGCGTCTCGAAGGAGGCTGTTGCTTCCTGCCATCTTTCAGTCGAGGAGTGTGCTGTCACGCCGGCTGCTACCACAACACAAACTGCCAGCCACCTGACCCACATGGGTTTGTAGTGGGGCTCTTTGTGCTTTTCCACAGGATCTACCTCAATGGGGTCTGGAGGCAAGGAAAAGGCAGAATGACAGGGGCAGTTGCAGGCAAGCTTGTGTCACTGACACCTTCCAGTTGGTAACTGCTTTGACCACGTTTGACTTTCCGGACAGATGTCAGACCCGCAGTCTGAAGGTGATAATGCACTTCTTGGCTCTTGCCCCTTTCCGCCCATTCCTGCATGCACTCATACAGCTGCTGGGGGGCGTGCTTTCTCACCGTCTGCTTGCTCCTGCTGTGGTGGGTCTACTTCCATGCAGGCTGTGCAAGCCTTGCACACAAGCTGCCGCTGCTGTAGCTGGCCCCTGCGCGACGTAGGCGGCACATTACGCAGGTGAGGTTATATCAGTGTGCTTACAGCCTGAACACGCCGAAGTTATGCTGTGCTCCGCGTCGGAGGCTTGACAGATGGCACGATGGAAATGGCCCCACTGCCAGTGCAGCTTACGTTGCACTTGATTACTGCCGTGAAGCACATGAAACGTCTCGGATATATGACTGTAATCAGTCTAGGCATTTGTTGGGTCGCTGCACGCACTCACCGTAAATGCACAGCAGTGGTGTTGCCAGCTTGTCAACTAGTTCAACTTTGCTGCAGCAACGTGCACGCCCAGCAGCTGTTTTCAGCACTATAGAGTACTGGAAATCTGTGTGTGCAAGGCTGCGGCAAACGATGCAGGTCTGTGTGGATTTGAGCTGTTGCCACGGTCACAACATTGGACGGAGTAAACTGCTGCCACTTGCACTTATCTGCACGATCAGTGACGTTTTTAGATTTATCTTGCGACATTGAGCGCACTGCTGTTCCTTGCCTGTACCTGTGCTGCAATGTAGGTTTTGGCAGTATTTGACTGTCCCAACAGAACTGCCAGGCAGCAGCAGCAACTCAACTGAGGCTGGCTGCCAGGCTGCAGACGCGAAGCACACGGTGAGAAGTATACTCTCAGCGAATGCCTGATGCCTGCAGTGCCAGCATGTGTATGCATGAATGCTCACAGCTGAAGGGCTGTACAGGCAGTTGTTCAAGCAGAACGGCTGCGCTGCCAGCAACCAAGCAGCCACCCAATTACATCAATCACACAGCACCAGACACAAAACCACCCATGCATGCAGCAGCAGCAGTGGGCTCTGAACAAAAGGCCAGCAGCATGCAGCCCCATCAAGCATGACCAGTACATGGCCCGTACGAGTTACTGCCAAACGCGGGCAGCAGCGCTGTGCGCGCGGCTGCACCCACAGCAGCAGCAGGCTAAGTGCAGCACAGGCACAGCCAGCAGGTTACCAAACAGGCCAGCATGGCAGTACAGCAGAGCAAGTGGCATCACCTGTAGTGTGCTGGGGGGTAGTCACCCTCACTACCAAGGTGGATGTCACCCTGATCATCGGTGTACTCCTCACCCCAGGGTGTGCTGATCACATGCCACAGCAAAGGCAGCCCCTCAACATCCCTTTTGACAGCACCAGCAACAAGCTCCTGCTCAAACACCTTCCTAACAACACTCTGCAACTCATGCGCACCCGCTGCACTGGAGGTGTAGTGCTCATAGCGCTCATAGATGTGTGCACGAACCTTTGGCTTGGTGAACCCAAAGATGTGTTCAATGGGCCTGTTGATGTCAGGGCTGTAAGTAGGGATGTCCACCCTCTGCTTGATGGGGTCCAGCTTAATAACAGGCTCATCATCATACTCGAGGTTGCTGATTTCTGCAATCTTCTGAATTTTGTTGTTGTCGTAGCACAGCACCGGGGCATCGGCCTTGTCACCCTTGCCATTGGTTAGGTTGTACTCCTTGGTCTTGCGCTCAAACTTTTGAACAATCTTGTACAGGTTGTCTGTAAACTCCTCACTTGTTGTGCTCTTTGCATCAATTGCTGTGCCTTTCTTCTGCAGGAGAGGCAAGAAGTGGCACAGGCAGCATGCCGAAGGGGCGGTTAGATGCGTACAAGTTGGGGGCACTACAGGGCACAGCAAGCCTGAACAGAGGACTGGATCTTGATCAGCTGCATGTGCCAGTGCTGACCCTGGAGTGTGGTACCCCTGTCAACATCACCAACAGCAAGGGACTGCACAAGCTGTTCTGGAGGTGTAGCGGCTGTGACCCTGACAGGCAGCATTATCGGCTGTGCACAGCTAAAACCCTGAAGTCACCAGAACACCTAGGCTGTCCCTTCTGCCCAGTGCGCCCACGTGAACAGCTGGTGTTACCTGCAAGCAGCAGAGTGTGCAGCAGTGAGGTCAGGTTCATGCAGCTGTTGTGGAAGTTTAGGCTGGATGCGGGGTACTGCCACCAGGTTGTGCCACCCTTTTGGGGGGCGCCTGTTGATTTCTACTGCTATGGGGCAGGCATCTGGGTTTTGGTTGATGACAGGCACCATTGGACTGGCATTCACCAGTACTCAAAAGGTGACATAGCTGGCAATGATATGAGGCTGAACCTAGCAGCCATGAGGGCTGGCGAGGTGGTGGTGCGGGTGCATGCAGCAGACATGCAGAACCCTGGTTGTGTGCTGGCTGCCTTGTTTGCTGGCGCGGTTGCTGCCAGGTCTGGTGCTGCTGTGGTGCTGACACCCAGCTATGCTAGCTGTTTGATTGAGTGGCAAGGCAGCGTGAGGCCGTATGTGGCTGCACTGCTAAACCCCGGCGTGCCGGGGCAGCAGCGGCTGAGTCATGCAACTGCTGATGAAGGTATCTCTGTGGTCACACCCTTGTAACAGCACAGCAACACCACCCACCTGATAGTTGTAGTCGTCCACACGCGTACTGCCATCCATCCGCTTGTTGTGCTTCCGTTTGATATGGGAAGTACCAGTGGTGAATTCTATGTAGACAAGGCCGTTGGAGGACTCGAAGGCGGGGTGGGCGCTGACGGCAGCGATGATGTGGACTTTTGTGGGGTCACTCTTGTGTCCAACAGGGATAGGGCACACATCGCTGAAGTTCACCTCATGCTTGTCACACCACACAGCAACAGAGTCATGATTGCCACCCTGAAGCACAATGCTGGTCTCATCAATAAAGACCATATTTTGCAGCAAGGAGGGCTCAACTGCAAGCCTCTCAATCAGCCCCTTAGCCCTAGTGACCCTCTCAGCCTTTTCCTCCTTGCTGAGTGCGCGCTTGAAGGTAATGCGCCTGCGCACCAGGTCTGGGTCGGCATCGTGCATTGCTGCCCTGAGCTGTGGTACAGTGATGTTGTGGTCGGCAAGGATACTCTGCAGCTCAGGAGTGTGGTCAACTGCGTCCTGAATCGATGTGAAGTACACCAGCCTGTGATGGGTAGCCTTCTTGACCTTGACTTCCACCCACCGCCCCTTCTTCACAAGCGCAGCAGCCCGCTTTGCCACATCAGGGTCTACCACCCTCGGCCGCCCAGACCTGTGCGCATCTTCGCAGGTGTGGTTGCCGCCCTTGACATGGTCAAACCAGTCCTGCATGAACCTTCTGGTACGGCTAATGTCACCGCAGTGTGGCAGGTTGTTAAAGGTCTGCTCCCATTCCTTCTTCTGCGTCTCGAAGGAGGCTGTTGCTTCCTGCCATCTTTCAGTCGAGGAGTGTGCTGTCACGCCGGCTGCTACCACAACACAAACTGCCAGCCACCTGACCCACATGGGTTTGTAGTGGGGCTCTTTGTGCTTTTCCACAGGATCTACCTCAATGGGGTCTGGAGGCAAGGAAAAGGCAGAATGACAGGGGCAGTTGCAGGCAAGCTTGTGTCACTGACACCTTCCAGTTGGTAACTGCTTTGACCACGTTTGACTTTCCGGACAGATGTCAGACCCGCAGTGTGAAGGTGATAATGCACTTCTTGGGCTCTTGCCCCTTTCCGCCCATTCCTGCATGCACTCATACAGCTGCTGGGGGGCGTGCTTTCTCACCGTCTGCTTGCTCCTGCTGTGGTGGGTCTACTTCCATGCAGGCTGTGCAAGCCTTGCACACAAGCTGCCGCTGCTGTAGCTGGCCCCTGCGCGACGTAGGCGGCACATTACGCAGGTGAGGTTATATCAGTGTGCTTACAGCCTGAACACGCCGAAGTTATGCTGTGCTCCGCGTCGGAGGCTTGACAGATGGCACGATGGAAATGGCCCCACTGCCAGTGCAGCTTACGTTGCACTTGATTACTGCCGTGAAGCACATGAAACGTCTCGGATATATGACTGTAATCAGTCTAGGCATTTGTTGGGTCGCTGCACGCACTCACCGTAAATGCACAGCAGTGGTGTTGCCAGCTTGTCAACTAGTTCAACTTTGCTGCAGCAACGTGCACGCCCAGCAGCTGTTTTCAGCACTATAGAGTACTGGAAATCTGTGTGTGCAAGGCTGCGGCAAACGATGCAGGTCTGTGTGGATTTGAGCTGTTGCCACGGTCACAACATTGGACGGAGTAAACTGCTGCCACTTGCACTTATCTGCACGATCAGTGACGTTTTTAGATTTATCTTGCGACATTGAGCGCACTGCTGTTCCTTGCCTGTACCTGTGCTGCAATGTAGGTTTTGGCAGTATTTGACTGTCCCAACAGAACTGCCAGGCAGCAGCAGCAACTCAACTGAGGCTGGCTGCCAGGCTGCAGACGCGAAGCACACGGTGAGAAGTATACTCTCAGCGAATGCCTGATGCCTGCAGTGCCAGCATGTGTATGCATGAATGCTCACAGCTGAAGGGCTGTACAGGCAGTTGTTCAAGCAGAACGGCTGCGCTGCCAGCAACCAAGCAGCCACCCAATTACATCAATCACACAGCACCAGACACAAAACCACCCATGCATGCAGCAGCAGCAGTGGGCTCTGAACAAAAGGCCAGCAGCATGCAGCCCCATCAAGCATGACCAGTACATGGCCCGTACGAGTTACTGCCAAACGCGGGCAGCAGCGCTGTGCGCGCGGCTGCACCCACAGCAGCAGCAGGCTAAGTGCAGCACAGGCACAGCCAGCAGGTTACCAAACAGGCCAGCATGGCAGTACAGCAGAGCAAGTGGCATCACCTGTAGTGTGCTGGGGGGTAGTCACCCTCACTACCAAGGTGGATGTCACCCTGATCATCGGTGTACTCCTCACCCCAGGGTGTGCTGATCACATGCCACAGCAAAGGCAGCCCCTCAACATCCCTTTTGACAGCACCAGCAACAAGCTCCTGCTCAAACACCTTCCTAACAACACTCTGCAACTCATGCGCACCCGCTGCACTGGAGGTGTAGTGCTCATAGCGCTCATAGATGTGTGCACGAACCTTTGGCTTGGTGAACCCAAAGATGTGTTCAATGGGCCTGTTGATGTCAGGGCTGTAAGTAGGGATGTCCACCCTCTGCTTGATGGGGTCCAGCTTAATAACAGGCTCATCATCATACTCGAGGTTGCTGATTTCTGCAATCTTCTGAATTTTGTTGTTGTCGTAGCACAGCACCGGGGCATCGGCCTTGTCACCCTTGCCATTGGTTAGGTTGTACTCCTTGGTCTTGCGCTCAAACTTTTGAACAATCTTGTACAGGTTGTCTGTAAACTCCTCACTTGTTGTGCTCTTTGCATCAATTGCTGTGCCTTTCTTCTGCAGGAGAGGCAAGAAGTGGCACAGGCAGCATGCCGAAGGGGCGGTTAGATGCGTACAAGTTGGGGGCACTACAGGGCACAGCAAGCCTGAACAGAGGACTGGATCTTGATCAGCTGCATGTGCCAGTGCTGACCCTGGAGTGTGGTACCCCTGTCAACATCACCAACAGCAAGGGACTGCACAAGCTGTTCTGGAGGTGTAGCGGCTGTGACCCTGACAGGCAGCATTATCGGCTGTGCACAGCTAAAACCCTGAAGTCACCAGAACACCTAGGCTGTCCCTTCTGCCCAGTGCGCCCACGTGAACAGCTGGTGTTACCTGCAAGCAGCAGAGTGTGCAGCAGTGAGGTCAGGTTCATGCAGCTGTTGTGGAAGTTTAGGCTGGATGCGGGGTACTGCCACCAGGTTGTGCCACCCTTTTGGGGGGCGCCTGTTGATTTCTACTGCTATGGGGCAGGCATCTGGGTTTTGGTTGATGACAGGCACCATTGGACTGGCATTCACCAGTACTCAAAAGGTGACATAGCTGGCAATGATATGAGGCTGAACCTAGCAGCCATGAGGGCTGGCGAGGTGGTGGTGCGGGTGCATGCAGCAGACATGCAGAACCCTGGTTGTGTGCTGGCTGCCTTGTTTGCTGGCGCGGTTGCTGCCAGGTCTGGTGCTGCTGTGGTGCTGACACCCAGCTATGCTAGCTGTTTGATTGAGTGGCAAGGCAGCGTGAGGCCGTATGTGGCTGCACTGCTAAACCCCGGCGTGCCGGGGCAGCAGCGGCTGAGTCATGCAACTGCTGATGAAGGTATCTCTGTGGTCACACCCTTGTAACAGCACAGCAACACCACCCACCTGATAGTTGTAGTCGTCCACACGCGTACTGCCATCCATCCGCTTGTTGTGCTTCCGTTTGATATGGGAAGTACCAGTGGTGAATTCTATGTAGACAAGGCCGTTGGAGGACTCGAAGGCGGGGTGGGCGCTGACGGCAGCGATGATGTGGACTTTTGTGGGGTCACTCTTGTGTCCAACAGGGATAGGGCACACATCGCTGAAGTTCACCTCATGCTTGTCACACCACACAGCAACAGAGTCATGATTGCCACCCTGAAGCACAATGCTGGTCTCATCAATAAAGACCATATTTTGCAGCAAGGAGGGCTCAACTGCAAGCCTCTCAATCAGCCCCTTAGCCCTAGTGACCCTCTCAGCCTTTTCCTCCTTGCTGAGTGCGCGCTTGAAGGTAATGCGCCTGCGCACCAGGTCTGGGTCGGCATCGTGCATTGCTGCCCTGAGCTGTGGTACAGTGATGTTGTGGTCGGCAAGGATACTCTGCAGCTCAGGAGTGTGGTCAACTGCGTCCTGAATCGATGTGAAGTACACCAGCCTGTGATGGGTAGCCTTCTTGACCTTGACTTCCACCCACCGCCCCTTCTTCACAAGCGCAGCAGCCCGCTTTGCCACATCAGGGTCTACCACCCTCGGCCGCCCAGACCTGTGCGCATCTTCGCAGGTGTGGTTGCCGCCCTTGACATGGTCAAACCAGTCCTGCATGAACCTTCTGGTACGGCTAATGTCACCGCAGTGTGGCAGGTTGTTAAAGGTCTGCTCCCATTCCTTCTTCTGCGTCTCGAAGGAGGCTGTTGCTTCCTGCCATCTTTCAGTCGAGGAGTGTGCTGTCACGCCGGCTGCTACCACAACACAAACTGCCAGCCACCTGACCCACATGGGTTTGTAGTGGGGCTCTTTGTGCTTTTCCACAGGATCTACCTCAATGGGGTCTGGAGGCAAGGAAAAGGCAGAATGACAGGGGCAGTTGCAGGCAAGCTTGTGTCACTGACACCTTCCAGTTGGTAACTGCTTTGACCACGTTTGACTTTCCGGACAGATGTCAGACCCGCAGTCAGCCGCTCACAAAGTCTCATCCACCAAGTGCTGTCTCACGGTTGCTGCACACACTGCACACAAAGTATTTGTTTGTTACTACTGTACTTATGTGGCAGCGCTCTGCGCCAGCTGCTGCTTCTGCCCAGACCTCATCGCCCCACCTCGCATGTGTGAGTGTGACCAGGCTTTGTTTCAAAACTGGCGCATCTGCTGGAGCTGCGCTTGTCCCAGAGGGAACGCATCTATATGTTTTGTCGCTGTTGCTAGGCTGGGGCGCCCCTGGGGCACGCACTGCTGGGGTCGCATTTGAACTGTGCTGATCGTTGCAAGCTGGTCGCTGCTTCCCTCCCTTATCAAGATCACCTAGACGCAGCTATCTCCTTGGTCTGGAAGTACAAGCAGGGTGCAGCTGCAGGCGCGAGAAGTGCAACGGCACCATTGCCACCCAACTGCTTTCAGTGTGCCAGCCTGTCAGTGTTTCACTGCTCCAAAGCTCCTGCGAGCCTACTCTATCACACTCTACTGTTCTACTGCTGTGCACCTCTGTAAGTCTACTGTTGCAACCTCGTACACTCGTTTCCACAAGTCTAGTGTAAAGGGCTGGTACCGCAGTGGTGACAGGGTGTTATAACAACTCAGTACAACTCGTTGCAGCACCTGCAGAGTCAGATCGATAGTTGCACCTGTTGGCCTCTGCCCCTGCACCCCTCCCCCACTGCTCTGCCCTGCTGCCACCCGTTGTGCCGGGCCGCACCCACCCCCACTGTGCTGCACCACCCTTCGGTGGTAGCGGAGAACAGCTCTTCTGCTGAGGCAGAAGCTGTCGCTTCCGCGTGACAACCCTGTGCTACGCTTCCCTGCCAACTACTCCACCTACACTACTCCCGCTACTCCATACGCTACCCACTCCCGCTGCACCATGAGCAAGGCATCACTCATCCAGTGACACCCGCTGCTCCCTCCAACGACAAGTCCACATGAACGCTGCTGACCACTACAGGGGTGTCCCCCCTGGGCATGCACTCAATGCCATTGAGCGTTTTGACGGCTGCCAAGACCCCAGCTTGTGGCTCGACAGCATCCAGGAGGTGGCTGACCTCTATGAGCTGCCCGACAACATCTCCCTGAAAATCGCCAAGGTCAAGCTCTCTGGCCCTGCCAGGAGCTGGGCCCGCTACCAGCTGATTGCTGACTGGCTTGACTTCCAACAGCAGCTGCAGTCCCGCTATGGCGAGTCCAAAGCTTCGGCCATCTCCCGCCTTGAGCGCTGCTGGCAGCACCCTGATGAGTCTGTCAAGGACTTTGCTGACCGGTACCTGCAAGATGCAGAAAAGGCAGGCCGTGCTAAGGACGACACACTCATCTACAGTTTCATCCAGCGCCTGCTGCCTGAGCTGAAAATTGAAGTGGCCAGGCAGCGCCTGGAAAGCATCGAAGCTATTGTGGACTTCTGCAGATTCTGGGCAGACATTAACATACCTCTGGACGAAAACATGGCCGAGCCTTACCCCCCTGCCGGCTCCTTGCCACAAGATGCTGCTCCGTGGTTTCCCCGCAACCGCATGGGCTCACACAAGCGCCCAAACAGCAGAACGCCTGCGCCATACCGCCCCCCTTTCCAGGACAATACCAACAGGGCACCCCCACAGATCAGGCCGGACCTTTGGCCCCCTACGCCCAGCAACCCACCTGCTGCAATGCCAGCTCCTGCTGCCCGCACCGCTGCTGCTGTGGACGAGCTGACCCAGAAGTTTCAGCGTCTGGAGCTCAACGTGCATCACCAAATGCGCGACAAGGACCGCGAGATCCGCACCCTGCGCTATGCACTGAAACAGCAGCAGGACAGGGGAGACACAGTCCAAATCAACTTTATGGAAGAGGATCTGGAGGGAGAGGACTTGGATCTTGACCTACTGGCCTCCCTCAACTACATGTCCCATGACTGGGAAGATGTTGATGAAGCCGACCTCGATCAGGAGCTGCTGGCTTCCCTTATGGTGACGCGCAGTATCAGGGATGAATCTCACCTCAAGAGGGCCCCTGCCAGGCGTGACATATTTAGCCTCCCTGACCACCCAGCTGCCAATGCTCCGACTGCGCCGTACCCAGCAGCCCCCAGCAGGCAAGCATCTGCCGCTGCAGCCCGCCCCCGTCCTGCTGCACCTACTGCAAATTCTGATGCGGGACAACTGGCGGCAGATAAAGCTAAATTAGCTGCTGACACACGTCAAAGCATCGAGTTGGAGGGCATGCAAGAAGCCACACCAGCCCCTGAATCTGTGCTCACCTGCCTGGCTGAGCATCTGGCCGGCAACCACTCCCCCACAGCCCTGGGACGGAACATGGGACGTCATGTGGATGCTGTCCTGCAGGGCAAGAGGCCCAGCAACCAGGATGCTGCAACTGTGTTGAACATGGCTACTGCTGTGCCGCGCCCCTCAGCAAGCCTGGGTTCGTCTGCTGTGCTTGGGCTTGGCACACCTAGGCTGTTGAGCCGCCACCTCATGCAGGTCATGCCCAAGATCTCCACCTGCAAGGTAACGGCCAGAATCAATGGCAAGAAGGTGGATTGTGTGATTGATACAGGAGCCAGCACCAGTGCCATTACCCTGGATTGCCTGCGCCGCCTGAACCTAGAATCCCTGATCGACTCCACCAAAGCCTCCTTCCTCAATGCTGACGGCCGCATCACGCCAGCAAAAGGCAAAGTGCCCAACCTGGTGCTATCCATAGGCGAGTTTGAAGCCATCATCAACCCCACAGTCACCTCTGCCCTGAGCTACAGCGTACTGATCGGCAACGATGTGCTGACCCGTGCAAGGGCTGTCATTAACTATAACCAGGGCAAGCTTATCATTCAGGTGGATCCTACCTTCAGCCAAGAGCTCGACCTTCAGCTGCTACACCCTGAGGAGTTCTGCCCCTCCGCAGCACCCATGCATGAACCAACAACCAAAGTCTCCGCCTCCCCTGACAAGCAGGACAGTGCGTTGATGTTGACCAAGATGGACGCCACCAGCGCGCCGCCCTACGCTGACAAGCATCCCGCCTGCAAGCTCTCACACAAGCACGCTGAAATGGCAGATGCCGGTGGGGCAGCTGTCCCCAACCCGGCGCTGATCGCAGAGCCTGCCGCCAAGCTGTCAAACAACACGGAGAACAACAGTCTCCCTGCCTTCCCCAGGACAGCAGCGACATCAGAAGAGATCCTCACCTTGCAGGAGCCAACGACTGCGCAAGTCCCCAAATCTCCCGCAGCAGCACCTCCAGCTGCAGCAGAGCTGAGAAGTATGCCACTTGGCACAGCCCCTAGCTCGGCAGGATCACCCCACGTGCTGTCACCGGACCGCCATGACGACTTCGTGAAGTCGGCAGGAACGATCTGCACAAGCAAAGACGTCAAAAGTAGGGATATGAACAGGACTGAGGAGCTGCAAAGTCTACAGGCAGCAGACTTAGACTGGCAGGAACGTACCAATGATTTTGACCCAGTGAGCGAATGGCACCAACTACTGAGCACCCTCTGTGCTGCCCCACCGCAAAACCCAGCTGAATACAGCACAGCTGCTCTGCAGCCAACTGCTGTTTCAAATGCCAACAGCCGGCGCATACCAGCCCCTGCCTGTGCATCTCCTATGCCCACTGAGCACAACCCCGGCAGCTCCCTGGCTGCCTTACTGCCCCGGCAGGGCTACCTGCGAGTGATGAATCCATGGTGGCCCAGACTGCACACCACATTGATCCCGATCTGGGCACCACGCTGTCCAGTACAGTCACCATCACTAACCCTGACACCTGCATGGGCAGGATACGACAGCGCCAGCGTCACGGTACAAACATGCCGTGCGGCCAGTACGGCACCTAGCTTTACAAGCCATGCAGGCAAGATCTGGCCATGTTTCCAATCAACACCGGTGGTACCATTCACCGGTATCAAGCCCAAGGAGGCACTCATGGCTGCCACGCAGTGCGCAGTTGACTCGCTGATCAGGGAAGGCAATCATGCAGCCACATTGACTATGCTTCAGATCTGACGACAGCTACTGCGCCACACACCTTGCGCCTGGAGGGCCAGGCTACTGCGGAGGAGGGCATGCGGCGCTGTGCTGCGCGACAGCTGTTAGCTCCTCAACCTGGGACGCAACCAGGCAGCAGACATGCCCAACTGAGTAGTATGTGAAGGTAAATGGGTGGCCTGCAGCTACCCCGGGCACGACTGGTGCCAGCTTGCATACGGCCAAATCGGCCTTTTCCGTGAGGAGTGCAACCCTCAATATGGCAGCACAACTGCTGCAGGCCATGAAGCAGAGTGATGCTAGACATGATGCGTGGTTTTGCTTCAGCCTGCTTTTTTTTGAAGACTCCATGGAATGAGAGTATGAGCATGCATGCGGCCGGGTCGGCCTTGTCCGTGATGAGTGCAACCACAGCTGTGGCGACACAGCTGGTGTGGGCCATGAAAACTAGTACCTGTCAGTGTTTTCGTGTGACTAAGCATACCTGCCTTTGTCATATGCATATGCACACTGCCTGCACACTCTGCCCTCAATCAGTGCTGTTGCGCGTGGACACAGGGCCAATGACCCCAGTGCTTGCTGCACAGCTGCTGTACATGACTGAGGGGTTGTGACGTGTTGATATAGCTTTGAATAGTCGATTGCAATGAGCATGCATGCCAGTTTGCATGCTGTTCCCCTGTCTCAGCGCTGCTGCAGGGAGGAAGGGACCCCTGATCCCTTTGCATGTTGCACAGCCCCTGTGCATGGTTGTGAGGTTGTGAGGGGTTGCTGTAGCATTTAATAGTATATCGCACCAGCAAGCACCATGTGCTGTGGCCTCCCAGTCCTGCCAGGCTGGTGCTGTGCAAGTGCTACTGCTGATGTTAGAGGCATGCCTTTCCTGCGTTCTGCCAGCACGCCTGCGAACGGTCGAGTCACGGAACGGTATCTTGACTTGTTACGGTTGCTTTGAGGGCCTGCTGTGCCGGGTGAAAGCCGAAAGAGTTGAAATGACATGACGATGGCACAGCAACACGTGAGCTGGTAGAAAGCATCCTGTACGTTCATGTCGCCCCTTTTGTTGCACGCTGTTCGTGCCTGCGGGTGGCGTTTACACTCGTCAGGGTGAAGCCTCCATGCAGGCCACACGAACCTCACAAGTTGTTCTATGACCGGTCAATGTTATTTTGGTGGGGATTTGGAGCCCTACAAGTGCCTGTGTAAGAACCTTCCAGAATGTTCTAAGGCCCTTCTGTATCGTTGCGTACAGGCGCTTTCAGGCCCTGCGGCCTGCACCATTGGAATCCTTGTATTTTTCTGATTCCAAGGGTGCTGGCATGACAGTCGCTGGCAAGAAACTCACTGTGGCCAGGACAGCCCCTTTCATGGGTACCGTGTGCTGGAAGTATGATCAGTATCCCTAAAAGGTTGTGGTGTGCACCTGCCTCAAGCTGCCCGCACCGAATGTTGGCGATTGGCTAAGGCCAGCCCACGCTCAGCAAAACAGAGTTTCACAGTGATGTACGAGTCAAGGGACAGCAGGCGCTGTTGCACTCAGTCACTCTTGTTCCGGGGCAAGGCGCACTGCCAATCAGTCACAGGACATCCCACAAGCAAGTACGCGTCACAGTTCATCCCTCCAACCAACTCAGGTGGGAATGTTACAGTACCCAGCCTTAAACACAGTCAGGAACAGCAACACTGGCAGTATTGCTGTTCAGCCCAATCACCAGCCACCGTGGTAGTTGTCACACACGGTACATGTGTAAGCAGAAGTCATCTGACAACCGTGGGACAACACACGCTCCATCACCTCCTGGTGACCACCAGGCAGGCGGCCGCACACTGCCTGCAGCTGTCCCTCACGCTGCTGAAGGGCCTTCTCCAACTGATACAGCTCACTCTGCACCATACGCTTGGTGTCATGCAGGAACTTGCGGGCCTGGCTGATCGCCTCCCTCGCCTCCAGCACCTCCGGGGAGTCTGTGCATACAACACAGCAGAACAGGCACCCAATAAGAAATCGTGCAAGGCCCTTCCGAGTGTCAAGACTTCGTAATCCGCTGCAGAAAAACGCATGCAGGAGCCCTGCCACCGCACACAGCAGGGTGACTCATGCTGCTACACACACCCACTAGCGGGCTGGCATCCTGCGTGCTGCTACACATGCTCACACAGAGGGGCCGTTCCCACACCACCTGGACTTACAACTTAGGTGCGCCTAGGCCCGGCCCTGCCAGGGGGGCGGAAGGGGAATGGGTTGGCGGGGTTGCGGGGAGCAGTGCAGTGCGGCACCCTGTGGCCCGGAACGCCACAGCGCCAGCACACCTCAGGGGCAGGGGGTGGGGCGGCCCCACCGTACTGTGGCAGCATGTACTGAGGCGCCAAGAGCTGGGGCTGCATCATCTGCTGCTGCAGCAGCTGCTGCTGCAGCATCTGGGCCGGCAGCATCTGGGGTGCCACCAGCTGCTGCGGAGCCAGGCCTGCCGCCCCTGCTGCCAGCACTCCCACCCCCTGCTGTGCAGCGAGGCCTCCTGCCACCTGCTGTCCCGGCAGCACACCTGGCGCAGCCTGTGCCTGCTGCGCTGGCACCAACAGGCCCTGGCCCATCGCTGCTGTCTGGATCTGCTGGGTCAGGCTGCTGGTAGCGTCTGTGGGCCGGCTGCTGACCACATCGTAAGCTACCTTGAGCCCTGTCAGGCAGCCCTCACCCTGCCAGCCCTTGATGCCGTCCAACAGCTTGACAGCCCTGTATGCCTTCTTGATCACAGCCTGGCGGGCCTCCTCTGCAACAGGGCACGCAAATACGCCACACGTACACATCAGGCCTGGCCAGCATCACAAAGGAGCCCATCAGAAATGCCCCACTGCCCTCTCGGCACCACCTGTGTCGCCAGACTTTGCATGCAGGTGCCGCCCAACGGGTCCTCAGCACTGATCATAGCACGCAGTGTCACACAGCAGCATGCATGCTGGTGCCGCCCAACGGGTCCTCGGCACTAAACATAGCAAGCAGTGTCACACAGCAGCATGCATGCAGGTGCCGCCCAACGGGTCCTCGGCACTAATCATAGCCAGCAGTGCAACAGCAACACCCCAAAAAATGCCGCCCAACGGGCCTCAGCACTGCTATAGCATCCGCGCAACAGCGACCCAGAAGCTGCATGCCAGTGCTGCCCCAAAGGGTCCGCAGCACTGCTGCCTGTCTGTCCTACATTCCCAACCCTGCAAGGCTTGTTTCCTGCCTGAGACACACTCCACAGTCTATTGCCCTGAGACACAAACACCTGCTCCAAGACACTCCTGCTGGCAGCAGTCCTGGTTGCTGGCTGTGGGCCTGAGGTTCAGCTGCATGTACTATCCAGCCCTGGGCAGAATGTTAAGAAGCCTACTGTCTGCAGGGCTGCTGTTGCCACCAAGTGCCTAAGCAAGAATTCTATCAGCAGCATTGCTGCCATGTCCGACCAAACTGCACAGCGAGACAAGAACCTACAGATAATAGCAGCGTTTACTCACCAGTGTCAGCGCCCTTCAGTTGCTCAGACATTGCCTCGAAGGTCTTGACAGCCTCAGCAGCAGCCACCGAAGACAGGCCGGTCGGGGCCTCAGGCGCCGGGGGGGCAGACTTCAGGCTGGCCATGGCAGCTGCGAAGGTGTTAGCCATGTAAGCCATCTGCGTGTTCACATCTGAACGCAGGGCCTCCACGGCCTGCACGCTGCTGTTAGCGGGCGGGTCGTAGTGAACGGGCCCAGGCTTGGCCGCTGCTGCTGCCAGGAGCTGCTCAAACTCTGCGTCCTCCAATGCTGCTGCCTCAGCCCTGAGAGCCTCAGCGTTGGCCTGTGCTGCTGCTGCCTGAGCCTGCTGCTGCTGCTGGGCCCGCTGCCTGGCTGCTGCAGCGGCTGCTGAGCCACGCTTGGCGCCTGGAGCCACCGCAGGGAGCTCATAAGGGGTCAAGCGAGCGTTCGCTGCCGAAGAGCGGGTCACGCGGTCAGTCTCAATGCCAACCATGGTGAAGATCTAAAAGCGGCGAAGGAGAAGGACTTGCTTGCGTGCAAAGCGGAAAGCTCTGTCAACACGCAAATACCCAGGATAAACGCAACAATGAGACAGGCCAATTGCTGGGACTATAGGCAATTGGCCAAGAGGTCACACGGTCCAGCTTTTGACTAGTCACTCTTCTCAGCTGGACCGTGTGCAGCATGCAATATATATCGATTCCAGTCTGCACAGCGACAACAGCACTTTGCCTACAGCCTTCGGCTTAGGGCAAAGTTTTGCTTTTCTGATTCCAAGGGTGCTGTCAGTTGCCCATTTGGTGCATCCGAAGCTTTTGGAAGCTTCTGGAAGCTTCTAGAAGCTTTTTCAGTACGCCTATATAAGCGCGCACCTGCTGCTGCAAAAGCAGGAAACAGGTTTTCCCCACGTATGCTGCATCTACGTGTAACTAGAAGGCCTGATACGTTCATGCGTCTCTGACGCTTTCTGCTCCGTGCCCTCACAGCCACAGTGCTGTTCTGTCCCCTGTGCTTCCAGTCTTGCTGGCACTGCTTTCAGTGTGCCAGCCTGTCAGTGTTTCACTGCTCCAAAGCTCCTGCGAGCCTACTCTATCACACTCTACTGTTCTACTGCTGTGCACCTCTGCAAGTCTACTGTTGCAACCTTGTACACTCGTTTCCACAAGTCTAGTGTAAAGGGCTGGTACCGCAGTGGTGACAGGGTGTTATAACAACTCAGTACAACTCGTTGCAGCACCTGCAGAGTCAGATCGTTAGTTGCACCTGTTGGCCTCTGCCCCTGCACCCCTCCCCCACTGCTCTGCCCTGCTGCCACCCGTTGTGCCGGGCCGCACCCACCCCCACTGTGCTGCACCACCCTTAGGACCACACCACACTCTCAGCGCTTTCACTGTCGCCCCAGGGGTGCTGCTCATTATACCTGAGAAGTTGCACGCACCCGCGTCAGCTCCTGCAACGCAGGCCAGCTGGCCGCCAACATGGCGGCGAAAAGCCACAGTCCTTTGCCACGCTCCGCTGTTATCACCTCACCCTTCCCTCATTCTCGCTCTGCCTTTGGCATCCAGCAACCTTGTCACAATCAAGCAACATATTTGGAATCAGCATCGCAGAAGCTACCGATTGATAGTCGTTTCGCCCCGCACGGCAACACTCCTGTGTGTAGCATGCCACCGCTCAACAGTGCTGATGGTGCCTGGTGCGGAGGCACGCAGGTTGTACCGGCCATCAGCTTTCCCGCAGATGCATTCTCATGGTTGATTTGCATCAATCGCGCCATGCTGCAAGCTTGATGGCCATGCTGCGAGCGTAACGGCTGCCATCATGGTCAGATCCATCAGATCGTGCACATGGTGCATCCACCTCAAGACTAGCAGCCCAGACGCTGACATCGGTTGCTTTCGCCTTAACATAGACGCACTATCGTCTCCTACGTTCGGAATGCCCCCCCCCCCCCCTGTCTTCTGCAACTTTGGGGTCCCCCCCCCCTTAATATGCACCAGGCCTGGTGCCGTAGGGTACCTGCACTGTTCGATGGCCTTATGTGGGCTGCAAAGCTGCATTACTGACTTGTGGCATCAGCAGTGCAGATTTTTATACAAACTCAGTTTGCTAGATGGACTGCCCCCCCCCCCTTCAACATTGGCAGCCTCACAGTGCTCAGCTTACACCAGTATTGTGCAACACATGTCGTTTTCAATACACAGAAGGGGTATTATTACAAGCCTTGCACAACTGGCCCTGCACAACAAGCCACGATTTCACAATGTATACTCAATTCGTCTCCAGCCTGCTTCATCCCGTTGTGACGCAGTCAATTTTGCTGTGCGTACCAAAGACAGCCAAGCACAAACGTGCACATAAGGCAGGCCTACTCGGCGACAGATGAGCTTGTTTACTTGTAACATTTCAGCGGAAACTCCAAGAAAGTGTCACCCTCCCCCAACCCTCCTTGTCTATGTGGAAAGGGTGTCCTGCCAGTGCTGCCCATGGGCACTGCTGCAGCAGCTGATGCTAGAAGGGCCTGACACTATTGTTTGACACTGTTCTATTACTATGAAATTCCTTCCTCATCAAAAAATCGCACAATCAGCCTTGAAAGCAGTCAGCTGGGGTCCCACTACAAGATCTGCCGCAGCTGCTTCGTCTTCTTGCTGTCTAGCGTTTCACTGTTTCACCTGTCAAGCTGAACTCCTCAAAGACTATCCGCAGTCAGTGAGATTGCGCTGATTGACCCCTCAAGCCATGAAAAGGGCACACCCCTGCGCGACAGTCGACTGGGCCTGGGCAGTGTTGGCCCCAGTTGGTGCAGAGCATCCCTGGGGACCTGCAGTTTGCAAAAGTGCACAGCCTTGCCAGCAGGCCCCTGTGCTGCTAATTGCTTTTACCCCAATCAGTTGTTGTGTCCTTCTCGACAATGCTGACAAAACCAGGTCAACCTGTCAACAAAGACTATAGTCACCATGGGACAGTACGCTACACGCTACCAACAGCTGGTTCCACCCCCATAAAAGCCACAGGTTGAGTATTGCCTGGCAGTAGTTTGAAGTTAACCAACATACTCGGCCACCCACAGCCCAGATATGTGGGGTGTACTTCAGGTTCAAGCATCAACATACCCACATGTGTCGAAGTTGCAGTCGCACCGCCTCTGCAACCTGCCAACAACATCATCACTGATATGGGTACAAGCAACTGCAGACCGACTGCATCACACAAGCAACCAACTTGGGTATGCACTGGCAGTCTGCCACCGTCTGCCACAAACAACACTGAATGTGTGACCCTGAGGGTCGCACACAGCCTGCCGTCTATTTGCATTGCAGCTTGAAGCTACTCATAATCAACACCTTTCTTGATAGTCTTTCACTGTTTGTGGAATCTCCGGCTATCAGAGGCTTCCCACTGCTGTTGAGCTTCAACATCAGATGTACGGGACTGTACTGTCTGAACAAACTTTGTCTGCCCGGTCAGCTAAGTTGCGTGAAGTCGTCGTTCAATCCTCAGCAGGCCCTGCTACTGCTACGTCCACGCATTAGCTACTGGACCCCCTGCATTTTGCTGCCTATACTGAAGCAACAACATAAGACTTCTGTGCCAGTGGCTGCCGCACCACAGCGAGCCATGCGGAGCACCAGTTCATGCTGTACGTCCTGCCCAGTACTGGACTAGTCCCCATGCCATCAGCTCTGTACTGCTGTGTTGTAGTTCAGCAATGCAGGTACAGCTACTAACTTACTGTATGCGGTAGCTGCTATATTGGGATTGCAAATCAGGCCAGATGCCTGGCTTATTGCTGGTTGCACGATCATTGGGTGACTGTCTGACAACTGCAAACCAACCGATAAATACTGTAATCATCCATACAGCTTTTTGAAGCCCTTGGGGCAGCTGGTGTGGCCTCCATCTGCTGTGCTGCAGGGTATACCACGCATGACTTGCTGCTGCCAGCGTATGAGGGAAGACACCAATGAGGGACCAAAGCAAGGTATTCTGTAACGATCAGTTATGATGAGGCGTGTGAGCGGGAGCCCATGCAATGCAGGATGCAGCTCCCTTCATGATGGTGGTCCACGCTTCGTTGGGCTTGGGACAATTCAAAGTTTGAATTCTGCTTGGAATCACAACTTGTCCTATCCTGAGATTGACCTATGTGACAGACCCCTCCCCGAGGCTCACGTGTGATGGAACCCTGTGGGACTCTCTATGATTGACCCCCTCTCCGAACTCCTGCACTAGAAATTGTCGTACGCAGTGCAAGGTTATAAAATTAGCCACTTACCTTAGGGCGCATAACCTTTAGGTCCAAGGTTATAAAATCAGCCACTTATCGTATCTCCCACTTCAGTTTGTTATCAAGCTACAGCATGGCGGACACATGTGGCTTGTAGACCGGCTTGAAAAATTGTGACATGATCTGAAAACGTTCGTCCGCTTTCAAGTGGTGTGGCTGCTGCGACAATAGTATGATGATCACAAGTGCTGCACTCCGGAGTAGGATCCTCGAGTATGAAGCTTATCATTATATCGTCTAGCAGATATTTCACAGCACAATTGACCGCCAGTTGAGTGTAAATGAGTGGTGACAGCTGCTCCTGGTTCAGGCCTTGGTCGTGCTCAGGACCCACATCCCGCTGGCTGAAACATTCTTATTCTTGCCATGCAACAAGCCTTGTTCACGGTGCTCACGGTGAGGGATACCAGCAGACACCCTGCACCAAAATTTCAATTACCCATACTCGGTAGTAACAACAACAAGAAACAGTGCCTTCAACTCATGTGTGCTGCAACAAACAGCCCATCAAGGTGCCCTGTGCACTATTCATATTGAATATGGTGGTGAGGGATATCAAGATCTTGGCAGGGTGCAGCCCTTGCTGCACCTTCCACCAATAAGCAGAATGGTCTAGTCTGAAATCAAGATTCAACCACTACCAGCAGTACCCTCACACATGACAGAAAATGAGACCGTCAACGCCGCTTGTGCACTGCAGCCAGGCAATCAAAGCCAAACCTCACTGCACTGCGTGCTGCACCATGCATGACAGCTGCGACAGTGCTGGCCAAATCCATCCTTCCCTGTGCCAGGCCCCACGAGGTCTCAATTTGCTGGTAGACCGGCAGGTAGATGTGCTGCGGAACAACATGCCACAGCCAGCGCACTGGCGCCAACGCTGCCTGATACACAAGCGGCAGGCTTGAGCTTGGCAAGCCCAGGTGATCCACAATAGGATCTGCAAACCACTCACTGTGCACAGATGCCACCACCCCGTTCACAATGATGTTGCCACCAAGTGTGAAGGGATTGAACTTACCAGCAGCAAGAACTGCCGACACACCTGTCACCACATAATCCTGGAGCACACCAGACGTTGCGTCATCAGTGGAAAGAGCCAACAACACATCGCCTATAGCAACATCAGAAGCCCGTTTGTGAATCCTGCCTTGCTCTGGGGTCCATGTTGGCACAAAGTGACCACTGCTGATGTCCAGAACACGCGAGCTGTTGGCTGTTGCGGGCACAGGCTGCAGCATTATGCGTATGTAGTTGGCATAAGATGCTGCATCCCTGTGACCAAATGCGTAGACAGGCTCGAAAGTGATAGACCCATCCTGTGCACGCACAGCAACCTTGTCGCCGATGTCAACGGCATCCATCCGAACCTGCTGGACCTGTCCCGCATGCACTGCATACACCATGGCATGTGCTGGGAAGCAGTCATTGGTGGGAGGCTTTGTTCCACACGTGGCTCCAGCAATGGCTCCCCCTCCCAGCACTGCAGCAGCACAGCACAGTGGTGCAAAAACCAGGCAAACGGCGCAGCCTACCGCGGCAAGAACTGCGCCTCCCACAACTCCTCCTATACAAGGCCCTGGGTCAGCAGGTGCTACAGATGTTCCAGATGTCCCGGAAGCGTAAATGTCAAACAAGGACTTCTCCAAAACCCAATCCACTTGGTGGGAGTGCTCTGCTGTCCAAATGAACACACCAAGTGAGTTGTCCTTGAACTTTTTCACAAGGTCCCTGCGATATGCAAACATCACAATTTGATGTGAGATATAACCATCGACTGGATCGCCATGAACCTGACGACCTTGTGGGTGCATTGAGTCATCATTCCTTGCATACATTTTATGGCCCAACAACGTATTCACCAAGAATGACCAGCAGGCTCACCTGGCAGCTTCGTCGGACACAGTTGCACGCCTGTCGGCCTTGTTGGTTGTCAGTCCCAAAACAAGCTTGCCATGGTGAGCGTCCGGGTATCTTGAACGAAACGTCGCAACAGCCTCCACCTGATCCCGTGCACCATAATTTTGATAATTGATGTGGGTGATGACATCTCCACACTTGCCCACTAATTTACTGTATGCTCCATCTGTGCCCCCGTACGGGCTGATAGCAATGACTACATTGCTCATACGCGCTTTGAGCTGGGTGAGCACCTGGCACATCACATTGTCAAAGTTCCTCCAGTTGTCATCCGTATCTTCATAGTTCAACTCAATGCCAGCAGCACCCATCGAATTCATCTCCCCATTAAGAGAGTTCACCGCATTGGCCACCCACGTGCCAGTAGCACTGCCAGGGTCTTTCCATGGATGCTGTTGATCGCCGCCAGCCAGTGCCAGCAGCACTTTGTGCCCCTGGGCAGTCACTGACTTGGAGTCAGTGGGTGTCACAGGCCCACACCCAGAACACAGCGTAAACTTGCCGTCGCGTTTCTCATCGCGATAGAATGACCACAGAACATAGGTTTGAACATTCCGATGTGGGTCCTTCGGATAGTCAGTGCCAGCTTTCAAAGTTGATAACCCTGAAGGCCAAGCGCCTGCATACCACATCATCACAGTGCCCTCTGCATGACAAAAACATAGGAGTGGTAGAGTGTGGGTTGTGTGTTGAGCGTCAGCATCTTGGCCAGCCATAGGGTCTGCAAAATTCAGCTATGGCTCACTGTAGGCTTGCGTTGAATGTGCAAATGTACATCACAGTCATCCACATCGTCAAATCTGGCACACATGTGGTTGCTGCTGCAGAAGCGCTGCCGCAATGTACAGAGAAGCTGTGGCCACATTGGTTGCATGAGCATAGGTAACTGACACCAAAAAACATGACACTTACTGCGATTGGGACATCCGGCGCACGTTTCTGATTCCATTGCTAGTGCTTGCACTCTCGGGTTGGTTGTGCATGCGCCAAAGCCTTGCTGGCAGCCAGTCCCACACTGCAGATAACAACAACGAAGCAGCCAACACAGCAGAGGGTAGTCATATGGTGTGCTCCATACAATGACCTAGTCGCTGATCGCACGCGTGTGCACCACAAGCCGTGGTGGCGGCGGCCATTGCAACTGTCACTCAAAGTTTGAAAGTTAAAACTCTTGAAGCACATCGTGATGGGTGGGGTCATATCCCCAAGTCAGCCTGAGCCTGATGTGAGTCACATGCAAACACCGGCACGGCATCATGTGTATGTCAAACACAGTCACTGCCACTACTTGCGTCGGGGGACAGCAATAGTCTCAGACCATTCAGGCCGTGACTCGTGACTGTGGCAATGCCAAGGGTGCACTAACATGGTTGTCACATGAGGTGTGCACACAGAGTGTCAGTGCAATGCCCTTATTGTGGGCCCGCAAGTAGTTGACTTTACACTTGCAAATATAGCGCTGCCAGCTTGCCAATAATGACTGCAAGAGCTGACTCACAAATTGGTCGGAGGTGCCGCAGAAACCAAACGCACTGCAACAAGATCCTGTTGCGCAAACAGCACCAGCACTTGGTCCGCATCGCCCGTCTGCTCGGACAGACCCCATATCTGCACAGAAATTTGCAAAGTAACAAAACTCAGTGAGCCGCTGGCCACAAAAATGACGCTTGATGAACAACCTCATGTTCAATTTGCAGGGCCGCCCTGTGCATGTGACTGCAATTGTAATGGATCTGCGTACTTTATCTGTGCCACATATCACACCTCTCAACATCTGCTTTGCGCTGCAACACATTTCCTTTGGGCACGACTTACTTTGACTCTCGGGGCTGCATGAGCCAAATCCTTGTTGGCAGCCCACACCGCAGTGGCTGGCTGATGTCCCACACCTGCACATGAAGGACAAGGATAATTTTGGTGAGGTGCAGCTCTGATAATCTCCCTTGAGGAGCCATTCTTGACAGCGTGAGCTCCTTCAATTGCAAACATGATCTACAAGAGTGAAGGTGTGATACGACCAATGCGGTCATGTGCTTATCTTCGACTGCCATCCTAGGCTTTTGCGCAGTACATACTGCATGGTCAACCAGGCGTATGCAGACTGGGTTGCAAATTCTCACTCAAGGCAGTAGATGGAGGGAAACCAGAAACCTTTGCACTGGCATCAAGACTCGTCCTCAGGTTGGTGGCAATACATCAGCAACTTGATGAAGCCCCAAGCTCACAAACACCTCCAGCAAGTGCTCACCATCCAAAGGTGCTGCAGCATTGTCCGGTTGGGCAGTTGTAGCCATTTGTCTCTCCACATGGGCCTCCCGATGCAGCAGTACCTGTGCCTGAACCACCGGGCTGGCATGTGACGCCTGTGGCATCAAAGCCAGCGCAGCTGGGAGCGCTGTAGCTCGCGCAAGTGGCACCTGCATTGCTTGCTCTGCCATATGCTGCTTTGATGACTGAGTAGTCGCTGGCATCCATTTCTCCATCCCAAACAAACACCCCTCCAAGAGTGCGCTGCCAAGCATAGCATGTTTTTGCTGTGATGGTGGCTGGTGTGTCGAAGCTGGCCCAGCTGTTGCCGCCGTAAGATGCATAGGCAGCCTGTTGAATGGGGTCAACACCAGGGACACTGCCCCCAATCAGTCTCTGAATCTCGTAGTAGCTCAAAGCTCCTGGCTCAAACGTGCAAGCACCTGCTGCTGCTGTGCCTGTTCAGAGAGCAAAGGCACGGGGGCAAGACAGGTCGTGTGTGGTCAGTAACAGTTTAGCAACAAGGGAGTCAACAGCTCCTAGTGTCTACGTTCCACTTCCTGTACTATGTGCGTTGATACACGGTGTGTCTAGTACAAATTCCCAAAGCCTAGTAAAAAAGCAATGCTGAGTAACCAGTCCAAGTCCTTCTTCCGTGGTGGCCCTTGTGGCTGCTGAGCTAGGGGCGGCTGTGGCCCAAACGCTTTGGCTGCTGTGGAGCGGACACTGATGACTCTTGACAGTGAGTCGTCCTGCACCTTTATGATGTGTACTCCACTGTGGCACTGTATGTAAATGTGCCTGCTCCTATGCCAGGTTACAACAGTGTAACAACAGACAGGGAACGTGCCACCCCCACAAACATTGCTCCACAAGTGGCTGCTTTGTTGAGCAAAAAGCCTGCACCAAACAATCACTAGAGAAGGCTCAACACCAACACATACCTTGAGCAGCTGCTCGGCCCGGCCGGATTTCAGTTCCCGTCAGACTGAATGTCCGTCCATAACTTGCCAGTCCCATGATGATCTTGCTGGGAGGAACACCAGCCATGATGTACATGTCCACTGCTGCCTGTATGTCGTACTTCTTACCGCAGTGCCTGTGCAACAAACAAATAGCAGTAGGTGATATATTGCATCGACCTCCCTGGAGGGAGATGGGGATGCATCGGTCCTTCACCCCAGGAGCAGCAGTAAGTCACAACACGGGTGAAAAATCGCCGTTGCCAGACCGGGGTGCGCAAAATCCGTTTCAACACATGTATTATAATCATTTCAAACCTTGATGCAAGAGTGCCGATGCCAATGTACGCGGACCAGAATTGGTTAGAGACATTGTGACATCCGTTCCAAAATCCTACACGACAAAAGTCTTAAAATTTCATGCTGATTATTATTCGCTGTTCAAAGTCTGCAATGAAGGCCTCCCTGGGGACTAGTCTGCCCTAGCAGTACAGATTCTGGGCAGCGATCCTGACTACCCATGGGCTGCCGCAAATGTCCTGTTGCTGCCCCAGGAGTGCTGAAAAATAGTCAGCGCTGCCGTAAGGCATGCTGGCCGGGGATGACGTGATGATGGTACATCGACAACGGATGTTCTGGAAGTAGGCTATGGAGATGTGAACGTTTTGACAACGGAGTGCAACCACTAGATCAGCAGGGAACAAGCATCACGCACTGTCAGATGTGTGTACAAATACGGATCTGCTGCTGATCAACTCGTGGCAACGCCAACAGGGTGTCCCGCACGCACGCTGCTGACGCAAGATACGTGGCGTTGATCATCAACATAACTGTCTGCACGGCCAGTGCAGGAGCGGTCATGTTCCAACCTGCACAAACTGTGGTGCTACTGCTGATGGGGTATGTGGTGCTACTGCTGATGGGGATCTGTGCTGTTGCTGTGTGCAGTTTGTGCCAAACATCATCAGCTTTGCCTTCCACACAATTATATTGGAACAACACAACCAACACCTGCAAAATCACATAGCACGTGCTGTGTGCACCAGCCATGCTAATATGGAGGTCGATGCAGTACTGTCGCCTCTGGCGCCAGCCGTTCTATTACATCCATGGTGACACACTTTTTTGGTGCCTCTATGCGGAGCTACTAGCGTGCAAAACAGCTGAGAGGGTGTGCATGTCTAGCATGCCAGGTGCCTGGGTTGGCTGCTATCCCCCCCCCCCCCCACCACCACCACCACCTTCGAAGCAAGCAGTAAACTTCAGCGGTAGAGTCACCCGCGGGTGTACTTCAATCCTAGTTCATACCATGAATAGTGATACTACTCTGGCAGAGTTTTTTTGGGAGGGGGGGGGGCCACATGGTGACAAGTGTGTGCCGTGCCAGGACGGCTGATGGACTGCGCTACCAACTGGGCAGGGGGCAACAAGGGGTACCACTTGCCTGGAGGTGCAGTCCAGCAGCGGTGCATTGGAATTGGCTACTGTTGGTCCAGCCTGGAAGCTCCCCCCATAGAAGTCCTGTGCAACAACAAGCAAATGAGCGCACGCATGAGGAATGGTGTGAGATGCCAACCTCCCCACAATTCTGCATCACGTGTGCAAACACAAGTGTGTGGGGCACACTTGCCAAGTACAGCAGCTGCACACCATGTGCCACACACATGTAAAGCGCATCTCAGCACTGGCGTATGCTACTAGTACAACAGTATACGGTGCACAGAACTGGCACCCACATAGCTCATGAGGTTGATCCAATCCACGGTGTCAGCCAGAGCCTTGCCAAGCTGCAGTTGTGTTGCAGCGCTAGGGCCGGCTGGGAGAGCTGCTGTCAGAAGCAACCCAGCTTGAGTTGTTGCTGCACGCAGCTCGGACATCAAGGTGGTGAAAAGAGCGGCCTCCTGAGGTGCGGTGCCATCAAAGTTGGGGTACCTTCACAACATGAGCAGCAAAAACATAGCAGAGGGGCACCATGGTCTGCAGGCGAGCTCAAACCATCTTCAGCATGCCACTGACTGTCTTGGGTACTACCCAAGCATGCGGCATGCTGTACAGTGTTCAAACAGCTGATATGCAGTGTGCTTCACTGCAGTAAGGCCAGCCCACTTTGCACACCACGGGATATGAACAGTATCACACACATCAGCTTCATGGTGCCATGCTATGTTCTGCCACCTGTGGCCTTGCACCGACTCAGCACAAGGCCTTCCACCTCCAATGTGTGGGGTCAAGGCCCTCGATTGACCCGCTCTCTGACAACATGCCGCTGCCACATTGGAGAAAGCTCAGAGCAGACCAATTCCACCCCCTGAAAACCATGTCAACCCCCCCCCCCCCCGTGCTGCCACTCACTCCCAATCCATGTCGATGCCATCAAAGCCCTTGTCTTGTGCATACTGAATGGCAGAGCTTACAAAAGCAGCACGGTTGGCGTTGTTGACGACCATCTGTGGGAAGACAAACTGCGAGTTGGTACCTACAGACATCAGCACAAAGGTGTGGGTCCGGTTCAGTCAGTTGCAAGAGTGTACCTTCACAGGGTTTGAACATGGTGAATTCGCACAGTGTTTTGCCGGAACTCTGGCAACACTTGGCAGGCAACCACGCTGCAAATGTTATGTCCCTCTGGTAAACCAATCTGACAAATCATGTACATGTTGTGTGGCAGACAATATGTGTGGTGGCATTGCAGATGCTCCCGTGTCTTACCTTTGAATGCACCCTCAGATCGGCTGAAGCTCCACCCTCCTATTGCAATGAAAGTCTTCAACGATGGTTTCATCAACTTCAGATCCTGTTGACCGAATCATACAGTAAAATAAATCACTTGATCGGATTCATTACGCTGAAATGAGTGCTCAGCGAAGGCATTTTCCAGTGCCAATGTGTGACACTGCTGAGGAGCAATGGCAGTGCCTCTCCTGTGGTAGCAATGAGTACTATTTTTTTGGCAAGCCAGTCAGCATATCAGGACGGTGATCTACTAGATAGTACAATCCATTGCTCCAGCCCATGACTAGCCACCTAAATGTCAGCTGTCACCCCTATACATACTTCACACCTTCTGAACACCTTCCGCAACGCCAAGTGTCATCTTACATGCACGCACACCCGCACAGCTCGTGTGCAGTACAACAATTGTTTGCTTCACTGTAAAGTGGCTCTTTACCTGCAACTCTTTGATGAGCAGGTCATCGTTCCACTCCACGTTCTCTACTGCGTACGTTGCATCGTTCACCTGCAGGGAAAAAGGCCACTGTGACTCAGGATGACAAGGCGGGCTGAAGTTCTGGTACATATCTCATTCTCAGTCATCTCCTAAGGAATGATCAACACTGCCCACAGACAGGCTCAGTGGCTATGTGATCCAAGCAGATGTGCACACCCTTAACAAGCCAGTACTACTGGTAGTACCATGTACCCTGAATGGCAGGTGATGAGAAGTGCTGGAGGTCACCTTTAGTGAAGGACTGACGGTTAGCAGAAGCAGTAAAATGCTAGAATTGGGTACTAACACCCTGTTGTACAGGGTATTGTCACAGCCTGTGACATAATCGGAGGATCCTCATGATCATTGCTTTCATGCACGTGAGGCTGTCATCGGTACAAGAAGTTGACATTTCTGTCCCTGACTCACTTTTGCAAATGCGTAGATGATGAAGTCAGGCAGTCCTTCGGCACCAAGAGCAGCCAGATGTCGTGGGGTGCGTGCAAAAGGGTTGCACCAGGAGGGCCTGGGGTACTCGGTGCTTGTGACATTCCTGTACTGGGCCCAACTTGTGGTGTACAACCCTTTGCGCATAGTGCTCCCTGCAACACGAAAGTCATGATATCAGCAACCATGTGTTTGCACTTCTTGGCCAAGAACTCATAAAGAACATACAACGCCCCACGCCGTCAGTCATGCGCCGCCTAGTGATTGTGTCTCCGCAGGCTGCAATCAGCGACCCAACCAACAACACAAGCTTCTGAGGTGTTGAGTATGTTTTATCACAGCCACAAGTTCCAGCCTTCACCAGCGGCGAGGGCCGTCACCTCCCGGACATAAATGCGTAGCTTGAATACCAACACTCAGCCCAGCAGTGACTGCAACACTGAAACAGACCACCAGTACAATTATTCAAGGCCTTGAAGAGGTCTTCAGCGGCAAAGATGTACCAGGATGCTACTAGGGCCTGGCCAATTCTGTGACATAGCAGTTTTACAGCACCTACTGTTTACTAACACCATTGGCGCGGTGCTGGCGCCCGGCCATAGGATGGACAACATGCTCGTCACAAGGTCGGGTTTCTAGGGGCAGGTGTCTCTGTCTTTATGTCTAGCAGCCCGCCTGAGCTTTATAGCGGTTTACTTCTTTGCCATGGCAGACCGCTACGCAGGGCATGCCGGGCACCATGTGCAGCTGGCAAAACCACGTACCCTGTTGAAGCTGCCGAGTGGCCATCCTCCCGTGGGACGGCTCCAAGCCGTACAGTTCAAGCAAGTGGCGGCCGGGAGTGACTGTGCCAGGGCTTGTACCCAATATTTCTGCTTCTGTTGCGTCCACATGTGCACCCAGGCTGTAGATGGTGCATCCCAAAGAAGGTGTGAAGCGTGTGCACCATAGCGCATACACACGTCCGCTGCTGTCGCCAAGCCTGCGTATCATTGACCAGACACCATAGCATGAAATGGTGAAGTCTGAGTTGACACAGTCATGAGTGTTGCATCACATGTAAGGCAGAGGTCAACCGTATGCATGTCACAGTGCCTGTAGGTATTTGTGTATGTGCCACAGTGTGTTTCATTGTGTGTGGGATGCATTCAACCAGGATGTGTTGTAAAAACAGCCAGAATTTGTTGTCAAAACATACGTCAAGTAAATGTTTGGCAAGTGTTGTCCGTGGACCTTGTAAGCACATGTCCCTTGCAGGAAGGCCTGCTCACAAATTCATCTGATTCACTGGAGATGCTCTCACCCCCTAACCATGGAGCAACACATACAGGTCGTCAGTAGTACTCACACTGCCTGTGCACCAGCTGGGTAGTCAGTCCGGCCAGACTCACAACCGGAAGAGTTGAAGATCGTGAGAGTCGTGTTGCTTGTGGAGTTGAACGCCACCACTGTTGCTTCAACCCTGGATTGGCCTTGCATCACCCTGTCGCAAATCCTGGCCACCACTGTGGTGTTGACCTGGCCCCAAAAAGCACCATACCTTGCAACTGGCAGGACTGCAAGGGGCAAAGCTGACAACCAAGTTGTAGTCTGGTTGGTTGCAGAGTCAACGGGCAACGCTGATACAGTCAGTAGGATGGGTTTTTCTGCTGGGATGTTGGGGCTGCAAGCACCCACCACCGGCATCCATTGACCTGTGACATTGCAATATGACGTAGGTGCGCCCACGCTTCCAGCTAGGCAGGAAGCTGTGCAGGTTTTGCCGCTGATCGTGCCAGAACACCTGTCTGTAGGCCAGTTGCTGTTGACCACTGCAGGCGGAAGGCCACTTGTGGGGCAAACTGCAGTAGAAGAGTGGTAATAGGGGCGAAAAATGAGGGTGAAACCGTGCAATGAGCAGTAGGGCAGCCTACTTTGGAAGCACAGTCTGCCTCAGTGTTGCTACTTCTACTACTGAACTGGGTCAGGGCCACGCCTGACCGTTCTTTCTGGAGGCAAACTAGGCTCATGGGGCACTGCAACAAGGCTGCGTCAATGAGTGCTGCTGTTAACAAGCATTAGGCTACTAGTGAGTAACTGGCAGGAGCTGAAAAGGTAATCCACGTACTTGCACCACATTGGCCACGTGACGTAATGTTGTAACCAGCCCGGCAAGCAAGGCAAAGTGTCGGGGCGTTGGCAGCACAGGTGGCGCAGTTTGACACGGTACATGCTGCAACAGCAAAACAGCACACGGTGTTGTCACTCAAACACAGTGACGCATCTGGCAAGATCAGCTATGTGGCACTGCAAGGTGACCTGCATGTCAAGGTTGGGACCGTCCAGCGGCTGTGCAACCCGCACATGGCAAACAAGTGGGTGATCTTCCATATCACCGTACGGTGTACTGGTTTCAACCGGTAAGTGTACGTTGGATGCTGTCGAGCGTCACTTTTGAGAAGGCCGACAACAATGCACTGCGGCTCCCAGCCCTCAGGGATGGGCTATAGGCTAATTAAGTCCAATGCATTCATGATGTACTCGTGCAAAGCGTCAGGCCTGCTGCAGATGCTGTGATCAGCAAATAACAGAAGTTCCCGCAATCCAGAAGCAACTGCAGTAACCAATAGTAGGGTGGTTCATCTGTGCAATGCAGCAACTGAACTGTGCCCATGCATATGCCATGAAACGTTCCCAAGTTGCTTACACTGACAACCCCATCCCTTCTAGAAAATGCTTCTACAACACAAGCATGAAATGAGACTCCTACGGTTGGCAGTTCTACCGAAGGTGGCATCGTGCCGGCTGGAGGAGTGGGAGTGGCTTTTGAAGCATGTGGTTGCATATTTTACCAGTAACAGACTGCGATAAATACTCCCCACCGGGGACCTCACCTTGTGCACACTGTCCGTTGACCAGGGTGAATCCAGCCTTGCAGGTAGCGCACACCGTTGATGACGCCGCCGCACAAGTCTGGCAGTTGGCCGCAGTGCACACTGTTGGAAGCAGCACAACAGCTCATGTCAGCAAAGCCATTCTTGAACAACTTCGTTTGCATTGATGTAATGACTGGGCATTCTCGCTGCTGCTGTCAAGGTAGCAGCTGCCCTTGCATACATCAAGCTGCTTGCAGTGTGTGTGTGTGTGTGGGGGGGGGGGGGGGTCACAGCATGCCAGGTCCGTGTTATGTGTACACAAAGCACACTTGTAGCATGCACCTGAGTATTCCGTTTGTCACACTTGAGCTGGGCCCTCACCTTGTGCACACTGTCCGTTGACCAGGGTGAATCCAGCCTTGCAGGTAGCGCACACCGTTGATGACGCCGCCGCACAGGTCTGGCAGTTGGCTGAAGTGCACACTGTTGGAAGCAGCACAACAGCTCATGTCAGCGAAGCCATTTTTGAACAACGCCGTTTGCATTCATGCAATCACTAGGCATTCTCACTGCCGCTGTCAAGGCAGCAACTGCCCTTGCATACATCAAGCCGCTTGCATGGGGGGGGGGGGGTCACAGCATGCCATGACCGTGATATGTGTGCGCAAAAGAAAACTTGTAGCATGCACCCAAGTGTGCCGCTCTTCACACTTGAGCTGGGCCCTCACATTGTGCACACTGTCCGTTGACCAGGGTGAATCCAGCCTTGCAGGTAGCGCACACCGTTGATGACGCCGCCGCACAGGTCTGGCAATTGGCCGAAGTGCAGGCTGCAAGCAAGCATGATGACATAGTCACATGCTGTTCTTCACAGCAAGGGTAAATCAATGGCTTTGCATGCTAGTGGCTACCGATTCACGAGGAACCCTGCTTGCAGCACACCATGACTGATCAAACCGCCTCGAGATGCCTGTTGCATGAGCATGATGTGCAAGTGCATTCGATGACCAAATGAAAAAATTTCAAAGGCAGCTTTTGCAGCTGTAGGGAGCACACACACACACTCTGGGGTCCAGTGGGCTCACTCTGCTGACCCAAGCAGGAAACAAACCCAGGCGGGTGCAGGCTCACACTCACTCAGCAGACATTGGCCGTTGGTCAGGGTGTAGCCTGGCTGGCACGCAGCGCAGATTGTGCCGGATCCTGCCACGCATGTGGCACAGTTTGCTGAAGTACAGGGAACTGCACACAACACCATAATACAACAGACAATCATGTGTTGTCAAAATGTTGGAGTGGGTTCCTAAGGGGTTAGAGTGCAGGCCCTGGCAGGGCCGCCCTGCACATGGCATGTAAGCATTGGCCGAGTCTTGAACTCTGGCGGGGTGCCGCAGGATCACTTGATGTTCAATGCTAGAAGCCTCGCAAACCGTATATCAAGCATGGTTGTGCTTCGGGAGGAGAATGAGGTGTGCAAGATTTTTGACTTATCTTGCACGGTGGCATGTCTACACCAATGACTGCAGCCAGCGCATTCTGCGCTTATGCTGTATTTGATCACACTGCCAGTGTGACGGCGTGACGAATGTCACATGTCATTGTGACAGTTGGGTGAGGGTTGACAGCTGTGGACATACCATGCCATGGGCATGGTATGTGGGGATGCTGTGGGGATGCCATGGGCATGGTATGTGGGAAGCTGTATGTACATTCTGCATGCAAGTGACCAATGCTGCTTGCGCCCCTCCAACTAGTGTTCAGAGTCTGCTTCCCATCTGGTGCCCACTGGATGACATGTGTTGTTGTTGGTTCTGCAGGCCTCAGGTGGTGGCATGCCAGGGGCCATGACACGGGCGGCGTTGCTGGAAGCACACAGGGTGCGGCATGGTGCCACCTGCCTATCAGATCAGACCTTGCTATTGGCCTAGTAAAAGCCAACACTGTCACCTTATCACTGTCATGGTTGCTTACCGCTGCATGTGCCGGTACTCCAGGTCTGCTGGCAACCTGGCCCACAGTAGGTTGACCCTGTGCCGCAGTAGCCGTTGCTGCTACAGCAGTTGGGTGCAGCACACTTCACACCACCATAGGAGGGGCCACAGTAGCCATCTGCAGGGGGTGCAGCAAGGAAGGCAGCAAGCAGCCTGGCAAATGCAATGATGTGCAAAACCAACAACGATGATGACTGCCCACAGGCAGGCATGCTCACTACTGTACTGTGTGGAAGCCTTGCACATGGCATGTGTGGGCAATCCATGCCATTCAGCTGGATCAAGATACAAGTGCTTCAACATGCAGATACTTGGTCCATTCTGCCACTTCAAGTTGTTCCACCCGGTGGACCCGGTGCAGGGCCTGCACAAGGCGATCATACACCAGGACTTGTATGATGGCTATTATGCATGTCGGGACCTACATGGTGCACACTGGCCATTGGTCAATGTGTAGCCGGCGGAACATGTGGCGCAAACGGTTCCAGTGCCCGCAACACAGGTGGCACAGTTGGACACGGTGCATGGCACAGCCGCTGCACAGCACAGCAACAACACACAGCGTGAATTCATCTGGCAGTTGCCGGAAAGTCACATTGACCGCCAAAATTGTGTCAATAAACATCTCCACAACGACAGTGTATATTCGTCGTCGAACACTGCCAGTGTCCGCTGACCATAACATATCCGCCGCCATGACTTTGGAGGCTGTCATGTGTGCATGCAGCATCTGGTTTGTACCAGGCTGATAAGCTGTGAATACTGTCCTTACCGCTGCATGTGCCGGTACTCCAAGTCTGCTGGCAACCTGCCCCACAGTAGGTTGACCCTGTGCCACAGTAGCCGCTACTGCTGCAGCAGTTGGGTGCAGCACACTTCACACCACCATAGGATGGGCCACAGTAGCCGAAAGGTACTGTGCAGAAATCAGGGCACACATATCATGCACTGAAACTCGCACAAGGGTGTGTGGGTGAGTGGGTGAGTGGGTGGTAGGTGGGTGGGCAGGTGTGTCACCTTTCCACATATGCATGCACCCCAGCCCCCTTCCGTCACAGAACCGTCTTCAAGTTGTCCCCGCTCAGGCCATGCCTCCTTTGCCCAACCTGTACACGTTTGACTGACAGGTTATACTGCCAACCAGCGTTGAAGCCCAAGCCCCCTGGAACACACTTATGTAAGCTGATGTGATTTGACCTAGAATTAAATTCCAGGTCGGACATGATAAGGTAGCATGGTGCCCCCCCCCCTCCCGCGCGCGATTTGCATGCAATATGTAGGCCTGTCTGCCTCTGACCATGCACCACTACTGGCTTGGTCTCCCTCGAGGAGCTCCCAGCACTACCTCAAGGTAGGAGAGCCTCTCTGGCTGAGCCACTAAGAATGTAGAGGTCACCTCAGCGGCTGGCAGAGTGGCAACCTACCCCCATCACAGTACGCTCCACTCCAGCTTTGCTGGCAGCCAGTGCCGCAATAGCCAGCCCCAGTGCCACAATAGCCCCACTGGCCGCAACAGTATCCAGCAGCACACCTAACACCGCCGTAGTCAGGCCCACAATACCCAGCGGCTGCAACACAAAGGGGGCAACAGACAAGGCACACGTCAAGCATACTCTGCAATGCGTGCATGCCGCACGACCCCCTTGGGTTGACAGATCAAGGCTGAGGAATATACGGTACTCACGGGCTTGCGCTGCAATTTGCACAGACAAAGCGCTCCAAAGCAGCAGGAGCCCCAGGCTGCGCCAAACCATCGTTGAGCCAAGATCAGGAGTATCCTGCGAAGAACTGTCAGAACAACGCTGTGATATGGCTAACACGCCATGCCTCTGTTTGTGTTGATGTTGACCGCTGTTTTGACTGTTTCACAACACACGAAACACGGGAAAAGCTTGATAGTGGTGAAAGTGGTGAAATCACTTGCAGGAAACAACGTTGGTGCCTGAGCGTGTGCATAGGCTGCGCCTATGTATACGCTTGAATGTTATACAGCTTGTTATACAGCTTGTTATACAGCTTGTTATACAGCTTGTTATACAGCTTGTCATACAGCTTGTCCGACCTTCCAAGTCAACCTTCCTAGCGACCTTCCAGTCTGCGAGAAGTAGTCGCAAACAGCATGCAAGGGCACAGTCGTCCTTTGGACAAACTTACGACGGATATTGTTTGCAATAGTCTTGGCTGCTGGGTCGCCCATCTTCCTTGTTGTGCCCGCGCTTGATAGCCATTGCCAGCAGCAAAAGGTGCGATGCAGCGCCAAACCCGGTGCCAACCAATTGCAATCACCTTGATACATTGTATGCAGCTGCGTGCCGGCTTGTCTGACGAGCTCGCTGCAGCTGACAGTAGGGCTTGCATGGAGGGAAGCTGATGCTGTCCGGACAGGATCCTGCCCTTGCTTGCTGAGCTCAGGCATGACAGATGAAATTGACATGCATAGTTTTGCATATGCAGCAGCATCACAACAGTCATGCAGCTGGAGGATGCCGCCCACCAGAAGTGGGCACAACAGCATAGAGCAGACACATAGTGTGTGCTGCTGTTCAACTCAGCGGCTGCATCGTGCACATTTGCAGATGTGCAGCAAGGCACAACAACCTGCAGGAAAGCATGCGGTCACCCTCTTGTAGCTCATAGTGGCAGCACAGAGCACAGCAGGAATATTGAGGCTACTGCAGTCACTCATGACTGACCCACGCTGTAACATGCCATGTTACAGTGTAACAGTGGGGAGGGGCAGAGTTGACTTGGTGTGCCATGTCGCAACAGCACGCATCTCCCCACAGCCGTAAGTTTTGCAGAGAATGGCTGGAGATGGTCACATGTCTTCTGTCCCCTCTCAAATTCATGCCGTATGGGACCCCAATGAGCACAACACCCACAGAAACACACTCGTTGTGGGTGAACCACAATCCCAAGATACCAACACCTCAATCCAGGACCTGGCGCTGTGGGAAGATCCTTTGCTGCGAGCGGCTCGCATTACTGCCTGCAGTCGATGTTCCAGAGGACTCAGCATTGCCTACACAGGGTTTCGCTAATCATCAACATCACCACAAGCAGCACTGCCACCCATGCCGAAATCAAACTGCAGGACTGAGGTCATGTCAGCATCAGCTGTTGCTGCAGGCAGATTCATCAAGTGCCCACATGTACTGCATCTTGCTACTGCCCAGCACGCCCTGCTGCACTGAGGTCGTTAGCAAAGGGAATGCCCTGCTGACAGCCACTGGGGTGGCTGCAAGCTGTGAGGCTGCTGGGGTGACCCAGCAACTCCTTTGCCTTCTTGCAGTTTTTTGGTTCTAGCTGGCGTACGTCCGCAGCAGCTGCAGCGACGCGGCCCTCGCACAAAGGTGGGCAGGAGGTGCATGTGCTGGGCTCTGCGCAGCTTGCACATGGGTGCTGCATTGCTGCTGCCAGCAGTCTTTCGGAAAGACCGGCTGCTGCGGCGCTAGGGTTGAGGCAGTGCAGGAAGCACACAGACCATGCTGCTGATGCGCATCAGATCTGATCATCACAGTGCACCGAAACTATCTCCCGTCCTGCTCCACACATGATGTTTGTACAGACAAAAACACAGTCCATGCCCAGCCCTTGAGCTCATGTTGCTGCTGCTGCTACTGATGGCCCTGCTGCTGGATACTCGGAGGGATGGGGAATCCCCATTGGGGATGGTTGCAGGGGATTTGATTGGCCCAGACGGACGTCCGAGTTTCTTCAGTATATAGTTGCTTTACAGGTAACGTTCTGGAAGCTCTCACATTCCCTTCTCGGTTCAAATTCCCGGTTCAAACTTTGCTTTGAGCCCCTCTGCCGCGTCTAGGGGTGGGGTGGGCTGCAGGTCACCCAAGCTGTTGAGGTTGTAGGGGATCATGTAGGCCCCTGTCACAGCAGACTTTGACTTCAACCTTCTAGTTTGAAGCCGAAGAACAGATGGGCAGCATTGACAATACCTCCAGTGCATGGGCTGGCCAACTGTGGGTCAATGTTGCGGATCAGCAGGGTTTGGGTTGCGGTAACCGTTGACCGCAACCCAAACCCTGCTGATCCGCAACATTGACACACAGTTGGCCAGCCCAATGTGTTCGTAGGAAACCGTTACATGGCAGTGGGAGTGGCAGGACAACACCCGTTGGAGTAGTTTTGGAGAAGGGACTGTACAACAACTTGTAGGGCAGGTGGGTCCCGCTTAGGCAATTTCAGGCTGTTGTTGATGATCGTGCGTTCAGACTGTGAGGCTGTATTTCTGGAATTTTTTTTTTTGTATGGTGCGCGTCCTTCAGCCCAGGCCCGCTATGCAGCCACCTTGTATTTCACGCCTCGCCCTGTGCCTGCGCAGAGCAGACCCAGTCGTCGATACAGCCCAGATGTGTGGCTTCACGCCTTGTCAGCCAGCAGTGACCTTCAGATCCCACTGGACAAGATACTGCAACCAGCACCATGCAGAGCAATTGGTGCTAGAACTCACCCATAAGGTTCCTTTGGGCCGAGTCTGCGTTGCAGCAGCTGTGACAGTGGCTGCTGCTGTCCCCAGCACAATCAGCAGCACAGCAGCGGCAAGGTGATGCTGCACAGTCCTGTCAGCATGGAAGACGCCTGTGACGAGGTGATGATGCAGGAAGAGGAGGAGAGGGACGATCAGCCCCTTAAGCGCGTCCCGAACCTGCAGGACACCCTGGCGGATGCGCACAACCCACAAGCAGTAGCTGCAGGTGAGATAGACCATCAGCTGGGCTGAAACACCCAGACCCTCAGCACAGATTGCAGAACACATGGCTGTGATACTTGCTGCACAGATGCAGGACAGTTGATTTGCATGCATGCAGGCAGTGAGCATATCTGCAGCTCATGCCAGCACAAGGTGGTGGCCCTGCTCGTGCGCTGGTGGTCCCCCGCCCGGCCTTGATGGTGTACCCATGACAGCTGCATGCCCTACGAGTTGCTATGTGCACTTCCTGCACCTGCACAGCACAGCCGCAGCAGCTTTTGGGTCACAACAGCAGCAAAGAACCTCCGCGCGGCCCTGCACACATCCCTGGTGTCTGTTTCGCTGTGCTGCAGCTGCCACCTGCGTGAGATCACTGGATGCCAAGTGGGCCAAGATGGCAAGGCAGCTGCTGGGGCACCTGCCACAGGGCGTGTTCGTGGTGGCTGTCGCCCGATGCACCAGCAAGCCCAGCGAGTGAGTGACTGCAGCTGCATACCAAATGGCGGACCCACTAACAGTGCAGCGGTCAGACCAGTGGCAGCGCAACGTTTGCTGCATCTCGCGGGCATGGCATCCCTCCGCATGTGCGCCTCACCATCAGTGTTTTTCATTCACCAGCAGTACGTGTGCTGGCAGGACGAATGCACACTTCCAAACACACAGCAATGCATTGTGGAGTTGTCTCTCAATGTAAGTGCCAGCCATACCACATGTGTGCTTGCTTACGGGTGCGCTTGTCCCTTCACCTGTCCCTGCGCCTGCCTATGCACCTGCTCTTGCGTCTTGTTGCCGGTGAGCCTTCCGCTGCAACCCCTCTTCTGCGCCCCCTTCCCTGCGCCTTCTCTGCCGCAACCACTCCCCTGCAACCAGTCTTCTGCAACCCCTCTCCTGCAAAACCCCTGTCCTGCGCCCCCTCTCCTGAAACCCCTCTTCTGCAACCGTTCCCCTGCAACCCCTCTCCTGTAACCCATCTTCTGCAACCCTTCTGTTGCAACCACTCTCTCTCTGCACCCTGCAGGCACACAGGGGGCCGCCAGTGTGAGCCTGACCCCACAGGGGACCCCACCATCAACCCCAAAAAGGCGGCTCGGATGGCGTCCAACAGGAAGAGTGCCGCCACCAGCAAGGCTAGGAGGAAGATGAAAGGCGTGGTGAGCAGCAGCACCATGCAGTATGTGTGCACTCGCATACGGTTTTGTTGTGTTTTGGTTTGTGTCATGCGCAGTCGTCAGTGCGCAGCGTTTGTGCATGCGCGTACAGCAGCAGCATGCAGTGTTTGTGGGCACACGCGCAGTGAAACAGCGCATAGCGCTGGTGCATCATGCTCGACAGCTGCGCGCAATTGATGTGCACGCATGCTAGGCAGCAGGGCTCAGCATTTGCAGACATGCGGACGGCAACGGCACGCAGCATTTGTGTGTGCGCGCGCACAACCACAGCATGCAGCATTTGTGCATGCAATTGCACAGCAGCAGGCAGCATTCAACCATGTGAGCATACGACGAGCACACTCGGCAACAGCATACAGCATCTGCGCACGTGCAAACAGCAGCAGCAGAGTGCAAAAAGAGTGAATAATGCACTGTACACAGCAGTCAGCACAGCAGTGATCCGATGTTGTTGTCTTGTAACAAACATTCAAGAATGGTTTTTTGACTTGTGATGCTGCATTTCCTATGCAGGCGCATCAGTGGGACTGCCTGCATGGCAACACCCCTGCCAGCACAGCAGCGGCAGCAACGCATGTCAACAGTGCTGCAGCAGCTGTGGCAGGAACGCACATGCTGCCGCAGGGTGCATCCCCAACCACAGCTGGGGTTCAGCTGCCAGCATTCTGGGGCCAGAATACGCCTGCAATGTTCTCTCAGAGCGCATTCCCCTTCCTAGCAGCAGGCGGGGCAGCAGCAGCAGCAGCAGCAGCAGGAGTGCCTACACATAGCCCGGCTATGTCTGTGCTGGCAGCGCAAGCCGCGGCTGCTGCAGCAGCAGCTGGTATGCCTCTCAGCCCTGCTGGTGGGTTCATGGGGCTGGGAGCGATGGCTCCACAGGCGCTGGGCACAGCAGCACTAGCTGCTGCTGGCTTTCTGGGGATGGTTCCGCCTGTTGCAAGCCATGCTGCGTTGCTGTCTGCTGCAAGCAGTGCTAGCAGCCTCTGGGGCTGTGCAGGAGGGGCGCCAGCACAGTCGCTGGGCACAGCAGCACTGACTGCTGCCACGGCTGCTCCTGCGGGTGGCTTGGCGGCTGTAGGCGGCATAGTGTCACCAGCAGTGATGCCGCTCGGAGGAAGCCACGCATCGCTGCATGCTGCAAGCAGTGACAGCAGCCTTACGGGCTTCACAGGAGTTGTATCAGCACAGCAAGGGGCGCCAGCTGCTGCTCCTGCTGACGGCTTGGGGTTTCTGGGGATGGCACCACCAGCAGCAATGCCGCCTGCCGCAAGCCACGCTGCGTTGCTGCCGGCTGTGAGCAGTGCTGGCAGCCTTGTGGGGCTTGCAGGAGTGGTCGGGCCACGGCAGCCTGCACCAGCAGCATTTGCACCAGCAGCAGCAATAGTGGCAGCAGTGCCAGCGTACGCTGGCAGCCAGATGAGCCCTGCAGGAGTAGCACCGCAGCCATTCGCAGCATCAGCAGCTGGTGCAGCAACACACGCGGCAGCTGCTGCCAGCGGCCCCATGGCAACGCCATTGGAGCATGCAGCCGTGCAAGGCAGCTTCGCAGCTGCTAGCGCTGTTGGTACTTATATAGCAGCGCGCCACCCAGTGCTTACCAAACCCTGCTGCTTGGCGGCCTGCGCCAGTCCTTACGTTGAAGGCTCCACATACTGCCCCGTCGCCTGAGCTGACCAAAAAAAGCACTTCTGCTGCGGCGGATGAACAGCCGTTTGAGCCCCTTACGTGCACGTATGCAGCTTGTCGAGCCCCGCAGATGTTATCATACATCTGTACGTATTCTGCCCGTGCTTGTAGGCGCCTCCTGTTGCTGGTGTTTGCCCCTCATCAGCCAGCCTTGCCAGCAGCAGCACAAGGGCCCTAGTGGAACAAGAGCCTCCAGACATTGGACAGCTTCAGGCAGGCACCCACAACAAACATGTATCAAGCCTGAAGCTCTGTCACCCACCAGCAGCAGGTGCTGCTAGCAGCTTGCACCCGTCAGTTGGGGGGCAGCAGCGCGCTTGCAAGCGCAATTGCCCTGCGACTGATGGCTCCTGCATCAGCATTGCATGCTGTCGTCTGTGTAGAGAGGAAGTTCTGGGAGATTCAATAGTTGAAATGCAACAATATATACACAGCACTTGCACACCCAGCCCAGTTGAGTGTGGTAAGCTGGCAGGCACTGTCCATGTGTGGGCTAATGCAGCTGCATACCTCTGCTGGTATGTGTCACGAAGGCGCTCCTCTGCAGGCAGTAAAGATGAAGCAATGGCAACGAAGCACTTAGTGATCGCCTTGGTGTTGAGTGCTGAGAGCGAAGCCAGCACTGCTCAGGTGATGCGGCAGCATTGACCACAACACCTACCTCTGTACCCGCTGTCAAGCTCTGCCACCATGCCAACCATCTGCAGACAGCTGGTGCAGGTTTTGCTCAAAGGTGCTGTCAGGGTGTGCACCGTGCTGCTGCTGCTGCTGTTGCTGCGATGGCCCGGGCCTTTGCCCAGCTGCCTGCTGTGGGAGTGTCGGACCCCTGTGCTCCTGGTGCTGCCGTTCCTGCTGCTGCAACTTCTGTTCTCTGAGTCGAGCCAAGTTGCTGGCCAGCTCCTGCCGCAGCTCTGACTCGAGGTGCTGGGCATTGGCCTCTGCTGTTGCTTCTGCCTCTGCTGCTGTCCGCTTCTTTCTGACCCGCTTGGGTTTGTCTCCATTAGCTGCTGCACTCTGCGCTATCTCATCAGCTAGCAAAGTTTCTAGCTCCTCTGTTGTGTAGCCACGCTTTGGCATTGGCCTGATCTGGACTAGTCGTTGATCTCAACAAGGCTTGCTTGCTGTGGAGTGGGGACGTTCAGCGTTGAGAGATACCAAAATACTTGAAATCGTTTCTGAGCGATAAATGATGATGCCTGCGGCAGGCTGGGGCTTTCTGGACGATAAAATCCCTAAAGGAGGTATGTTGGTTGCGTGTGTGCAACAAGGGATGTAACAACTACGTTGAACGCTGACGTGCCACCTGGACCTGGGACGGGTTTGCACGCATATGTGCAACAAGGACCCCCGCGCCGTAGGTGCACAGAAGAGCAGACTCTGCTATCCTGACATCATGAGCCCTTGAGTGATTGACACACACTGCGTGGCATATGCCACTGAGTGGAAGGTGTGAGTAGCTGTGTGATGAGTGGTTGCATAGTGAGAAGTGTTGCCAACTCTGTGGCACAGAGTCTGCAGAGCTGATGGAGCTGATCGAGTTATCATTGTAGCCGATGTGACAGCTTGCAACATACAACTGAAGCTGTTGACTTATCGCAAGTTCTGTTGTGAGATCTGCTGAGAGCGCCGTTGTCATTCAGCATGCCTTCAGTGCCATTATCTCTTTTACTGCGGTAGACTACCACTGGTAGTACCCTATCGGTAGTGTCACACAGCAGTGTAGTGTCACACAGCAGTGCAGCTGTGGTCCAACCCACTGTCACAAGTTGTGTGTGCACTGAACATGTAGTAAAATGTACTGGCGCTGGCGGTAGTCTGTACCACTGATATGAGTTCCAACCCCATTTCACAATACATCCAATGTTCAATGAACTTGGCATTCATGTTCAGTTAACTACATGTTCAGCATCCCGAAAGGTCCTTACTCAGTGGCACAGTTCAACCTGCACTTGCAGCATGAGTTCTATGCTGGATAAGATAGCCTGCAGTTCAAAACACGAGGCAACCACTGCAACAAGCATGAAAATGCATGACTGTACAGTGGTGCCAACACAAATGCAAGCATGATTGGGGGCAGGGGGGAGGCAGCTTGCTGCTAACAGCCTCTTAGCCCCACTGCAAGTTTGGCTGGGATGCATTCATAGCCCTCATGCTTTTCAGTGCAACACCCTGGCAGCCTGCCATAGTTTGCCTTCATCTTGGCGATGAGGGGCCCTGAGCGGGTGAACATCAGGTGTTACAGACCGATGCCAGCAGTCACCTGCAACACAGTAGTGACATCATTGCTCAGTGAGCACATTATTACTGCAGCACTGCTGGTGCACTGCTGGCAGCACCTGGCTGTGGAGGAGGCAGCACAGTCAGGGACGATAGTGCTGCATGTTATGCTGACACGTTCGGTAGGGCCATACACCCCTCATGGTAGCGCCCTGAGATTAGTGATGGATCATCCATTCATCATGTCAGTGACATCGTGAGATCACCAGACTGTGCAACATGAGGTGTGCCAGCGGGCAACTCCTGGTGCCAACAAAGAACTTCTGCTACACTAGCAAACATCAAACAACGACCACCATACCTTGAGAAGGAACCTGCTGCTGCTGCTGCTGCTGCTGCTGCTGCTGCTGCTGCTGCTGCATCTATGTCACCATGGTGACATGTGCAAGTCTGCTGCTGCTGCTGCTGCTGCAGCTCTGTCACCATGGCCAGTGCAGCTGCTGCACCTGCTGATGCCTGCTCTCTCTCTACTCTGAGGCCCATCCAGCCAGGAAACCCAAGCTGCTACTATGCTGTCCCTGCTATTCAAGCATCACTAGGGGAACCTGTTTCGCCCAGCACTGCTGCAGTGACTGCAACAGCTCTGACTGCCGCAGATGAGCGGCTCATCAGCTTGCGGCAAACCTGTAATAAGGTGTCTGTTGCAAACAAACCGTAGTCACAACAGCTGTGGATGTAAGCGCTTGATGGTTTCCACAGCTCAAGAGTCTGACAGGGGGTTCTGGCTGCCAGCATGCAAACACCCACCCTTGTGGGCTGCTCAAACTCTGCTGTACCCTTCAGTCATTTGCGGCAGTCACTAGGCACTGATGGCATACTGGTGCAACTGACTGCTGCAACTGCCCACTGCTGCATTGCAGGCCTGCACAGTCACCACGGTACAGGCTGTCATATCCTGTCATATATAATGGCTTGATGTGTTGACTCTTGCCTGTGTTGAGAATTGTCTGAAAGACTGACTCATGTGTGTGCGTGCACGGTGTGTAAAGACTACCAGCCTGCAGCTGAGTCATGAACTTCAATGAATGCACGATCCTTTACCTGGTGTGTGTGGCCGCCACATGGCAACGGTTGCCATTGGCGGTGTTTTTGGGGGGGGGGGTCTTGTTTGCCGGTCTTGCTGCAGGTTCTTCTTGCAGGTGTGTCTTCCCAGTTCATCCCGTGTGGAGAGTATTGCTCAGCGGTGAAAGTATCCACTTGTAACAACCTCTCCCCCCCCCCCCCCCCCGGAAAGTATCCTGCAACTTGCAAGCCATCCCGCTGCTGTATACATTGTTGCAATGCTGTTTACATCACCTTCAAAGAGAAGTTCTCCATAGTAGTGCAATGCCATCCATAAGAAGCTGCACATTCAGGTGGCAACACACCCACCACTAAATGACCCACCACTGAATGACACACTCGTACAACTCAACTACACGCCTGACATAGCCTGATAAGCAGCAGGCATACACAAGCTTCAGGCCTCCAGATAGCCAGCTGAAGTTGCGCAAGGATTTTGGCATAGGCTGGCAACCCACGTCGGCAGGCGAGCGAGGGTGAGAGCAGGAGATGGCCCATGCAGTGCATGATGGGTCTCAGGCGCAAGCAACCAGCTGCCAACACAGGCTGTGCAGGGTCAACACCCTCACCTCATGGTCAGCACTCTTGAAGAATGAGGCACTGGATGCCGGTAGACTGCTTTTCATTAACACCTGTCACACACAGCCAACTGCATTTTGCTGGTGCCACATACACCACATGCACATGCAAGGCACGGCTGCCACAACTGGACACAACATCAAAACGACAACGGAGTATATGGTGATACTATGCAGGGGCCATCCAAAGCAAGGCTGGACTTCAGGTCCCACTCAGAAGTATTGCTACTACTGCTACCACTATTACTGATACCATGCCTGACCACCAACCATGCATGGCCTGCTACTAGGGGCGGCTGCACCACCCCTTCATACATGTTGGGCAACATGTGCCCTGAACTGCACACATAGGAATTGCAGCCTACCCGGGAATGCTGCAGGCCTGCTGTCAGGGCTGCTCAAGCAAGCCCATTGCACGCTATGCATTACTAGCCCTCACTGCACACGTGCCTCACACCTGGGGTGACATCAGAGTGCCGCATAATCAAAGTACGTGATGACAGCATGTGCGCAGCATATGACCAGGGCACGTCTGCTGTATACAGATAACCCTTGATGAGAACAGGACACGTGCACCATACGGAAGCAGGAAACAAGATGGAAGATATCCACACCCCTATGTGTGCACACTGCACGCGACCCAGGCTGTGCTCCTGGATGGGCCTGCGCAGCATCCTGGCAAACCCACTCAAATATCACTGGACCAAGCCTTGCAGCAATGAGCAAAGCTTGCCAAGCAGTGCGGGCTGCAGACCAGAGCTGCAGTCACATCACAGACAAAGTACCACCCTGGCTGAATCTATAGGCACCAAGCACCAGCTGACTGTGCAGCTGACCTGTGCTGTTGCACCGGCCCTGCGCAGGCATGCCAAATGTGCAAGACCCAGCAACATGGTGGAGTGTGATGCTCACCAACAACCAAGTCCCTACCACCACCCACCACCCTGGTGACCACTTGCACCCTTCAGTCTCAACAAAGCCTTTTGCAACCGCCTCCATGTCGATGAGCCCATCTTCCCGTCTACCAGCAGCCACCCCGTACCTATTCAGTATGTTCCTCAGACAAATTGCAACATGCAGCAAGCCGTTCGTGCACTCCCAGGCTGTTGCAAGGACATGCACTCAAGCAATATGGAGGGTCATGCAAATGTGCATGAAGAGCAACTAGACCAAAGATTGGGCACCAGTGGCGCCTGTGCTGAAGGCCCAGGTGGAAGCGGGCATGACTGCCGGGTTGCATGCATTGACACACAGCTATATGGCAACGAATTCCAGCCTGGTCACATGGACCAAAAGTTAGATGCCAATATACCGATACCAATACCAACCCCCATAATACCAATACCAATATTGCAGGGGGTTAACCCTCTTCCCTGGCACTAGCCAGCGAGCAGATCTGCTCATGGGGGCTTTCACATATATTAGCACCCTTCCTCTTCGCATTCTGTGGGCGATTGAGATCACCCGCACAAGTATGTCAATTCCGGTACCCGATAAGCCCGGGGTGGGGCTCCCTTGTTGGGATTCAAACCCAGGTCTCCCGACACTAAGACAGGTATGCTTAGCCACTACACCACGAGGGGATGCAGCAGCTGAATGTACCCAGAAAGCAGCACCCGGATGTGCAGTCTCATCCGCAAACATTACGTGAGCCTTCCATATCAAAATTCTGGGATTTGCATTCCGTGCCAGCTTTGGCGCGTCTTGGCTGACTTTGCGGTTTCTGCAATCATCCCTAAGCGGGCACAGGGGCTTGTGCTCACACAGCAGCCTTTCATTGCATGGCATGTGGTGCTGTCAGGAGGCAACGGTTTGCGGGTAGTTAGGCATTGAGCTTCTGCATGTGGTGACATGTGAGTTGCTGGCTGCTGTGTGACTTCTATCCTGCTGGCTTGTGAACTGTGCAGCGACTGGTGGTGTCGGTGAATTTGCCCCCACGTGCGCCCACTGCAACATGTGGGAGTGTTTTGTGGCCCGCAGCTGTGTGTTCGCTGTTTTCTGTTCCGTCCGCCTTTTCTTGTCGCAACCCTGCAGGTGCGAGAAGCAGTGCCGTTGGCGCCATTCAGTCCTTCCAGTGTATTATATCTCTGTTTTCGCAATCTGGAAGCACACTGAGTGTGCGTGACAAGCTTTTGATGGTGGGGTTTGTCCGAACGGCCCCCTTTCGTACTGGTTGTGTCCATCCGTGGCTGGGTTCAGTTGCAACGTAGTTGCTTGAGAAACACGTGTAACACCTTCATTCATGTCCTGATGCATATTGAAAATTTTTCCATGGGAGTGTGCGCAGCGTAAGTGCTGGGTGTGTGCGTAGGTGCTAGGGATTGGACGGGGTGTGGGCGGGGGATCGGCAGTGGGTGTGCGCATGGCGGGGAGGTGGCTAGTGACGTGTGGGGATGGATTGCAGCACGGAAGGGAGTCTGAGGGCATGGACACGCTGTGGTTGTTGTTGTGCGGGTTGTGTCTGCATAGCACATACAGCATGCTGCAGACGCTGCATGCAACCCTCCTCCTGTCTACATGGCTTGGCACCATGCAGTTTTTGCAGCCGCCACAAAACCTCTGGCTAGCTGGCAGCGCTCACTCACAAACACGAAGCTGGCAGGGCGCACCCCACAAGCTACCTACCACAAGCTGCAGCCAGACAATGAAGCGTCAAACATCACGTTTGATGGTGTGCAAAGGGCGGCGACAGGCAACCCGGCGCAAGCAACAAAAGCATGCAGCATGATATATGACTGCCTCACAGACATCTAGAACGGATAGAGCGAAGTCACTACTGGCTGTTGCAGATCCCTAGCAACCCAAGCATGCATGTGCCACAGTGTGTCGTTCTGGCTACGCAAAACAGCCAGACAATGCAGCGCAAATCAACATGATTGCAGTGTGCAAAGGCTGCAATCTGCACCTGGGTGTGATTGATTCAACAGCATGATGTGAATGTCACAAAGACGTCTAGAACGCATAACTGAAATCACCACCCATCGTTGCAGACCCTCTGAGGGTAAGAAGAGCGGCATGCGAATGTAAAAACATGCGCATGCCGCTCTTCTTACCCTCAGACAAAGAAGTTGTGCACATGATGATGACATGCAGCACCCTTCAACGACCCCCTCAGCCGGGAGCTGCAGCAGACTACTTGGAACACGTTAGTTGCCCAACCATCGAACCCCCAAAGCCAATCAAACAAGTTGTATGCATACAAGATCAGCACTCATGTCGATATCTCCGTATATCTCCGTGTTTAGGTTGTTCTCTTCACCCAACAGGTAAGCAGCAAGCTCTTGGAAGCCGGCAGACCCACTGTTACCTACATCAACAGCCATGAGGGCTGTGGAAGATGCTGGTGGCAGCACCTCTCCAGCTGCTGACGCTGGCAGCAGCGCACCAGCTGCTGCTGGCGGCACCTCAGTTGCTGCTCTTGCCACAATACGGCCCCCCGTTGCTGCGCTTTGGAGGGACCCTGCACTGCTGCCTGGATGGCTGCCTGCAGCGGACGTCCCAAAGGAGTCCAGCATTGCCTGCACAGGGTCGTGCTCATCGCCGCTATCACCACCAGCAGCAGCACTGCCACCCATGCTGAAGTTGAACTCCAGGACTGGGGTCATGGCAGCAGCAGCTGTTGCTGGTGCAGGATCGGCAAGGTCATCCAGTGCCAACAAGGCCTGCAGCTCATTACTGCCCAGCACGCCCTGCTGCGCTGAGCTGCTCGCTGAGGTTGCCAGCATAGGTGCTGCCCTGTTGACAGCTGCTGGGATGGCCGAAAGCTGTGAAAGTGCTGGCTCTGCTGCTACTGCTGCTGCTGCTGGAGACCACTGCAATATGCCGGCAGACTGGCGCAGGCCACCCAGATGCAGGCTTTGGTAAGCACTCTTGAGCACGCTGCCCTGCGCAGTGCCATCAGTGCCAGCAGCGCCAAACCTGGCTTGCGGGGCTGCCTGCTGTTGTCCTGTGAACACTGCATAGCCTGCCAGCGGCGCTGCCATGGGCTTGTTGGTAGCGGCTGGTGCTTGTGCTTCTGCACCAGCTGCTGATGCTGCTGGTGGCTGCGGCCACAGTCCTACAAGGCCCATTGGGCTGCCAGCATTGCTTACAGCAGGCAGCGCCGCAGCATGGCTTGCAACAGGTGGCATTGCTACAGGTGGCACCAACCCCAGAGACCCCAAGCCGCCAGCTGAAGCAGCAGCTGCTGCCAGCGCTGCTGGTGCCGCTTGCTGTGCTGCGAAGCCTGTGAGGCTGCTGACACTGCTTGCAGCAGGCAGCGACGCAGCATGGCTCGCAGCAGGTGGCATCGCTGCTGGTGAAACAATCTCCAGAGGTCCCAAGCCGCCAGCAGGAGCAGCCGCGGCGGCTGCCAACGCTGCTGCGCCCATTGGCTGTGGCACCATCGCCTCTGAGCCCATGAACCCTGTAGGACTAAGAGGCAAGCGGGCTGCTGCTGCCGCCACCGCAGCTTGTGCTTGCAGCACATACACAGTAGGGCTGTGTGTGGGCACTTCTGCTGCTGCAGCACCTGCTCCCAGGTAGGGAAATGAGCTCTGTGAGAAGAGTGCAGGCAGACTCTGGGGCCAGAACGCTGGAAACTGAAGCCCAGCTGCGGGTAAGAATACACCCAGCGGCAGCATAGGCACGCCCGCCCCAGCTGCTGCAGTCATGTTGGAGTGCGCTGCTGCTACTGCTGCTGCCGGTGGTGGTACTGGGCTGACAGCGGTGCAATTTCCGTGCAGACGATCCCATTGTTGTGCCTGCACAAGAACGGCGTGAACAGTGCACACAATCGTGTTGCTTTGTTGCATGACAGCACTCGACTACTGCCGTTCCAACCGCTGCGCATGCATCTTGGGTCTGTCATGAAATCCCAGCACACTTGAGCTGTTGCCGCGGCTTGATGCAACGACCGCTGCTGCTTGCTGAGTGCAAATTAGTTCACCGATAGTGCCTTGAACGCTGCATGCTGCTGCCATACATGTGTGCGCAATGCTGCATGCTGCTGCTGTGTGCGCGCACACAAAAGCTGCATGCTGCATCTGTATGCGCACGTTGACAAATCATGCATGCTGCCGTGTGTGCGCTTGCACATGTGCTGCACGCTGCTGCCAGGCGTGTGTGTGCATCGATGCGCGCTGGGCCCTGTGCTGTGCGCATAGGCTGCATATGATACGCGCATTGCTGCACACTGCCAAGCGTGTTTGCACAAGAGTTGTGCGCTGCTTCTATATGCGCATCCGCACCAGCACTGCATGCTACTGCCATGCGTGCTGCACAAAAATGCTGCACACCCGATGCTGCGCAGATGTTCAAAACGGTGCACGATGCTCATATGCGCCCTGCATGCGCGCACAAAAGCTGCGCGCTGCTGCGTGCGCGCCTGCACAAATGCCATGCGCTGCTGCCGTGCGCAACTGCCCCATCACTGCAAGGTGCTGCTGCTTACCACGCCCTTCATCTTCTTCCTGATCTTGCTGATGGCAGCAGTCCTCCTGTTGGCCGCCAGCCGCCGTGCCTTTTGGGCGTCGATTGTGGGGTCCTCTGTGGGGTCTGGCTCATTCTGGCGGCCTCCTGTGTGCCTGCATGATACAAGGGAGAGATTGTGCGCGCAGGGGCAGGCATACCAGATTGAGACATTACAGGATCCAAAACTGCCAACGAAAGCTACAACATTTGCGCCTGGAATGCTGCCCAACTGGCTCATGTGCAGGGGGTCTGGTGCATGGGTATGTCAGCAACCATGATGTATGCATGCGATCCTGAGGTTCCTGCAAGCGCACTGCTGGCAAGTGGCAGCTGGCAGTGATGTAGATGTGAGAAGTCAAGCAGTGGAGCGGTGGTAAAAGGTTGTGCACTGCCAGCAGGTCAGTGGAAGGTTGCGCAGCGTCAGCCACTCACTCATCAGGCTTGGTGGTGCACCTCGCAACACCAACCATGTACACGTGCTGTGGCAGATGGCCCAGCAACTCCTTTGCCATCTTGCGGATGTGGGGTTCCAGTTGAGGCACATGCGCAGCAGCTGCAGCGGAGAGCACATACAGGCGGGCAGGAGGGGTGAGTGCTGGGCGCAGCTTGTGCAGGGGTGCTTTGATGTGGCTGTGGAAGACCAGCTGCTGCGGCTATGCTGTGGCTAGCTGCTGTGGAAGTGCAGGATCCAAAAAAATTCAAAGTTTGCAGGCATGCCGCTGCAAGTGCAAGGCTGGGTGTGCGGTCACGTCACCACGCAGGCGCATGCAGGACCTGCACCTTGTGCTGGCATGGGCTGCAGGAATGGTCGCTGCGTGCCTGCATGCAAACCAACTGTCGTGTATGCATGCAGCAAGCAACAACAGCAATGTCTGTTGCATTCTGTGCTGAGGCTCTGGGTTGTCGAGGCCAACTGCTGGCCCGTCTCACCTGCAGCTACTGCTTGTGGGTCCTTGGCGTCCCTCAGGATGTCCTGCAGGTTCGGGACGCCCTTGAGGGGCTGATCGTCCCTTTCTTCGTCTTCCTGCATCAAATTCTTGTAACAGTCGTCCTCCATGCTGACAGGGCTGGGCAGCATCACCGTCCTGCTGTGCAACTGACCGTGCTGGGGACCGTAGCAGCCACTGCCACGGCTGCTGCAACGCTGAGATGACCCAAGGAAACGTTCTGGTGCACTCCAGCACCTTAATTCCCCTGTACAGTGCTGGTTGCAGTACCTGGCCCACTGGATGGGATCTGCAGGTCACTGCCTGGCTGACACGTTGTGTTGGCCAGCAGACAGCCTCAACAGCCAGCTATAACATCCAAGACGGTGCAATAAGCAGTTCCGGGTGTGTCTGGGCAGAAAGACAGAGCACAAGCGGGAACAGCAAGACAATGTGGGGGTTTGCTCTGCGTTGCTCCATGGCCGCACACGGGTGCAGGGGCAACGTGCAGCTTTATGATTGTAACTGACACGGGCAGTTTCCGTTTGCGTTGGTGCCTGCGTTCGCACCTCAAAGGTATGATGCTCCCCCAGGCAGTCAAGCAGGCCAGCCGCTCGTTTCACGTAACAAACGCTATTTACATTCAAAAGGCTCCTGGAATGGGAGAGGCACTGCCTGGCACGGCATTTGCGGATCAGCAGGGTCAGGGGTCCACGGCGCGTGCTGCATGACGTAACCCAATCGCACCACAAGGAGCCTGCTACGCCTTGCAATGCCCTTGTAATAGATGTATCCTCTTGTGTAATTGTTATAATCAGCTAAGTACAGGCAGATCTGCACTCTATGGTCACTGCCAGTGTCCATCTGTGCAGGTGATCAGCAACGTCAGCCATCAGCAGACGCGTGTGCTTTGATGCACACTGTGTGCATTGACACAACACAAGATGCTCCAAACGTTTGTATCTACTGGTCAGCACGTTTTGGGGTGTTTAAGGCTTGGTGGGGAGTCTGCTGCTGTCTGGGTACTCAAGTGTTAAATTCCTTCAGTTTGTGCACACAGTTGCTGCTGTGCAAAGAGCTCAGGAGGCAGCAAGTGCAACAAAGGAACACTCTGAATTTTATTAGGGGTTTACAAGGTGTGTAGACAGTATAGCGGCGTTTAGCGGCGTTTAGCGAGTTGCGCGTGGACAGTTGCGCGAAGCGCGGAGGCTCAAAAGGTTTAGCGGTGCACCCTGTGCATAGTACTGCAATGTCCATTATGTATATTGCGATACCGCTTGTTAAGAAATCTGGTCCCACGGTGTGAGTGCCACGGAGAGAGCTTGGTTCTGCAGTAGCTCCAGTCCCTCTTCTTCTTTGGACTGGCGCTGCTGTCCCTGTCAGGGACTCTCCCCTCAGAGGGGGAGCGGCATGGGCCCATCATGTGCAAGGCTTGCACGCTGCCAAATGTTTTTTAGCTTGTGGCAGTAGCTGCAGGCAGCAGGGTGGTGTTTGAAGCTGTTGAATTGCTGCTTCATGGTGATGGTGCTTCCTGCACCACCAGAGGCAGTACACTTGGGTGTTGCACTGTGGGTGCTTGCTGTGAGCGCTGAGCACTTGCATGCTATGTAGTGTGCAGATCCTTAGCGATAACACCGCTCCAGTGTCCTGCAAGAGCTGCGCAACCCTCCCTGCAGTCCTGTCCAGTCCTGATACCAGGGGGGCTGGCCACACACATATGTTGCCTACATGCTAGCTACACATGTATCCTCTCTGCCTAACACACAACCATCAGGCAAAGAAAACTGCTGGGGGCCGGTGGCAGAGCCTTACCAGCGACGGGATGCCCAGTGACGTCACTGGGCAGGCATTAGGTCGACCTACCTGAATATATGAGGGATACGGTTCAGATCATAAAGTTGCACCCACACCTCCTCGTTGCGCTGCAGCAATTGCCCCAAAAATCACTGGCGGCCCCACTTTCCCAGAGTGGCCAGGGCTCAGAACTTGGGCATGCAGCCTGCCTCTGGTGCATTGGAAACAGCCAGGTGTAGCTGTTGATGCATCAACGCCCCCTTTGCCTGATCCCTCCACACAACTATTGAAAGCAACCAATGTGTTCATAGCGTCTCCACCCTCTTCATTACAACTTGCTTTTGCACCATCAGTCAACGTGCCCCCCAGCCCCCAGTGTCCACATGAACGCCTTTCCTCAGTTCATGTGCCAACAAGCGCAACACTGATGTTGTGAAAAACTCATGAAACACAACCATGTATCACCAAGTCCCCTGATTACGTGTTTCTTCCACCGCCAGTCAACGTGCCCCAGACCAGCCTGTTACACCAGCCTGTTACAAGGACGCGCTTTCCCTCCGCTCGTGCGACAACAGCAAGTGATAACAGCAAACCCATTTCATCACATGGACACGTTTGCCAAAAAATAACAATCCTGCCCGTGTGTAAATTGGTGCTATGAGTAGCAGGAGGGGTTGCCGTTAGATGATAACATTCACATGAAGCGCCCCTCTTGCTGCTGCCGCCCCTGCTGCCGCTGCTCCTGCCAGTCCTGCTGCTGCTCCTGACAACTTGTCACCTGTACCCCGCTGCCGCCTGTATGGGCGCTGCTGCTGCTACTGTCCAAGCGACAGTGACAGCGGCTGCTGCTGCTGCCTCCACCACCGCTGTATGGGTGGCTGCTGTAAGCAGAATGAGGGGTCAGCCGTGACAGAAGGGTCCACATGCACCACTGCTGCTGCCACTGCCGCTGCTGCTGTCAAAGTGACAGCGACAGCTGCTGCCTCCGCTGCTGCTGCTGCTGTCGTTGTCGACATGGTGTGTCACCTATACCCCGCTGCTGCCTGTGTGGGCATTGTGAGCAGCATGAGGGGTAGCGCTTGACAGCACAACAACCGGCACCACTGCTGCTAATGCTGCTGCTGCTGCTGCTGCTGCTGTTGTCGCCGGCTTGTCACCTGTAGCCTGCTGCTGCTTGTGTGGGTGCTGTGAGCAGCATGAGCGGGTAGCGCTTCACAGCACGGTCGACTGCTTCATCAAACAACTCACACTTGATCACCTGCATGTCAGACATGGTACCGTACCAATGGCATTGAACAAATATGGGTGTGTGTGAGAGGCTAAGGGAGCTGGGGGTGGTGCTGGGAAGGGTTTGGTGAAAGGGGTGGGGGTGATTGCTCCGGCTGGCGAGGAAGACCCTCCCTTTTTGTTCCCATCCCCCACAACATTACACTCGAGCTTGCATGTATCCGAGTACTCCCTCTGTCAACTCACCCACCTGTCCCACCTCATAGAAGGGGTTACTCATCACAAAGCCCCCCCCCATCTGCTGAGTGCCTGCTTTGAACCACTCCATCATCAGGTTGCACACCATTAGTTGTACCCCCAACCCCCATGTGCCCAAGGCCCCCCCCCCAACCTTATTCCTCCTCACCAACCACCCCAATGCCCCCCCCCCCACACACACACACACACCGTTCCACCTGCCCTCCCACCCCCTTCCGTCATCAAGTCCAACCTGCCAGGAGTCCACCTCATAGAAGGGGTCCTTCATCACGCCTGCCCTCAATGCTTCCCGCCTTGCCCTCTTGAGTGTGCTTGATCACCCCCCCCCCCCACACACACCCCGACCCCACAGCCCCCTCCATCACACTTCGGAATGTCACATCCTTGGATGGTTGCATTGGCTGGATGCACTCCCTGTGTCTACACCCATCATCTCGGACCCCCCCCCCCTTCCCTCTGTTCACTCGCCCTGCAAGCCCCCTCCCCCTTCCCCCTCTTGACCTCCACCCCCCCCCCCCCTCTTGACTCCCGCCCCCTTACCAGTAGCCTGTCCACCCGCCTGCTCCTCATACAAGGGGTTCTTCTTGACACGCCTACTCTTGATACTGAACTCCTTGCCCTCTGTGCCTGCACTTTGACCTCCACCTCCCCCCCCCCCTGCCTCCCAACCCACCTGCTCAACCCCCCACCTGCCCTCTCACCCCAATCATCCCCCCCGCCCTTCCAGGCATGCCCCCCCCCCAACCCCCACCCACCTGCTCAACTTCATAGAAGGGGTTCTTCATCACAAAGTCACTGTACAACTCGTAGATGCTGCAGCACAGCACAGCACGGCATGAGACACCAGGACAGAGCACAACAGAGTTTTGTTGGGTCTTGTTGCAGCACACTCCACGCACAACATACGCCGCAACTGCGACACTTGCAGCATGCTTCGAGCAAATCACATAATAATGCACAGACTGTACACACACACGTTGAGGCACACCTACGCAAGTGCACATACTGGTGTATGCGACGCGGCACTTTGCAGGTTCGTGAGGCATAGGGGCTCCACTGACAACACGTCAAAACATGAGACGGAGCTATTGCTGTTGTCACTGCTTCTACTGCTGCTGCTGCTGCTGCTGCGGCTGCTGCTGCTGCTGTTTTGAGTACTGCCGCTCCCACTCCCCCCCCCCCCCCCCACCTGCCCAGTGGCGCAAGCACCTATACCCATCAACACTCAGACACACCCTGACCGTGTGCTGCTGTCCCTGCTCCCTTCACCTGCTTACTAGTGCCGGCACTGTGAGCACTGGGGCTCCACCACCACACTGACAGGGGCTCTCCTGACGGCACACTGCAACATGACGCAGAGCTGCACCCGCTGTCACTGCTGCTGATGTAGTTGATGCCGCCGCTGCCCCCCTTCAGCCCCCCCTCCCCCTTCACCTGACCCCCCCCCCCCCCCAACCCCCTGGCACTCACCTGCCAAGTAGTGCAGGCACCTGTGGGCACTGGGGCTCCACCACCAACAGTGACATACCCAGACACAGTTGCTTGCTGCAGCCGCTGCCCCCCCCCCCTACTCCCCCCACAACACACACAGACCCAGCCCACCCTCCTCACCTGCCGAGCATGCAGGCACCTGTGGGCACTGGGGCTCCACACCAACAGTGACATACCCAGACAAAGTTGCTTGCTGCCCCCCCTACCCCCCCCCCCCCCAACAACAACCGTCAGCCCACCCTCCTCACCTGCCCAGCAGTGCAGGCACCTGTGGGCACTGGGGCTCCACCATCAACAGGAACTTGGTGCCAGGGGACTCTGTGAATGTCAAGGAAGGGAGGGGAGGGGGTGGGGGGGGGGGTGAGTAGGGGGGTAATGTTTGGCGTGTCAGGTGGTGGTGCGGAGAAGAAGAAGGCGGGGGGGGGGGGGGGGCAGGCAACACGGCATGGGTGTCGCACGTGTTGCTGGCACTGGGATTCCACCATCAACATGAACTTAGTGCCGGTGGGACTCTGTGTGCGAAAGGGGGGGGGGAGTGTGGGGCGGGGGGGGGGGGGGCAATAAATCAACAGTGGGTGTATGTGTGTGGGTTTGTTGGGACAAGAAGGAAGGGATGCAAGGGCTGACTGCACTGTGTGTGTGCGTCTAGGTAGGGGTGGAGGGGGGGGGGGGGGGCGGTGGCATTAGTGGCAGGTGACAGCATAACTAGTGCAGGCACCTGCAGGCACTGGGCTGTACCATCGGTAAAAACTTGGTGCCGGTGGGACTGCCCATGGGACAGACGCAGGTGTACGCAGCTATAACAAAGAAGTCATATATCTGTGGTGTGTCGAACAAGGGCAGACACACCTGCCATGTTAAACGGTACGAGGCAATGCATGTGTGAGTGGAGGCTGCACCACAATCAGCCCCCCCCCCCCGGGGGGGCCAGCCTCCCTCCCCTTGCCAACACCCATGTTGACCCGCACCACTGACCCCTCCTCCCAAAACATTTCCCGACAACACACACTGATGCTCAGAGTCAGCTACGCATCCCGCAACAAGGCAGTGCAGGCCGAAAGTTCCAACTTGCAGTAGTTCAATGCCCCTCCCACCCTCCCTCCCCGCCCCTGCCCCTGCTTGAACTTGCACAGTTTTGAAGGTCCCCTTCTCTGACTTTCTCGCACACCACAGGAGACAGCTGAGAGGCCCCTACCCACACA